>CABFOW010000157.1:0-43011 GCA_902141385.1 Timema californicum
GTTTCCACTATCCCTGGGATTCTCTGAAGTGTTACTTATAAGCGACGCACACTGATCAATCACTACCCGGAAGCCTTCGTTCCGGGACACGAAGTAAGGAATACAGAGTGTACAGTATACTTTACTGACCGTATTACGAAAACAGATTTTTTTACTTATGAAGAGAACCTATACCTTATTTGTTGATTTTTAAAAACTATTTTTAT
The DNA here is from genome assembly GCA_902141385.1 of Timema californicum. Lineage (NCBI taxonomy): Eukaryota > Metazoa > Arthropoda > Insecta > Phasmatodea > Timematidae > Timema > Timema californicum. Next base: position 207 of record CABFOW010000157.1, read on the forward strand.
ATATAATTGTACACAATATATCACTGCGTATTACTAACAATTCAGGTTATACGCTTAAAACAATTAATCTGTTTGTAAAAAATTTGATTGGATCCTTAGAAGAACGTTCATTTAATAGGGATATGTAAAGACCCTATATTATGGTAAATACATTTTTATTTGAATTTTTGTCACAATAAATCTTAAATTTCGGTTTTAAAATTTTCAAATAAAAATGTCGTCCTAAAAAATGGGTTTACAACACCTGGAAAAATCATAATAATATTTTGTCAATTTTTTAAATTAATTTCAGTGAAAAAACATTTTCAAACTAGCATATTCTTGAAAAGTATACTTTTTAGTGGCTTTCAAAATAAGACATAGCCCAAGACATTTTCATAGATATATTTTAGTGAAAATATATTTTAATCATGTTTTAAAATTCACTTGAAACTTGGAATACGGTTCACACTACCATCAATAACTAAAGACAAACATTGTTCACACTTCACACTACTATTACTTGTCATAGGAACCAAGTTTACACTTCGCATTGAGACTACCGGTAAAGAGGAACATGGTTCACACTATACACTGCTACCACAGAACAAAAACACCCTCCTTCCTTTAGCCCCCTCCTCCAACCCCAGGATTTATTGTGTAACGTGTAACAAAGGCAACTATTACCTCTCTGTACATTAAGGATGCCATATGTCACTGTATGGTTAACTTACATAAGTGAGAGACTTTTCAAGGTAGAAACTAAATTTCAGATCCAAGAACTAACGCCTCTTGCAAGATTCCTTTAACCCGTCATGGCTGTGTCCTTATAGAGTAGCCATGCGTATTACATGCGCAGCGGGCAATTTAGAAACACACGTCCGCGTGCTTGCTGCCGAACCTGTTATCACCGGACAATTCACCTGCCTTAGCCAGATTCATCGGCGGGAGAAGTTGGCTCCTCCTTCAGTGAGTGCTGGACTCCCACGTAGGGGCGTTCACACCTCGGCACCTTAAGACGCAGGAACACGCATGGCTGCTGACGGCAATATTGCTGGTTCATGCTATACACCACAAATCTGACAAGCTTTCAACTTCAGGGCGCATACGGGAAAGCGCCTTCACACACACAAAAGGCAGGGCTGGTTGACAGCAGTGGGCTGGTGACAATATCTGAAAGGGTGGAAAGGTTTGGTTTCACACTGCAAAGCGTTGACAGCCACCCACCTGACTACATGCCATTTCAAAAAACATTAACTGCTATTACCTAAACTGAAAAAAATATTTTCTTGAAACCACTTTGGCAAGATACAATAATGTCATGTAAGTGCAAATAATAATAATTCTCGCTAAAGTTGGACTCCCGATGATGGTGATATCAGATCAGGTCAAGTGTACAGAAGGGGTATTATTTAAAAATGGCTTTCAACTCCTCCCCCATGCAAATGTGGGGACACATCTTCTAAATTCAGCCTTCCAAACCTCTAAAACATTAACGTAATTAATACGTATGCCTGTAACCCAAACAGACATAATAACGTGGTGCTAAAAAATATATTATTTTAAAGACTAAGATTCACATTGGTGGACACGTGGCTCACTTAGTCACGTTGGTCTGTAACAAGGAGGTCTGGGTTCAAACCACATTGGGGTATACTGAGACTTTTTTGCCTTAATTGGATTATCACTCTCCACCCACGCTATTGCGAGTACTTTCCCTGGAATAAAATGAAACATTTCGAGAACGTTTAATAAATGTCCATAACGATGATTACATGGACTATGTCGTTGGCCCAAGATGTTGATAAAAATAACGAGAATCAAGTATTATCCAGATGCAACTAACTTGGTTTTTCAGATTGTGAATAATCATCACTGTAAATTTCTATCTTTCAGGGGGAGCGAAGCGTACCTATACAATCATTTTTATAGGAAGGGTTTTCCTTATCTGGCAACTAGAAACGTTAATAGATCTAGTTTCACGTATTCATACGTCAAGCCATATGATATGTTACTGTCACTTTTGATAGATATTATCAATACCTACACAATAATACTAATAAAATAGTGATCAGGACATGCAGCACGAATAAGATAACTTAGAACCTTGTTCATGGTAATGACTGGCAAACCCAATGGGAAGAAACATTTGAGAAGACCTGGGCGCAGATGGGAGGATAGCATTATTATGGATCTGAAAGAGATATGGTGCTATGAGGTAGACTGGATAGAACTAGCTCAAGATAGGGATAGGGTGTAATGAGATGGATAGGATAGAACTATCTCAAGATAGGGATAGGGTGTAATGATATGGATAGGATATAACTAGCTCAAGAGAGGGATAGGGTGTAATGAGGGGAACTGGATAGAACTAGCCCAAGATAGGGATAGTTGGCTTTTTTTCAAGTGAAATATTTTACTCTGGAGTTCCTAGTGCCATTTAGTAGGTAAGTATGTAATAAATAAAATAGTAAAATGTTATAAATGTAGAATGCAAAAGTATATATATTTAATAATAATGTTACTATTTTCTAAAAACTGCTTCCGAAGAAAATTGAACTAAACAAGAGAGAAACGATCAGCCTTGAAGAGTTTGTTCTAGCACTATCCCCCTTGCCTCTCGACCATGACAACGGACTGGAAACCACTTACCACCACCTGTGGCACTTTAATAGGATCTGCTACATAGAAAACAGGTGTGGGTGGGGTGCAATGGGGGAGGGTGGGAAGGGACACGCATATTTGTGTTCAACCATGGGAACTGAAGAGCTACAGGAAATTAATTTTGAAAAATACGTTACGTTCTGCTAAAACGTCCGTTAGAATTAAAATAATGAATTATTGCTAAGCACAAAGAACGCCTATGAATGTAATTTGGAATAAAGATAGAAATGTTGAATTTAATAAAATAAATCAAAAAATAATAAGGTTATAATTTTTATTTGAAAAAAATTAAGCTATGTACTTTTAATTAGACTATTTTTTAAATAATATTTAGTAAAAAAGTATTGTTTACTAAAAGCTAATAATATGATTGGTGGGAAAGCGGACAAAGGTGTCAGTCTTATATAGTATGGTTCACCACGAATAAGAATGTTAATGTTTAGCTTTCAGACACGGTTTACTAATCTTTATACGTTCAAACTCGGGTACATACAGTAGCCTCATGGCTTCTTTGGTGCTGACTTCTGACAGTTAACATTTAGGTATATACCTGGATTTTGACCGTCAGATGTGACAGCTGCTAAACACATGTTTTTGCAGATCATATGGTCCGGCGTAGGGATACATAATTTAGTCTGGTAACTTTTCAAAGCTGCCAGTCAGCACCAAAGAAGCCATGGGGCTACTGTATCTTCTAAAATTCTATCTTACTCATATCTACTCCACCAGTGTAGTAGATTTATGCGTATAGCCTAAAAGGATGCTAAAGCAGGGTTAAAAACAATCCTACCCGATGTATCAAAGTGGTTTTCCCAAAATATATTTCCTACTCTCCCCGTCATGAAAATGTTGGCACACTTCTTTTAATTTCTACCTTCCTCAATCTTACATCCATAGTGTAAAAATGTGTGTAGCCCAGCCGGGTAGTGTATAAAGAAGCCTCCTTGTCCAACCAAAGTGTAATTTGCGGCAAGCCAGCACAAACCACAGGCAGATTATTATAATAATAATAATTATTATTATTATTACTACTACTACTAGGTGTTCTGTCTTACCTCATATCAACTTCTTTTGTCAGTGACCATAGATCGACAATGCGCACTGTCCTCTGCCTCCGCTTCAACACCCAGATTTTTTTATTTTCTTCAAGTCATCTAATATTTGAATACTCCTTCTTCATAAGCTCTTCTTTCCCTTAACCTTTCCTTCTATGACGTCGTACACAAAACAGATCCTCCTAAAGATGTGGCCGATCCAGTTTGTTTCGTACCGAAAAATCACATCCAAAATGGTTCTCTTCTCACCCACACTTCATAGAACTTTTTCATTTGTGACTATATTTTTTCACATGATCTTTTCAAGTCTTCTCCAGTGACACATTTCAAAGCTCTTCGAGTATTTATTTTCCATATTCCGGAGAGTCCAAGTTTCTGCTCCTTACAGTGTGATGATCCAAATGTAGCATTTCATTAGTTTCTCCCTCAGTTCCAAACTCAACTGGCTGGTCAGCAGTAACCTCTTCTTATTGAAAGCTTCTTAACAACTAATAAAATATAACTTCAGATGGTCGGTCCCCTATTAAAATAACATTCTATCCATGGACAGTTTTTGTTGCCCTCAGTACGCAATTAAAGTAACTTCAAAAGAACCGTTTCACCTAACGCAGCTCAGCACAAGGTCTGTTTGGTAAAAGTTTCTTTCACAACAGAAAGATCTATTTTTACTTTCTTGCAAACCCTTAAAGAGAAGAAGTATTGTGATCGTAAAAAATATGTAACTCAAGATGTTGATGGATGTTGACGTTTCATGACCTAATGAACCCGAAAAAGTATTTTTCACGATGCCGTTTATCCGCCTGTGTGTCTGTATCTTGGCCTAGGGCCAAAACCATTTTACTGATCAGGTTAACGCTTGCTATTTATGGGTTTAATTCGGTTCCCCTGAGTAATTTTGGTGTTTAAATATCCAACCATAAAATTTAAGGTGGTCTACTTATGGATGAAAAGGGAATAAATCAATTTACTCGAAATCAGCTATACCTATTTTGATTAAAATTTGTATCCAAACGTTGTTTAACGTTACAAGCAAAATGGAGATTCTCATTTTTTCATGAAAATTACTTTGAGGGCACTTTCTATTAGTATAAATTTGCAATTTCAGCTACATCCACACAATTATTTTAAATAGGAATGAAATAACTTATCCTTGAAGAGTTGTAGGACTCTTAAATATAAACAACTTTTAATTGAAATAATATTTTATAAAATCAGTACTTTTTGAGTTATTGGCAAATATATTATTTTTTAAATAGTTTTGGGTAAGGGGGATTTGAAAATGCACTTAACAAATAATAAGTTTTGGTTAAGTGCATATTATTTAATGTATGCTCTTTGGTGAAATGCGATTTTATTTCCATACTATTATATTTCTATAGCTATGTATATTATTTAGTTTCACATATATTACGAGCTATAAGTACTGTAGATTTAGAAAGAAGATCGAGAAAGGGTGTGTGGTGCACGGTACCATATATTATTTATTAAATTCAGCTTTACAAATGTATGCTATCTCTCTTTATATTTGTTCTTGGTAGCTGTAAATTTGCAGAAATTAATCAAATCCAACCCATATTTATTTGTAGCAGTCCTCATTTGATACCTCAAGGAAGGATTCAAGGTAGGCTTCTTAAGGCGGGAATGTAGACAGCACGAGGATAGGCCACTATTTTAGGCCTACAGTTTTTATAGAAAAACATTGCTTTGCACAAGATAAATAATATATTGCTTCAATGCAAACAGATTGTTTAATTTTCTTCACATGGTTATATCAACACTTCTTGAATATATATCGAGAGTGTTCTAGAATTTAATTACAACTTTTCCTTTTCGTTTAAAATGGATTAAAAATTTGGATGACTTGAAGAAAATAAGAACATTCTGGGAGCTGAGGAAGGAGGCAGAGTACACGGTGCATTTGAGGCATAAGTTCACTGATAAAAGGAATCGACCTTTCGTAAGACAGAACACATAATAATAATAATAATAATAATAATAATAATGCTCATGATAAATATTCGAGAATTGTATATATCCCCACGTGAAGAAAATTAAACCTTATGTTTGTACTGAAGCAATATTTAATTTATTTTGGCCAACAAATATTTTTCTATGAAAACTGCAAAACCTCCGGCCTTTTCTCGTGTCCCCTACATCCCCACTTTAAAGAGCTGAGGACACTTGCACTTATATGGGGAAGTGTGGTTTGAAAGGGAATCCAATAAGTTAATGTGAAAGAAGCGTCCTACGTTGGTTTGGGCATGTTGAGAGGATGAGTGTCGATCGAATGACGAAGCAAATATATGAAGGTAGAGTGTGTGGATCAAAAGAAAGGGGTAGACTATGTAAGACCTGACTAGATATGGTAGACGATTGTGTGAAAAAACAAAACATTAAAAGTTTTAAGAATAAAAGAGCATGTATGACTCGGTGTATGGATGTTGTTGAAGCGAAGGGGCTGGTATGCAAGGATAGGGAAGTGTGGAGGAAGCTAGTGAGGATGCATTAATTACGGAGTTGTTTTTATATATATGCAGTTTCTTGCCTATACCGTAAGGGAACGGTGTGATTAGGTGTGTATATATACACATATATATATTTACATATATATACATATATATATGCTTGCAGTCCCACAGCCATGGCTGCTTTCTATGGTAAAAACTATATTTAAAAAATTACAAACAAAAACTTTTAATATACTCGTGTGAAATTAGGGGTTGGTGTTCTTTTAAAAGAATAATAGCATTTTGTTTATCTCTTATTTAATTTTTCCAACACCGCGTCTTACTACTGGTTCAGGCTGTACCAATATGTACTCATTTAGCTAAGGGGCTCGGGATGAGGAAGGTTGAGGTAGAAGGAAGTGTACTCGAATTTGCGTAGAGGTAGAAAGTTAAGTTAATTAGACTTGTACACCCGACTGAAATTCAAACCTCAATCTCTGCAGTCATTAGTACAAACTGTTATAAGAGTGATTATTTAGACCATTCGACCACTGAAGTGGGTCTATTACCACTTCTGGTGTGTTTTTTCCGTGTGTCATTTTTGGAGCAGGTAGGTGCACTGAAAAATGTCTTTAAAATTCCCATTTAGCATCTTATAATTTTATAGTAAGTAGTTTATTCACTGACACAAAAAACATAAAATATCAACGAAATTCATTTCTTTAAACTAAAAATTTGTTGGGATGGATCCCTAGATATTTTGTTTCTCGGCGGCCGCGTGTGGGTTGGGCATCACGTATTTGGTTGGAGTATCAATGTTCAAGGCGCTATATAGCTTACTAGTGCCCCGGTGGTCACGTGTTATATTGTACGAGTAGTATCCATGTTAGAGGCGCTACCTGGACACATAGATTGACGTAGCTCGTGCCTAGTGTATATTACCATTTTATGAGCCGGCCTGTCAACACCCTCGAAGCAAGAACGTTTCACGTACCAACAAACTGAGAAACCATTAAAATGTATCAAATCTTTGCGGAAAATACTGTACTTCTTCCCTATCCTTTCAAATAGCTATGTTGCTATTAAGATAAAACTACCTTTGAATTAGGATTATAGCATAGGGTCGATGTATACTAATACCTTTAACATTTTTTTTTAAGTCAGAGGCATCTCTGTAAACCGATAATATTTTTCTCGGATTATTAACTTTATGACGTGTATTTACCATTTTTATCTAGACCTGCTTTGCTGACCGCATCGTATAATGCATCACTCTTGAGTTAGACTACAATTCCGATGACTGGAAGATCGGGGTTTGAATCCCGGTCGGGTGTACTAAAGATGTTGTTTTCTAAATTATTTTCCACTTTCCCTCTGCGCCAATGTGGATACACTTCCTACAAATTCAACCTTCTTCATCCCAAGCTCATAAGCATAATTAGTATACATGCGTATAACATTAACAAGTAGTAAGACGTGGTGCTAAAAAATATAATCAAATAAATGTGTAGTCAAAAAGCAATCATAATTTAAACTTATAGAATAATATATATTTCACACATTAATTATACACGTATTATTCTAGATTCCTGTTAGTACCTTTATTTATATAAATTTTATCTGTCATCCGAAGTTTATCAATTATTTGTATTAATATCACTTTTGGTTGATTTTATGTTTATAATGGTATAAAGGAAAATTTTTATTTTGAAGAAATATTAACAAACATATCTACACTAGCATTCTACAGCAGTAAATGTAACATTTTAAATGGTTGAGACATACTACGTAAGGGCACCTGTTTTTCACGATTTGCGAAATCATAAAATATTTACAAGATAATGACAATTTTATATAATAAAACGAAATCATAAAAAAAAACTCTACGAAATTGAGAGATTATTACTGATAGCATGAAAATTTAAAAACGATTTATGGTAGCCTGCATTAAATTATTGTTAACTTTAAATTGCGTCTGTGAAACCCTCATGAACCTCTGTAAATAGGGTCGCTAAGAATCTATCATTTTTAGGTGAACAGGAACATACATACAGACCGAGAAATCAATCGAACCCCTTTTAACACGGAGTTGATGACGTCTCTCGTAATTTTCTGACTCTCCTTAAATTGTTGATGGGTGTGTGGTGTACTTAATATCATTTATACAAATAAAATACCTATGATTTTATATTAATTAAGCTTTCTTTAAAAATTAAAACCTATACTGAAAATCACCTTAAAGTTGACGAAATGAAGAAAAGAAAGAGTTTAAAAGGTGTCAAGATGGCCCTTTAAAAACTGAAGAAATTCAGTGAAATGTTTCATCAAAAAACATGTGTCTAATAACAAGGCATTTCCCGTGTTGGCAGGTTGAGTTATTTATTGCACCGAAAATATGCCACTGAGCTGTAGCCCTTCTTCCAAGTGCCAACAGTTTTTTGGCCAACGCACTGGATAGAAAGCTACAGGGTATCTCCAACTAATGTATGTCTGTCAATTGATCTCAAACGATTCATCTTGTTGAATTATTCGTTCGCTGCAACTACTTGAGATGCAAGCCTATTTGCTGAACTGCAGTTTCGTATGTTGGCTAATCTGTTGCTCAATGCATTTGTTTGGTCAGCATATTGGCAAAGATATCGCTATCACCAAATATCGACGGTCGAAAATAGTATGAGTTATATATATTTTAAGACATTTCTCAATTTAATTTTATTTTAGTTCATACGTTTTATTATAGGGGTTATTTAACTGATTAATAATTATGGAGTAAAGATGAAGAGGGTGTTTTGGAGGAACTGTATCAGCACTAGCGTAGAAATGGTGCGGGAAAATCACAGTTAAATGTCATATATGGAGCAAAAAACTCCCAATGCATTCAGCTGAGACTCGTTACCAGCAGTGCAGACAATTGTGATCCTGACGCCTTAGACCATGTAACTACCAATGTGTGCCTTTTATATTACAGATCTTAAAGATAAACTAAATAAAATGCGTCAATTTTATTTATTCTTCAAACGACTTTTGTCACACCGTGGTCTTTTGTTTCCTCGTTGATCAACAAAATTTATTATTGTAGATAATATTTTTTATGGCTTAACAGCTTATCCAAATAGTGATTATATTTATTATTAAATTATTTTGTATTTGTTATACAACCTAAAAGCTTATGTTAACAGCTAAAAATATCGATCCTAACTTAAGAAAGGCCGAAATTTGATACCTAACTGTTTCACTTGCGATTAATTTTCCCAACGGTGTTTAAAAATAGGAACATTTTAAATAAAGTAAATAAACTGTGTCGAATTATATTATTATTATTATTATTATCACCGCGTCTTACTACCCGTTCGGGTTGTACGCTCTTACGCTAATGTATAATGTTAGGGTGTTTGTGAAATTAAATAGAGGACCTACAGTTTAACGTTGAATCCGAACCACGGTGGAGGCCTGGTATTCCACACATTCACAAGTTGTGATTAATACACGTCTTGTCAAAGGTGAAGGAAGGGTTTGGTAATCAGATAAATCTGTGCCTGGACCGAGGATTGAACCCCGGACCCCAGCACAGAAGTCTGACACCTTACCCCTATTTTATTATAAAACAATAGTATACAGCTTACAGTAAAAGTTATTGTAAAATACTATTTTAAATGAACTGTAAATTAGAATGACCTTGCTCTTGAATGACAAACTTCACTCTGTTTTTTTCTCTGCGCTTTAATACTGGTTTGGGTTAAACGGATATAGGCCTATACTATTCACGTTAGTAAGATTAGGACGAGGAGGTTAGAATTTTGGAGAAAATATACCAGTATTTGAGGGAGGAATAATGGGGGAGAGGGGGACTGCCTAAGTCCACCCAGCTGGAATTTGAACTCAGATCTCCCCGTTTCCAGCAAACCAGACTAGATGAACTTGGTGTTTAGAGCGTGTGCCCACCGGCCTGGGTCGGCAAACTTCACTCCTGAATGTAGCCGGCCACATGGTGTAGTGGTCAGCGTACCTGACTACGAGCCTAGGGGTCCATGGTATGTTCCCCGGCTAGTACCTTGGGTATTTTTCCTTACAGGGGAATTACCCCAACGATCACTAGGGTTTGGTTAGTTAGGCTCAAGCTGGGTTTAAAAGTTTCAACTGTTTCCACACCCACACACTCACAATCAATATCACCTCATCTAATCGGGACATTGAAAGAGCCTCCACGGAACGAATGTACTATTAGTACATCCGGGAGTCCCCTGGGGTACATAAGTACTGGCTGATATTTTCACTACTGGGCTACAAGTGATGTAGCCCAGACGCGTAATATTATTACTATTATTATACTCCTGGAAGCCAAATATTTTTTATGTTTATCCACACAAATTATCCAACTTTCCAATGAATTCATGATATTGCATTTGTATAAAACATAGAGTAAGCCCGATTTATTATACCAATATAAACGTAACATATAACAATTTGACACAAAACCTTACCTACGTAATAAAACTCCTGGAATTTCAGACCATATGAGTGCGTAAAGTATAATTATATTGGACGGCCTTAGCACAATCTGATCACTCCATTAACACTGACACTTCAAGTTGCAACTCCACCACAAAAGGCCGGCTTCCATCGCCCATAATGGCATTCATTTTTACGACAGTTGATAATGTTAGCGATAGTCAACGAGTTTGCGAGTGTAGTGAATTTGTCGGGGTTTGCGCAGATAGAGATACTGACGTTTGTTACGCGCCTCAGGGCGTCATCGTGTGCAAGAGATGTTCACAGTCGATAGGGGAGTCGATAACAGCACAGCCCTCACAATACTGTCGATATCTTACCCGTGATCTCCGCCTGACCTGTCGACACTTGCGACTCCACCTCCGTGCTATACCGGGCTACGGCACGAGCCGGTGGAAGATTGTTTTTGTAGCACGGGCTAGCTGCACCCCTGAGAGCCGAAATACTGTTTCTATTCTTTATAGCAACACGTCTTACTACCCGTACAGATTATACGCATGTGTACTAATTACAATTGTGTGTTAGGAGTCAGCAAGGTTGAATTTAGAGGAAGTGTGCCCGCATTTGCGTGAAAGGAGAAAGTAAAATTATCTATAAATAAAACCACTCTCAATACACCCAACCAGGGTTACAACCTCGATCTTCCCGTCATAAGCAACCCAGTCCATCACGAGAGTGACGCCTTAGACCATATGACCACTGATGCAGGTATCATCGCAACTAATTATTGTAATTAATTAGTAGCCTATTATGGTTTTATCCTGAATGGGTGGTGATAAACGGTGATAAAAAAAATTAGAAATATATTTAGATTGATCTTAGTTTGAATTTAGTCGAACAAATAATTCAGAAAAATGCACTTGAGAATGTTTTGTGAGCCGGCGTAGTTTTGAGAAATTCAACCGTGAGATGCGTCTTCTAGCCCCAATTCACACTCTTTCGGTCCAGTCTTAGATGAAATGTACTCACATTTGCGTGGAAAGAGAAATAGTGGGAAAACATTTAGGAACTATCACCCTCAGTAGACCTACACCTAACTGGAAGGAGAACACCGATTTCCATATTACAACCTAGACTAGATGAGCCTGAAATCTAGTCCGCGTGTCCACTGATTTGAACAAAGTTTTGTTTGGTTAAAATACAGTTGAAAGGAAATTGAATAAAAATTTAGTATTAAGGAAGTCGACCCTTTACGTCATGTCTTATGTTAAATATCAAATAGATTATCAGAACTGAGAATTTGGAGAAATATACACTATCTGACATAATTTATTGGTTTATAATATTTAGCAACGGTCAAAATGTATTGCAACCATTTGAAATATTATACCATACTTAAATTCCACACATTAAAAAAGTACTCCTATTAAGTAAGAAATACAGTAATAACTTTTCTATTTGATGAAATATATTTTCCTTCTAACAAAATAAGACCTGTTTTTTCCCCTCAATTGCTCTAGTACAGGGGTGGTAAAAATTTGGGTTCCATGGGCTGCCACTGGACACTCTACAAGTTTGTAACTGTACAAAGAGTCGTGTGTAATTGTTGGACAAACGTAAATGGAGCTTTAATCTTTCGGGGAAACAATACCTTAAATTAACACATTTTTTGGTGGTTCTGTTTTTTGATGTATTTGAATAAATGCGCTGTTTGTAAGTCGAATTATATTATATGTTTCACCCGAGTACGCTTATTACGCGTCCTTAACAAGAAGACAGTGGAAGACAAAAAGTGTTTTACTTTATTTAGTTCAGTTGTGGTAAGAAGGTGCAGTCACATATGTTGTTTAAGCTACTTTCACAATATTCATACACTACATCAATGGACCAGGAGCGTAGCAATGTGGAGAATACTAGCGCTTTATATCTTCACTACACATACAATAACAACTCAAACTACATTCGCTTGTATTTAAAATACATCATTTTAATGCATTAAATAAAAATGTTAATATTAATTAGTAAAATATAATAATATAGAATTATTGTAATCGATGCAACATTCCACGTAAGTTGTCGTTTGAGATACTGTGCTGGCTGAAGCCAACTATTTTCTTGCACTAAAGACATTGCGAAATATAACTGTATCGACTTGTTCATTTAATAACCTCAAGCCGACGTTATTTACATGCCATTGCCCCACCCTTACTACACAATATTGAATGTTAGATACAGTGGAGTCTCGATATTTCGAGGCGGATGGGACTGAGACTACGGAGGATTACCGTAAGCTCGGAATAACGCGGGAAAAATTAGCATAGAAGGTTAGTTGAGCGTTAAAGAGCATTAGACAATAAACAAATTTGATGGACAAAATTTACTAAAAACTTGCGATTATAAACGATATAATGACTGTCCATTATTAACGTAAACCAGCTTCTGACCTAGAGGTCGCAGACTCGATTCCCGGTGGATACAGAGGTATTTTTCTCGAAAGGGGAATAATTTCCACGCTCACTAGGGTTTGGTTAATTAGTCTTAAGCAAGGTTAAGATCTCCATTGGATTTACCTCCTCATACTCATTACCATCATTCTCCCACCTCAACGGGACATGGAAAAAGCCCCCACGGAAAGGATGTTCGATTAGTATATTGGGGCGTTCCCTGATAAAAGGTACATTAGTACTGGCTAATCTTTTCACAAACTGAGGTACAGATTTGTGTAGCCCAGCCACGCCAATATTATTATTATTATTATTATTATTATTATTAATACTATTATAATGATTAACATGAACAAACTCAGTAAATAAAGCAAACAAATTCACCACGGGGGATAATACCCGAACGTTACTGAAGCTGTAACTGACTTGTATTTGGACACCAATAAAGGTGGGAGTAGGGACCAGCAATAGTTCTCTCCTCACACGTCACAGCACTCATATTATAAACTTTGTTCCCCTTGATGACTGGCGCAGATTTAACGGAAACTCAATCCATCAGGACTTTTGATTGCACGCCTACATTGATAGAGGTATAATTGGATATCTTGGAACACAGCCCTAATAACTACCTGGGACTTGTCCCTTTTGAGCGATAGTAGCTCCTAATAATGTCAATAAAATAGGACTACTGTAGTTTTATACTGTCGGTTGAGAGAATAAAAATATATGTATGCTATGTTAATGCACCTTCCACGATTCCTTAATACGTATTGATGGGTAGGTGCTATTTGATCACGGTACACCTGCTAAGTTTGGCCAGTGGGCCATGGTTTGCCCAAGCATGGTGTGTTGGTCCAGCCCCTGTGGCCGTGCATGGCCCGCGGACCATGGTTTGTCCAGGCATGGTGTGATGGTCCAGCCTCCGTGGCCATGCGTGGCCCGCGGGCCATATTGTGTCCAGGCCTGGTGTGATGGTCCAGCATCCGTGGCCATACGTGGCCCGCGAACCATGGTTTGTTCAGGCCTGGCCTGATACATTACTGGAGCATACAAGGCCCCGTATGTCGGCGCTCACCAACAGGTCAACCATTCCGACCTACAAGACATGACTAGTACTGGGGGAAAACATTATCTCTTGGGATCTCTTTTTAACTTTCTAATTCCAGACTCAAATCATTCCTTTCCGCCATACATCACACCGGCTTTTGGCTAAAGCATGATCTTGTTTCGTGGGGTCTTATCTAGTTTCTCATTTAATTACGTGTCATAAATTACTTCTCTACTTTTATGTTTCGAATGGCAACTTTTTGGAGAGTTTTAAATATAATGTTTAGAGTTCACATTTTTATATGGGGCATGCGGTGTGAATGGTTGGTGAAATAAAGGGGAGAGATTTTAATCCTTAAATCATTTTGGAATCAAAGTGTAAAACCTCTGACGTTATATAGGGCCTTAAGTTTAATATTCATCCATCTGCAGTGAGTGTGCGCTACCTAATATTATTTGAAATTCAATCAATCTAAGATTATTGCAATTTCAAGAGGGTTGTTAATACTGACAAATGCTGTATTTTGATTTTAAGTATTACAATTATTTTACTTCAGAGACCTACTTCATTATTCACCTTTTAATTTACACTTATTTATTCTGAAAGCTATCAAACTTACAGGTCACGTGTACACTATGACATAACTTATAATATTGTAATTTTTAGGGCAAGTGGCATGTTCATATTCTACAAATTATAATGCTATAAAACATTTATTCTTAATTAAAAGAATAGTTCCACGTATTTATGTATGCATTTTTATCTCCTAATTTTACTTTAAAAAGCTGGAACTACAGTTCCCTCGTGTATAACGGTTCGTGCTACTATCGTAAATTAACTGACTAAATATATATGCCATTCTCTAGGTTATCACAAGCACGAACACCAGCGCACCTGGCGTAACTAGAGTGAACCACTTGAGGACGCATTCGGGTGCAAGCTATCACCATCCAGCGCACACCTATATGTTCATCGACCGTGGTACAAGCTAGATCACTATCAGTAAACATCTACGGCTACCTTTTGCACTGCCTTTCCCTGCATTTACCTCACATAACAGTCCATTATGTTCTATTTTTATAGCTGTTTAATTATCAACTCTGGTGCTGGAAAAGTTTGTGTGAACCCGGTATTGTTACGCTTTTTTTTAAGGATTAATTTATACTTAAGAAAATGGTAAATTCACGGGAACAAATTTGACTTTTGTATTTATATATCTAAAACAGACACAACATTCAGCCCCCGGAAGTTGATTCAGGGGTGACCTGGCGGTCTAGGGGTAAGGTGTCAGACTTCTATGCTCGCGGCCGGGGTTCAATCTCCGGTCCCGGCATAAATTTATCTGATTACCAAACCCTTCCTTCACCTCTGACAAGACATCTTGTGAATGTGGGGAATGCTAGGCCTCCACCGTGGTTCAGATTCCACGTTAAACTGTAGGTCCTCCATTTCATCTCACAATCACCCTACCACTACACATTAGCGTAAGTGCGTATAACCCGAACGGGTAGTAAGACGCGGTGCTAATAATAATAATAATTATTATTATAATAATAGACCATTTAATTCACACTTTTATATAAGCAGACAAGCTATTTGTAGAGTTATATTTATATAAGAAAAATTATCAAAATGTGAGTATAATAAAATAAATGTTGTTAACGTTATACCCAACTATTGCCTACATTTTGGCAGACACTAAGATTAGTAACTTGCAAGACAACTTAGCTTCTGCGCCCACGTCACACCATCTGTTTCCTCGCACTAGTTTATCCACCATTATTTAACAAATGTTGAGCATTCTCGCCAATCGCTAGGTCGTAGCGGTAGTATCAGGGCTAATACGCATGCGCGCACCAGTAAAAACAGTACCAATCTTAAGTGTTTTGAATAAAAATATATTTATCCTACAGATAGCTATCTGACAGATAAATTCCGTTTATAATACGCGTAAAATATTAAAGTGGCTAATAACCTTTAACTGCCGGCTAACTTTAACCTCCCGATAGCAATATTTATGCGGTAGTCATAATACCGACCCTAAGAAAAGTGTGCTTTACTCACTGGCTTTTATGTACATACAATACAGCAAAGAATGGCAGGTGATAATGAAATAAAATTTGAAATACCTATCAATCTGACGTCATTAATTAATTAAGGGCTGCCATCTGATGGTTCTGTGAGGTATATAATTGAGATAGTCACTAGTAGTAATCTATTTTTTCAAAACTTTATTCAACCAGGAATTATCTTTCTCTGTCTCGCTAATAATACTTAATGAACTACTTTATAACTGATATCAAGTAGAATATTTCAACTTATTATGTGTATTATTACTTGTCATATAGGTTGTAAATCATTATTGGATGCTATAAATAGAGTTAGAATCCCACAGCGTTGTGTGCGTACTTTGTGGACTAGGCCATCAAGCTAATTTAGTCTGATTTGCCATTGACTTGGAGATTTTTTTTTCGATTCTCGGATGGTATACTGAGGGTATTCTTCCTTAGAAGTATTGCAATTTCCCCTTCAAGCAAGTGGGGGTATATTTCCTTTAAGGTTATCCCTTACTAATTCCTATACTCTCAGTGTAGTTCAATGCAGTTAGTCCAGCAGAAGGAAGAGGTGCGGGAAAACACATCTGGTTTAAAATAATTACTGTACAATTAACATTTTGAGAGTGTGACATTATAAAGTGATTGTATTACAAATTAAAATAATTCTAGCATTGTACAAAAACAAACTATTAAATGAAAATATAAAAATCAGATAAATACCAAGAATGTATTTAAGAACCATGCTTCCTCCTTTGCCTTTCGGCCTTCTCTCCTGCGAAACAAGTGAACACGTCTAGGTGAAGAAGCGATCCCGATCAACAGGAGTAAGATCGGACAATGACTATAATGTCAGTTCATCTAAACACCTGTTTTCCGACAAAACAACCTAGGATGTACTCGTTTCATTCCCCGATGGCCCTTAACTCAAATAGCTGCAATCCAACGCGTGTCCTTTTATTTGTGTTTATCCTTGTGCTGCCCAAATCCAGGTTGAACTTTTGTTCAGGGCTCTCGATCGAAACCTTTCACTTTGTTTGGTTTATCTGTTGTCCCCTCCCCACTTATTTGTGAGTCTGTCCCGCCTCGAACCTTGTTTCGTGCCCGTGTGTTTCAACATAATTACACGCCGAGCACCGAGTGAAAATGATAGGCTAGACGAGTTCTCACTGCCTCTTAGCGCGGGTGCCGATGAAGGTGGAGTCCTGGATAAACTGCAAATAACAACAAAACTAGGAAATAACACCCCTAGATCCGGTTAAGTGGTGGTGTAGGGGGGACATGGGGGGGAGATTTCCAATTGAATTCATCGCTGGAGTTCCAATACTCTAATACGTGTAATTTGGATACACTTCCATTACTGAGGAAGATTAAGGAAAGAGGCCTTAAGAGCGTAGTACTCGTCGGACCAGAAGCTGTGGCTCAGACCGGAACATGGTTCTAGACGTTACTCACTCTAATGTAATGTATTCATACGGGAAGCCATGGGGTCTGCATCTATCACTTCTAAGGCATTGTATCAATGTTGACAACTTTAAGGTATGCTGATTTTTTTCAACGATACTTTTCTTTACTTTATTTTTTTAGCACCACGTCTTACTATCAATTTGGGCTGTACGCTAATGCGTTAGGAATGAATGAGGTTGAGTTAAAAAGAAGTGTATCCGTATTTTCATGGAGAGTGATTGGAAAACCGTTTAGGAGTCACCACTCTCAGTATACTCGACTGGGATTTGAAACCCGATTTCCCCGTCATCGTCAACACTGTATATTGCGAGAGTGATTCCTTAGAACAGTGTCATTCAACCTGGGGTATGCGGATACATCTTAAGGGGTATGTGACACTTTAATATAGGCTCAAATTTAATGAAAGACACTGAATAGCCAGTCCCATATTTAGCGTTGGCTAAAAGTAACCGGATATGTAATCTGGGAGCGACAGTTTTATTTCAGATGTAGATTATAGAATATGTATAACTTTTGTCTTCTTATAACTATCCACCAAAATAGATGAATGTGTTTTTATGACTTAGAGAAAGAGCCATCTATTAACACAGTTTGTATGACGTAATCAACCGCCCTCATTTAGTCTGTTCATTGTATTGATTTATTAAGGGAATGCACTCTTTTAGAAGCTCTCGTTTGTAAAGCATTTTTAAGTTAACCACAGATACCGCTTCCACAAAAAAAGAGATTATTTTTTATAAGTTTGTGTTTCAATAATGTAAACACTTTTCAAGAAAATCTCATTAAAATGTTTTTGTGACTGTTTTGAATCAAATAAGTGAAAGCAGCTTAACATGTGGTCTGGCAAACCATACAGTTTGGCGAATGAATAAAATATAATAGATCTGCTAGCTGTCAGCTACCATCACTCCAGGGGATACGTGAGAGTAGATCTGCTAGCTGTCAGCTACTATCACTCTAATGACACATGTACTCTACATATCTTTTCTTCCCCTTCTAATCCCTACTAAGTTTTGGCACGTGGTATAAATCGCCAAGGTTGTTTTGTTTGGTTTTTCTGGTAACAAGGAGGTCAAAGTATTAATCCAGATGAGATGTAAAGAAGGTTGGTTTTCTTAAATGGTTATCCGCCCTCTCTCCATGCAAATAAAAGTACATTTATTATAAATTAATTTGGTAAATTCTTTATCTTATTAGGACAGTTCAATACAGATGGCTCGGAAGTAAGAAGCGGCACGAACAAAAAATTAAATATTCCAAATAATAAGTTATTAGTCATCGAGGATTATATTAAACTTTTAATGGATCTCTTTCCTCAGAAGTTTTTTTAGGAATAAACAATTTAAATGTTATTAAACCAATACTTAATAACTTTAAATAATAATTTAGTGTGGGTTGATGGGTTTTCACTTATTATTAATTTTAAAAGGAGCTATATCTGAAAAATGATAACAGCACAGAAAATTCAAACCCGGAACACTTGCCCTTATCACCCTAAGATATTTCAATATTTCGCTGTGATGATCGACACTGGACATGGTAAAAATCCTGGATAGCTCAGTAGTAGAGCCCTAAGATATTTCAATATTTCGCTGTGATGATCGACACTGGACATGGTACAAATCCTGGATAGCTCAGTAGTAGAGCCCTAAGATATTTCAATATTTCGCTGTGATGATCGACACTGGACATGGTACAAATCCTGGATAGCTCAGTAGTAGAGCCCTAAGATATTTCAATATTTCGCTGTGATGATCGACACTGGACATGGTACAAATCCTGGATAGCTCAGTAGTAGAGCCCTAAGATATTTCAATATTTCGCTGTGATGATCGACACTGGACATGGTACAAATCCTGGATAGCTCAGTAGTAGAGCCCTAAGATATTTCAATATTTCGCTGTGATGATCGACACTGGACATGGTACAAATCCTGGATAGCTCAGTAGTAGAGCCCTAAGATATTTCAATATTTCGCTGTGATGATCGACACTGGACATGGTACAAATCCTGGATAGCTCAGTAGTAGAGCCCTAAGATATTTCAATATTTCGCTGTGATGATCGACACTGGACATGGTACAAATCCTGGATAGCTCAGTAGTAGAGCCCTAAGATATTTCAATATTTCGCTGTGATGATCGACACTGGACATGGTACAAATCCTGGATAGCTCAGTAGTAGAGCCCTAAGATATTTCAATATTTCGCTGTGATGATCGACACTGGACATGGTACAAATCCTGGATAGCTCAGTAGTAGAGCCCTAAGATATTTCAATATTTCACTGTGATGATCGACACTGGACATGGTACAAATCCTGGATAGCTTGGTAGTAGAACCCTAAGCTGAGAGTCCCAGTTTCAATTACTTTACACAAGTGTTATTTTAAGAACAATACTAGGTCATTCTATATTTTAATAATATTTTATGCAAACTTTAAGGAAATGCAATTTTTAAAAAAATCTGTTAATTTTATAGTTTTTTTGAGTTAAATAAAAGTACGCAACCATTAACAATTGTAAGCTTTGCTGCGTTTAAATATTTAATAAAGTTGTATCTTGTTGCGTCGTGGAACGAGAGCGATGAGGCTGTGTGCTCTAGCCCAAGCCGGGACGTGGAGACGGGTTCCTCTTGTTCGGGCGGCCATTCAGACATTGTTTTATACGATGTGCTGATACACTGTAATAGGGGTAATTTCACTCTTTATAGAAATTACTCCTCTCCCTATGTTTACATTGTAATGTTAGAGCTGTACCAGACGAGGAGAACGTTTAGGGGAACATTGTTTGGCCATCTCAAGTTCGTGATAAGCCACGATATGTTCCTTGTTGATTAACATGTACAAAGCCATTTCCCGAACATAACTGTGATTAGCTCTTTGATTATCGGTCAGTACGTTTTGCAGTGGCCCCACACACGGCAGGGGTGGCCTGCGAGGGGCCATGGGCCAAATATGATACACTGTCAACATGAAGGTCTACTCAGAGCAACAAGGTGGTGGTTCCGGTAGAAGGGTATTGTAGGTGATGGTGATGGTGGTGGTGGCACTGGTGGCGGTTTTGGTGTTGGTATTGGTAGCGAGGGGGATGGTATTGATGACGATAGTGGGTTGGTGATAGTGGCAATGGCTGTGGTGGTGTTGGAGATTCTTGTGGTGGGGGTTATGTCAGTGACGATGGTGGGGGTGGTGATAGTGGCAGTGGCTATGGTGGTTGTATTCGTGGCTGTGGTGGGGTTGATGTTGGTGGCGATAGTGGGGATTGTGATGGTTGGGGCAGTGACTATCCCAATCAATAAGTTCGAGGTTGAGAGTCTACAAATACATCACCTTAATTTTGTTTTAAAAATCAAAATTTAATATAACACACCAAGAATACTAAGCATTACTTCTGACAGCGCTAATAGACAATAGTGAGCAGCAGTCCAATTGATTTACTTCGTAGTATCTACCAAACAAAAAACTTAGTGACAATAAAATAAACACATTTTTAATAATGCTTTAACATTCATATATTCAGAAAAAAAACCCATAAAATCAAAGGTCAAAATCAACTTGCAGTGTCTGACCTGCCACCAAGAGGTACAGCTCTGCACTGTCTGCACTGTTGCCCTCCTGTCCACTGCTGGTCTGAACACGTCTATTAGCTAAAGTAGGGTACATCTGTCCACTGCTGGTCTGAACACGTCTATTAGCTATAGTAGGGTACACCTGTTCACTGCTGTTTTGAACACGTCTACTAGCTATAGTAGGGTACACCTGTCCACTGCTGGTCTGAACACGTCTATTAGCTATAGTAGGGTACACCTGTTCACTGCTGTTTTGAACACGTCTATTAGCTAAAGTAGGGTACATCTGCCCACTGCTGGTTTGAAAACGTCTATTAGCTAAAGTAGGGTACACCTGTTCACTGCTGTTTTGAACACGTCTACTAGCTATAGTAGGGTACACCTGTCCACTGCTGGTCTGAACACGTCTATTAGCTATAGTAGGGTACACCTGTTCACTGCTGTTTTGAACACGTCTATTAGCTAAAGTAGGGTACATCTGCCCACTGCTGGTTTGAAAACGTCTATTAGCTAAAGTAGGGTACACCTGTTCACTGCTGTTTTGAACACGTCTACTAGCTATAGTAGGGTACACCTGTCCACTGCTGGTCTGAACACGTCTATTAGCTATAGTAGGGTACACCTGTTCACTGCTGTTTTGAACACGTCTATTAGCTAAAGTAGGGTACATCTGCCCACTGCTGGTTTGAAAACGTCTATTAGCTAAAGTAGGGTACACCTGTTCACTGCTGTTTTGAACACGTCTACTAGCTATAGTAGGGTACACCTGTCCACTGCTGGTCTGAACACGTCTATTAGCTATAGTAGGGTACACCTGTTCACTGCTGTTTTGAACACGTCTATTAGCTAAAGTAGGGTACATCTGCCCACTGCTGGTTTGAAAACGTCTATTAGCTAAAGTAGGGTACACCTGTTCACTGCTGTTTTGAACACGTCTACTAGCTATAGTAGTGTTCATCCTTCCTCCCACCATGTTAACTCTTATTCTAACATTAGTGAAAATATGCAAAGAAAAGAGTAAGGCAAGTGGTTATAATCAATGACTCGTATTAACTCTGGGTGGTGATTTGGTTCACATTGGTGTTATCCTTTTAAATAGCTTGATTGGTGTATTATCTAGATTGTAGATGTACACCTTATTTACCCTGGTCCTTCGGGTTAGATGACCGTTAGTAAAACTAAAGCTGAGTGATAAAACGAAGAGTAAAAATGAGAATTTAAAATGTGAAGACACCCGCATTTTTGAGCATGATGGCTAAGACGTCAACCTCATCTGGTCTAGTTCGCCGATGACAGGGAGGTTGTAGTTGGATTCCGGCCGAGTGTTCTAAGGGATATTTTTCCTAAATAGCCATCTATCTACTTTCCTTCCGTGCAAATGGGTTGTTTTAGGCCTAAATTATAACTTTTCATCAATACCCCAATTAGTGTAAATACGCAGATGTAGATAGCCCGGATGGGTAGTAAGAGGTACAGCTCGAGGACTTTTTTAATATAAGGTTCATAAAAAATATATATATTGGACTTTTGACTTTTATTTTGATATCAATGAGTGTTATTGAGAATCATTAACTCACCGGGGGTAAGATAGCTGTTCAATCCTCTGGCCCTCCCCTTTCACCCTCTGATAAAACTATAGTACTATGTGATAGGAATAAAATAGGAATTAATGATAAAGGTAGAATTCAAGGGAAAAGTTCAAGCATTTGCGTGGAGAGTCGAATATTATTTCTAAAAAAAATCTCGGTACAACTGGCTAATATTACAACCCCGACCGCCCCATCATCAGCAATCTAGATCAGGCCTATCCAACTGGCGGCCCGCGGGCCACATGCATACCTCGGTAGCATATTTTGCGACCCGCAACGCATTAGAAAAGTTTTTAAAAATATATAGTTTTGATACTTATATCACACTGTCTATAAATATAAAATGAGTCCCTTAACAAACTTCAAGTTGGACAGCCCTGATCTAGACCATCGAGAGAGTGACGTCTTAAAGCACGTGACCACCGATAGGCATTGTATTTTAATAAGAATACATCTCTACTGGGGTAATCTAGCTATCGTTAAGCCATCTAATGAGAAAATCAAGCAGAAGTTTCTTACTGTACCAGTTGAATACTCGTAATAATTTTCTATATTCAGTTACAAAACGAAACATAAATGGTTATCGATAAAGGCGTGGGTGGAATGTTTTCTTAATAGCTTTCATTTTATGTTCCAACTTAAAACTCGATTGAAAGGTAATCGTGTCTTTAGTAGAAATATGGTAAAGATCGTTGTTTAGAGATTATTTAGGTATATTTTTATAAATGTGAACGTGTCTTAGATTGATGAAAGTAACAAGTGAATAATATAATGCGTGACTAGATTGTTGTAGTGGGAGGGGAAAAGCAGACAATTAACCAAGATAAAGACAATCTTTGTTACAGGTGGCTCCATCTGCATGACAATATGTTGACTGCAGCAAAAGTGCTAGGAAATTACTGGTTGAACCACGGCCATCTTATTTCTATTTCTGCAGAAACATTACTAGGAATTTTCTTTGATAGACTACAACTATTTTGTCTATATCTTTCTCTCTCTGAAACCATATTATCAGGGCTATAAATGCCGTTACACGCAAAACGCTAATATAATCTAAGATTTGCTCTGCTAATTCTTTAGAAAAATAGCGGACCATGTATTTAAATTTGTTTCACACAGAAATCTAAGCTAAGCTATGCCTCGCTACGCCACGCTATGTTTTTTCCGATTGCTGGCCGGGCAGTTTTTCCATCTCCCGTCTTGAACCATCTTACGTCACGCATGCGCAATGGGCTTCGTGTTGAATAAACGCAGTGCTAGTTTAGTTAAAATAACTAAAGAAGTGTTGAAGTTTTGTTTTCAATTTGTTTCACGTGTATTTAAGTAATATTCTATTTGGGTTTTATATTTAATAAACGTTTTTATATTAAAATGGAAGCGTTAATTGAACAAGTCAAACCTCCACGTCCTAAATTTTCTTCATTTTCCAAACCAACTGCTAACGGCAGCATCTTCTCTTCCTCGGTACTATATATAACCTGAACTCCAACAAGACATTTTGGAGAACGCCACCATAACTAAACTTCACTGGAGCAGACCAGAAAGAAACAACACTGAATTCGGGAGGGAAAATAGGGGTCATTGCTTAGTTTAGCAATGAGAGTGAAACCAAACCGACAAAGTCTTAGCATAGCACAATATAGCATAGCTTAGCATTCTGTGTGTATCAGCCTTAACGCTCTTAATTATTACGTACTATGAACTAATGATTGTTTTAAGTAATTGTAGCTGTAGATTTCCCTATAGCTACATTTTGCAAATTGCCACTTAAAATATAATATTTATTATTTTCAAGGGTGGTTAGTTAAATCATAATCCTATCCCGACATAAAGCAAATTGAATCTATTTATAATCACTCTTAAACCCACAAGTTCTCGTAGCAGTATATGGATACATTTTAAGCTGTGCCGGATTTGAACACATGGTGCTAGTTCACTGTCCAAAGGGCAGCATTTTCCCATTCATGACAATCCAACTCAAGTGTACAGATAGTAGAGGATCAATTTCGAATGCAAGCTTTCACCCGAGGAGGGGATTAAAGCTTACAAGAGAGGTAAATATTAATTTAGGTTGTCAGAAGTTAGACCTCACTTTTCAAGGCTCATAATCACTCGTGTTAACCTCTCATCTAAAACAGCTCGGCAACACCGCTGTTCCGTCTTGGGTTAGTTAAGAAGCTGTGGACAAGTTATCTAAAGTGATAGCTTATCAAAGCACTCGACTACCGTTGATGGGGTGGTCAGGGTTTGAATCCTGGCCAGGGGTTATTGTGGAGGGATATGGGGAGACGGGGAGTAAGCGAAGGGATTTCCAAAAATGTGGCTTAAACCCATTTAAAAACATATTGTCTCTACGTTAAAATCTAAGCTCCATATTTTTTATGTTACATCATCAATAACAAATTTAAATAATATCAATAAAAACAATTTTGGGTGATGTCAATCAAGATAGATTTTCTCATAGTCATTATTTCAGCTACTATTATGATAGGTCTTAAGTTATTTGCTAAAGCATTGGTCTTTAGGCTTAAATATGTTTTAGACTTATTCACCCCAGTGACATGCTTTTAAAATTTTGAAACAAATTTACTTTTAAGATAAAACCAAGCTGTGTGTAGGTGTGTAATGAACTCTGACCATCAGACACTGCATGTTCCATGGCTTGTACATCCCCGATGCTGAAAGCCGCACGGCGCAGTTTACTGAGTCGCTATTGGTCGATCACGTGGAGGAGGAGAGGGAATATCGAGAGCCTGGCGGCCCTCATATGGGTCAGATATCATCTATCTGCATGACGCTCTTGTCTTTACTCGCGCAACTAATCGTGTGTAGCCCATGTAGACCTCGTTACCTTCTCTACTCCCTGGTCATTTGACAGACAAGGAACTGTATCTTGAAGACTGTAGACCTCGTTACCTATCTCTACTCCCTGGTCATTTGACAGACAAGGAACTGCAACTCGGAATTAATACATATAGAGTTTTTAAGTAGATATTTGGTCAGAAATATCCTCTTTTTAGAGTGGGATGATATATTTCAACATCATTTTATAAACAGTATAATATTGTATTATTGTGCATTTTTTATTTAAATTTTTAATCAAACCAAGTATTAAAATTAATTTCTTCTGTTGACGCGTGACCGTGATAACCCTGGTATTATAGGTGCAACAAAATTGTTTATACCTTTAAAAAATTTCAAAAACTAATCATTTATATTCTCCTCTTAATTTTTTTAAAGTTGTTAGAGGTTGTTAGTAATGTAAAAAAAACTTCAACCCATAACACCTTTAAAAAAATAGTGAAGATATATATATCTGAGAAGGGTTTTACATTATTAACAACCTCTAATAACTTAAATAAATTTTGGGAAGTTTATTAATGACTAATTTTTGGACATTTTTAAGGACGTGAACAATTTTGTCAAACCTTTAATCTAAGGGTGTACCGATGCGGATACCGATGAATCATTATCTGGCGATTATTAGTGCATCGGCTGTTAATCGTAATCGGCGATTACTATGCCAATTAATCTTTTTTAAGGCCCTTGGCCCTGTCAAGTACAAGTCTAAAACCTATTATGTGGGATGGTGGGAGGAAGGGTGAAAGGCACGTTATGGCTTCACAACTGACAATAATATCCTTCCACGCCAACAAGAACAGATTTATCACGGACAACGTAGATGGCGCTAGCTACCGGACAGATCTCACGGAAAAATAATACGTTTGGAAATATCAGTTCTCTCGAGAACTAGTGAAATCTTTATGTTAATATTTTCAACATCCCTTCTAAGATAATGTATCGATGTTTATCTTTTGTTACACTTTCTTATTTTTTGCAGCAGTTTTCTATTGAAAAATGTCAATTTTAACGATATTTGATCACTGTTAAAATTATATAGGAGGTGTGTATGTAAAAAGTATAACTTAATCAACATGCTTCTATTCTTGAACAAACCGTTTCCGAAAATAAAACTGCAAAACAATAAAAATGCTTGAAGAAACCGTTTGTTCCCATGGCTCTGCATTTCCACGCCAAATGAAGAGGGCCAATCGTCTTAAGTAAAATTTAAAGCAAGATTTTCTAGGTACGAGCTTAGTGATCAAAATTGCAAACAAAAAAACTTATATACACACAATGCATCTGGGTTGCGGGCCATGCAAGATTACATAAAGAGATAAAGAAATATAAGTTCATATCGTTGATAAAACTAACAATATAATTCCAACTTTCGCCGGTTATGCATAAAATTAATCAAAGATTAGGATTATCAATGCTTTAACTGTTAATTATAAATAAAATCTTTTAAATTAATTACATTAACTGTTGTTATTTTCTCAAGCATATTTCCCAATAGTTATTAATAAATAATCGGTAATCGGGACTAATCGGTATAAATAATCGTAGAATGAACAATTATTTAAACAATCGGTATTGTAATCAGTTTTACTGAATCGGCACACCACAACCATTAATTTATTAATATATATATAATTCTTCAATATTAAATTCCTCAATATTAAAATATTGTATAGCCCATCTTAAAAACACTTAATTTTTTCAAAAATCAGTCATCAATAAATTGTTCTTAATGATTTTTTTTTAGAAAGACCAGCATACATTAAATAAATTCCCGAATACCCATCTTGTACAAAATAATCATTTTCGAAAAAAATCAAGTTTTCAATAATCAGTAAGCTACTCCTAATTTTAGGGCTGTACTCACAGTCATGATTGGGACATCTAATTGTCACTTTTGAAATCCCGTTTCAGCCGTAGTGTCCGGTATAGACAGACAGACAGACGGGCAGACACTCACAATCATAACAAAAACTTTGAGTTCGGGGGCACATTTCAATGCCAACATCCAGCGTAAAAGTAAGATTTAGAAATTATAGAAACACATTTGTAGATATTATTATTATTATTATTATTATTGATATTATTTAGCACCGCGTCTTACTACCCGTTCGGGTTATACGCTTTAAGTACTAATTACGCTAATATATTAGGAATTGGTAAGGTTTAATTAGAGAAATTGAACCCACATTTGCGTGGAGGGAGAGTGGAAAACCATTTAAGAAAAACTACCCCCAGTTCACCCGACCGAGATTCGAAACTCGATCTACCCGTCCTCAGCAGTCGAGCTCAACACGACTAGCGTGTTAACCAACTACGTCACCGAGGCGGGTTTGTAGATAATAAATTTATCATTACACTAGGTTAGGGTTTAGACCCACGCCTTTTAATTTAGAGTATTTCCTTGACTTCTTATAGTATTTAACATGTTGAGTCCAGCCTATTTATTTTTTAATTTTCCTTCTTGTTTTTTGTTGATTAAAAACACCTATAAAACAGATTTAACGCTTCATTGCTAAATAAATTATCTACTAAAATATTTGTATATATTTTTATATAAAAAAAGAGCATACAATAAATTTAGAGCTAGATCCAATTAATTCAACAAATTAACCACGACGAATCAAGGATGGACTTGAAAATCATGTAGGTTTTATTTTTCTCCATTTTTTAAAAAACATCTTCACATCATCTCTTTTCATACCAATTTTATTTTAAGTATTAAGTGCTATATTCTGTATGTAACAACTTTTCACCACGCCAAAGAGCTATATAAAAAAAATGTATGTATAAGGCAAACTATCGTTTAATCTAAATTACAAATTTTAATTGCAAATCATCTCTCACTTTAAGATTAATCGAATTACACGTTGTTTATCCTAATGCTATCAAATTAGTACTATAAAGGAGCAAAGCGACGTTACCTTGATATGAGCGTAGGTCCAATAATGTTGTAAACCAAGTGATGGTTTTCTTTGTCAGTCGTGGAAAGAAAGATACATCAGTGGTATGGAGGTACACTCGTGGCTTATGAGAACACGAATTACAATTCATAATTCTAAGAATGTGTGCACATGGAGAATGGTTCGATTTGAGTGAGACGAGAGTTATGATATTATACAAAAGGTTTTACGAGTGATACACACTAATTTATCTTATGATCTATTATTTAGGAGGTCAATGTAAAGCAATAACAGTCGGAGTTAAGGTGTGTACTAGTGTATTTGATTCTAGACTGTTGGTAAGGGCTATATACTAGACTAGAACCAACAGAGTCAGGTGTGCTCTAGAGTATCTACGAACCTAAAGGTATAGTGCAATTTTTATAGGAGGGACTTTATCCGACATCTAGCAATTCTACTAGATTTACCTTTACGTATTCATACGTCAAGTCATGTTATAAGCAGCTGTCACTTTTGATAGATGTTATGAATACCTATAAAATAACAATAATAATAGAGTGAAATTTTATCAATGTTGGCCGCAAAAAGATTTGTATTTTCTAAAAGGCCCTTTCTATGAAAATTTCACTGTAGTTCTCAGCCATCAGGAAAAAATAATTACTAAGTTTAGAAAAAATACAACCACATCTACATTTGAGAAGAGTGGGAATCCATTTAATTACAAATTTAGTAGATCTATAGCAAGATGGGAATAAGCCCTGACCTCCTTGTAACCAGCAAACCAGACAAGATTACACTAACGCCTTTGTGCTAAGTGCAGGTAGTTTTATTGCCAATATATTACAATTCATGGCGTTAGGTATGGATAAGTAGCAGCAGGTATGATGTCCTAAGCTAAGTAAATTAGAATACTGGGTTTTAAATTTATAATTTAGTTATTAGTTATTAAATATCTGAGTAAAATTATCGCTAAACCACATTCCATTGAAAATATATACAGGGTGGGGCTGAATAAATTATACGGTTAATAAATCGAAAATTTCTCCTTTAAATGAAAAGTAAATATTCACTAGCTAAATAAAAGCAAACTACACATTACCCTCTTTCACTTTTTGAAGATAATGTCATTCAGATGAGCTCCACCGGACGTCAGACAAACCCCAGCACGTTGTCCATCACTTTCCTCAGCATGGATCGTCTAATTGGTTCCTATCCACTCTGTATTATTATTATTTCGGATTGTTGACCATACACTTGTTTTAAGAAAAATTCTATGAAAATACATCTTGGTTGTCCACATGTAACTATTATAATGGGCCAAGGGGAAAAGAAAGCCGATTTTAGGGGCAATGCAATCACATTTGCGTTTAGAGAGGCTGGGAAACCAATTAGGAAAACTATTTAAGAAAACCACCTTCACTACATCCTGACCGGGACTTGATCCCTGACATCTCCATCACTAAAAAACTAGACTAAACTAGTGTGACATTTATTCTGTGTGCCCGCTGAGCTATGTCCATCTTAAGCTGCCCTCACAATATTCATCCTTTAGAATAAGTAGTTGTTTGACTTGATTCTGAACGAACTAATACAAAGCTAGGAATAATACTTGATCAACAGCAACACAAACTACACAGCCCAAATAAACAGAAATTGGAGGGTCAATTTTAAAGAGCCGCTTCACTTTTAACCTGGAGACCGGACTAAAGCTGCATAGTGTGTGAGGGTGGGACGGTTCAGGGGGAAATAAGGAGAGTGGAGAGATCACCAACAGTGGTCGGTAAAGTTAGTTGGTGAATTAAGGAAATCGCCTACCTGTGACGTAACGTCACGTCCAGATAGGCTTTACATGTTTATGTATCACACGTTTTATTCGGAGTGTTTTAAATAATTTTGTATTGATACAAAAACCATAAATATTTAAATAATTTAAAAAAATCGTTCTACAATTTCCCAAAACACTTGTTGGTCTTGAAGTATTTTTTTTATAAACGTACTTTTTTTATTCGTCTGTAGCTCAGGCTATTCGGTTTATTCATCTAAGTTGCCAGTAAGAATCTTCCTGAAAAGATAAAGATTAACTAATTACGTGGAACCACCTGTCTATCTAGAATAAGAGTCAATAAAAAGATAATTTTGAAATTAAAATAGTAGAGTGAATACGTACACACGTCAGTGTGTTATCAGAAGGTAAACTAAAGGTCTTACAGGGTAAACTGCTCATTTTCTTCGGACATCCTACCAGGGCTATGGGTGAGACACGTTGCAGGCGTTCACAAATCCCGTGGTATTTAAAAAAGGTTTTAAGAGTTTCAAATGTGGCTCACTCCAAAATGGAAGTTGAAAGTGGATTAAAAACCTTAGACTACATATTAAGTTTTATAATTTAAAAATAAATAATACAACCCAATTGTAAAGCAAAATGTTCAAGATAGGTTTTCAGTAAACTTCCTTTTAATAAGTTTTATTTTAAACAAAATTGTTCAAATCGTTTCTAAAAAAAATTCAAATGTTCAAAAGTAGGTTTCTTTTAAAATAGCTTCAAACTATTTACGTTTATAAAATAAAAATGCACTATCATTCATCAATAAAACTAATTCCCGACTATTCTTTCAAATTAGATATAATATGCCATATTAGAACATTTTCAAATTGTCTAAAGTGGTTATCAGTAAAATATCCTTAAATCAATTTAATTTTTAAATAAACATACAGATCTTTATCTATAATGTAAAATAGTCTCAAGATGCGAATTTAGAATTAAATCGATAGTGACAGAAAAAATATATATTTTTAAAATTAAGTTATCAGCAAACTACTATTAAATAATGTTATATATATAGTTATTTATTTTATAACCAATTCGTTAGAGCCATTTTAAAAACCTTTTTTTAATATGACTAAACGCAAAATGTCACCGTTTTGAGTTCAAAGTAAAATGTTTGCAACGTAAATCCACCCTTCCTTAAACAAATAAAGTTATATTTACAACAGGACCAACAAAACAGTTGAGGATTGTTTTAGTTTTTATGAAGCCTCACAACCACCAAACCCAAAAGGTATATCAAAATGTGATGATATTTCTCATCGAGTAGGCGGCGCTCTTACTAGCTCACTTTAAGGCATATTAACCGGAAAGCAAGAAAATAAGATAACGCACTAAAAACATTTTTTTTAAAATTTATTCAAGGTATTTAACATATACTTTCTAAAACGACTGATTATATCAACACTCGAATTTGGCCGTTAACTAATCACTGTGAAAGAGGAAACCCACCCTTCACCAATCGGCCATGTTAGGAATCGAACCCAGAACCCTCAGCTCACTAAACGTACACGCTACCGACTGAGCTAAGGTATCGGAATGAGAAATCTAATTAGAGTACAGTTTAGACTTAAGCATACCTCACTCGCAAACAGCAAAATTGTAATCGTTAAAAAAGTTTTTTCATTATAAAAATAATCATAATTCAATCATGTTATATAATTTTTCTAAGCCATGGTTACATTGGTGTCAATTCCACTGTCTTCAAATATAAACTCAAGAAAAGCACACCGCAAAATGACGTTTGGTTCGAACTGTGTTTTCTATGATGCGTCATCGTGAGACACGTGGCCATTTTACCAAGAAATGAGTGGAACTTTAGTGGCAAGTTCAGGTTGGGCAGAGAAACTACATTAACACTAACACTGCACTAACACTATTAATGGTGTATATAAAGACAATAGCCTGAGGTGCCTTTAAGCTGCAAATTGGTCATCATGAATATATAGGTGGTCTCTATATTTATGTATTTATTTACTTACCGCCACATATTACGACCCATTATGTTTAAACTCATATGTAATAATTACCGTATTGAGTTAGGGCATGATTAAGGTTAAATTTTAAAGGAAGTGTACCCACGTTTGCGTAGAGAGAGAGTATAAAGAAGGTGTTTCGCTTGCTCTCAGCCCCTGAGTTTCAAACTAATGGACGTAATTGGTGTATGATAAGCACTCAGGGACCGAGAGTGAGTGAAACACACTATATAAAACCATTTAGGAAAAGCTACCCTCAGTACACACGACCGTTGAGTGAAGCCTCAGACCATTCGAGCGGCGAAGAGGGTGAAGTATTGGTAGTATTCCAGTGATAGCCCAGCTGACCTTGACTGCGAGGGGATGCTGGGAGTGAAGTGTTGGTAGTATTCCAGTGATAGCCCAGCGTACCTTGACTGCGAGGAGATGCTGGGAGTGAAGTGTTGAGAGTATTCTAGTGATAGCCCAGCTGACCTTGACTGCGAGGAGATGCTGGGAGTGAAGTGTTGGTAGTATTCTAGTGATAGCCCAGCTCACCTTGACTGCGAGGAGATGCTGGGAGTGAAGTGTTGAGAGTATTCTAGTGATAGCCCAGCTCATCTTGACTGCGAGTGGATGCTGGGAGGGAAGTGTTGAGAGTATTCTAGTGATAGCCCAGCTCATCTTGACTGCGAGTGGATGCTGGGAGTGAAGTGTTGGTAGTATTCTAGTGATAGCCCAGCTCACCTTGACTGAGAGGAGATGCTGGGAGTGAAGTGTTGAGAGTATTCTAGTGATAGCCCAGCTCATCTTGACTGCGAGGAGATGCTGGGAGTGAAGTGTTGAGAGTATTCTAGTGATAGCCCAGCTCATCTTGACTGCGAGTGGATGCTGGGAGGGAAGTGTTGAGAGTATTCTAGTGATAGCCCAGCTCATCTTGACTGCGAGTGGATGCTGGGAGTGAAGTGTTGGTAGTATTCTAGTGATAGCCCAGCTCATCTTGACTGAGAGGAGATGCTGGGAGTGAAGTGTTGAGAGTATTCTAGTGATAGCCCAGCTCATCTTGACTGCGAGGAGATGCTGGGAGTGAAGTGTTGAGAGTATTCTAGTGATAGCCCAGCTCATCTTGACTGCGAGTGGATGCTGGGAGGGAAGTGTTGGTAGTATTCTAGTGATAGCCCAGCTCATCTTGACTGCGAGTGGATGCTGGGAGTGAAGTGTTGGTAGTATTCTAGTGATAGCCCAGCTCACCTTGACTGCGAGTGGATGCTGGGAGTGAAGTGTTGAGAGTATTCTAGTGATAGCCCAGCTCACCTTGACTGCGAGTGGATGCTGGGAGTGAAGTGTTGAGAGTATTCTAGTGATAGCCCAGCTCATCTTGACTGCGAGTGGATGCTGGGAGTGAAGTGTTGAGAGTATTCTAGTGATAGCCCAGCTCACCTTGACTGCGAGTGGATGCTGGGAGTGAAGTGTTGAGAGTATTCTAGTGATAGCCCAGCTCATCTTGACTGCGAGTGAATGCTGGGAATGAAGTTATGTCGTGAGCGTTTCAACGAATGTGGTGTTTTATGTGTTGAGACTGTATTGCAGCCGGCCAGGGCGATTAGTAGAGCTAATACGGACTCGGAGTAATTAATAGCATCGTGCCAGAGTGGAGGTGTGATAAGAAGACCCTCCTCCTAGTCGTGACCGGACCTGATATCACATCTGCAGCCCTCCCTACCTCTCCCATCGTGCTACACTCACTCACTAGGAGGTTGTACTTAGGGCGGTATCACAATGTCATATTTATTTTATGAAACAAATATGATCAAACTATGACGATCCATCAAAGACTTTTTATAAGATGAGATAATTTTACAAATCTTTTTAAAATATTTAAGAACCATATTTAAAAAATTAAATCTGTGTGGTCACTATTTGAAGTGCATTTTATTTTCCAATTTAATATTTTACTGACTCACTTAAGTGGCATCATTATCTAAGGCGCTACTCTCACGATAGACCAGATTGCCAATGACGGTAAGTTCGGAGTTCGATCTTGGCGAGGTACGCATGATTCCCAATCTTCCTTCGCACAAATACGGGAATACTCCCTCTCAATTCAACCTTGCTCATTCTTAACTCATTTTATTAATTAGTAGGCTTACATAAGCGTCTAGCCCGAATGGGTAGTAAAACTAGGTGCTTAAAAAATATTTTACTTTTACAAAAATAATAGATCAAACCCCCTAAGTAAAACATTAAGACTACCTCTATATTGTTATACCATATATTTTATATAAAAAATGGTGTTAGTGTCGGACTTTAAATTTTAATGAGAAAATAATGTTTTGTTGTTGAAAGCTGTGTATCGGTAAACCGTGATCTCCCGGTTGTTGGGTGCTATCTCATGTGAGAAAACGACTCTTAACAAACGTATGTGGTGCCAGAACATTGCACACATTTGGTGCGAAAATTCAACACTTTTTGATAATCGAAACTAGTCGAAGAAAAAGTTCACCAAGATCACACTCCAAATTCTCCAAATGACACCAAGCTCTCAATTATAACGCTCCCAAATGTTGTGTTTTTACAACGTTTCTAAAAATACGAATATGTTCGCATTGCATGATGGTTCATCACAAGTTCCGCGGGCCGCACAAACCATGTATAGGGCAGCAAGTTTGACAACGCCTGGTTGAACCTGTACATGCAACGTAATAACTGTCCAATGTGAATACACTAACTCCACACTTAGGCTATATCATAGGTATGTTTTTTATCTTTTAATTAATAGAGAGTGACCTGGTGGTCTAGGGGTAAAGTGTTGGACTCCTGTGCTGGGGTATGGGGTTCAATCCTAGGTCAGATTTATCAGATTAACAAATCCTTCCTTCACCTCTGACAAGACGTGTATTAATCACAACTTGTGAATGTGTGGAATACCAGGCCTCTACCGTGGTTCAGATCCCACGTTAAGCTGTAGGTCCTCCATTTCATCGCACAGTCAGCCTACCATTACATATTAGCGTAAGTACGTATAACCCGAACGGTTAGTAAGACGCGGTGCTAATAATAATAATAATAATAATAATAATAATACAGTGACTAGGTTGTAAACTTTCTACCAAATTAGTTTCTGATGTCTTATAGTTTCCTTATCTTCTCATAATAAACTGCCAATAAAATTGTTATTTCTCCGCAAGTAAAAAAGTTTACTAAAACACAAACTTGTTTGATAGTGAGTTTTTGTATATTTTTTAATGAATCACTGCCACTTTCCAATCTCCGATACGTTAGCTAAATAGTGTCCCCAACCATTACCCTGGCAAAAGAAATAAGAGTGATGCAACGTTACCTAAAATAAACGTTGCGCTAAAGAGATCTCTCCTGTGACGTTGCTCAATCAGACGTCCGAAACCAATCCGAGTAGGAATACAACGGGAAACTCACTTTTAAAATTGTGAAACAATGTTACCTTTCTCGAGAAATACGATACCCTTTTGAGCCTTAAGGAGCGTTTACATTATGCAACAAGTTGTAAGACTTTGTGTTTAAAAACAATGTTGTACAAATTGTTGGCATTTAAATTGAATGATGTTTTGAAACATATATGTTTTACAACGTGTTGCACGTTTCCCGTGAAGTGGCGGTAAAGATCAAAGAAACTTTGTTTTTATAACAAAGAGCACATATAAAGAACTGTTTACACCATCGAACGAGTTGGTTACTCTGCTACCCGCCCCCCGCACTCTGCTTTTGAAATTGAAACGGGAGGACCAGGGAAGAAAATATAATTCACAATTTAACAGATAAATTAATTAATTGACTAAAATTGGAAAGGATGCTTGAGGAGCAAGAAAATAGATTTTTTTGAAAAATTTATGTAAAAATGGCCAAGCCCCAAACAGTTTTTTAGGTCATTTATTTTTCTTTAGCAAAACAACACAAGCTGCGGCCGCAAAATGGACATATTCCTCAAACGCCATGATGCATGCTAACTGCAACGTGTTTACAAGCACTTTTGACGTTTTCCGATATTTTACAAACATTTTGCATAACACTCTGAAGCAACAAGTTACAACCAAAATATAGCTTAACAACATGTTTTGTTGCATAGTGTAAACGTGTTTACAAGCACTTTTGACGTTTTTCGATATTTTACAAACATTTTGCATAACACTCTGAAGCAACAAGTTACAACAAAAATATAGCTTAACAACATGTTTTGTTGCATAGTGTAGATGCCCTTTTATGACTGTTGGTGAATTCAAACATGACTCATTGTGTGGGTCCTTCGGAATTAGAGAAAAATCTTGTTTTCAGAGTATAATAACAATAATAATATGTATATCTTTTTAGCAACATGCCTTACCACCAGTTTGGTTTTTACGTCTATATAATATTTTTGCTCATTTTCTAGAGATGAGGAATATTTAATTTAAAGGAAATGTAACAGACATTGTGTTCAGGAAAATTAGGAGACAATTTAAGAAGAAACAAATCACTACAGTACACCCAGGATGTTTTCAAACTCCGGAGGAACAAAGAGTTAGAGTAATAAATCACCCTCATTATACCCGACCAGGATAGAACCCCGATATCCCCGTCATCAGCAGTCCAATCTTTGGTGAGAGTGACGCCTGATCATGTGGCACCGAGGCGGGTGTATATCTTTAATTTGTGTCATTTAACGTGCACTTTCTGAACCAGCTCCTTGTATCAGTACACAACCTATAAGCTAGCTTAGGTCTATAACAAACACAAGATACAGTTTATCAGCCTGTAAATTATATTTATTTTGATCATGTGAGGAACTGAAGCTAGTATCCTCAGTCAGACGTTCTCCCTACTGAGATAAGACGCCAGACAAAGATTTCATTATTTAAAGGTTTAAATTTTGATTAAAAGATTGTTTAAAAATATTATGTTCATAATCTAAATAAAAAGTATTTGTCCAATATATAAAATAAGCGACATTTATTTAATTTAATATATTTTACATCATGTTATTGGCACTTTACTTTATGGCATTTGGAATTTGAAGTTATATTGCCGCACTTAAAAAAGTTTGCCACCTATCCCTATCTTGAGCTTACTGTCCAGTCCTCCTTATTACAACCTATCTATCTTTAGCCAATTCTTCCCAGTCAACCTCATTACACCATATCCCTATCTTGAGCTAGTTCTATCCAGTCAACCTCACTACACCCTATCCATATCTTGAGCTAGTTCTATCCAGTCAACCTCACTACACCCTATCCCTATCTTGAGCTAGTTATATCCAGTCCACCTCACTACACCTTATCCATATCTTTAGTTAGTTCTATCCAGTCAACCTCACTACACCCTATCCCTATCTTGAGCTAGTTATATCCAGTCCACCTTACTACAGCCTATCCCTATCTTTAGTTAGTTCTATCCAGTCCACCTCATTACACCATATCCCTACCTTGAGCTAGTTCTATCCAGTCAACCTCACTACACCCTATCCATATCTTTAGCTAGTTCTATCCAGTCCACCTTATTACACCATATCCCTATCTTGAACTTACTGGGTGACCTGGCGGTCTAGGGGGTAAGGTGTCAGACTTCTGTGCTGGCGGTCGGGGTTCATTCCTCGGTCCCGGCACAGATTTATCTGATTACCAAACCCTTCCTTCACCTCTGACAAGACATCTTGTGAATGTGGGGAATGCCAGGCCTCCACCGTGGTTCGGATTCCACGTTAAACTGTAGGTCCTCCATTTCATCTCACAATCACCCTACCATTACACATTAGCGTAAGTGCGTATAACCCGAACGGGTAGTAAGACGTGGTGCTAATAATAATAATAATAATAATAATAATAATAATGGAACTTACTGTCCAGTCAACCTCACTACACCCTATCCATATCTTTAGCTAGTTCTATCCAGTCCACCTTATTACACCATATCTCTATCTTGAACTTACTGTCCTGTCAACCTCACTACACCTTATCCATATCTTGAGCTAATTCTATCCAGTTCACCTCATAACATCCTATCTCTTTCAGGTCCATTCTAATGTTATCCTCCATCTAAGGCTAGGTCTTCCCAATAGTGTTTTCCCCTTGTATTAGCCAGTCAATACGTGATCAAGGTTCTAGATTCCTCCATTCGCACTGCATGCCCTGCCAACGTAATTTACGAGACTTGATTATCCTAACAATGTATTGTGATGAGTACAAGGTAGCTTACTAATCATTATGAAGCCTCCTCCACCTACCAGTTGCCTCATCCATTTTTGGACAAAACATCTTCCTAAACAGCTTGTTTTCGAAAATACTAAGTTTGTTTTCGTCATGTAAGGTAAGTGATCACATTTCCCATTCATAAAGAACAAACAACTGGTAAAATTATTGTTTTGTATATTCTCAGTTTCTTAGCAGTAGTAATTAAAATACAATAATTCTTTAAATAATTTGTTGATGAAGATTTATTTATGTTTGATATAAAATTTGTAGCCATCACTTGTTATATTCGTGAGACCAAACTTGCAATTAAGCCTAACATCGCTTACAGGTGCATGTTAAAAAAGGAAAAGGTTATAAATATTTTATTTCAGAAATACGTAATAAGCTGTACGTTTTTTTTCTTGAGTAGGCTGTGCAATCAACCATTTTATTTGAACACTCATTAGTGGCCACTATTGCAATACTACACTCAGATAACCCTGGATTCCTCATGGCCGTTTAGCTAGCGGTAAACTCGGACAAGAAAGGTTGAAAAGGTAAAATGAAACAGATATAAAGGTTTACGAGCCACCCATATTGTCTTAGTAAAATTATTTAGATCTCTCACTTCTTGTAACCCGCTTCGGTTATCGAATAGCTTAAGGCGTCACACCCGCCATAGACTAGCACTACCCGTTAATGGGAAATCGGGGTTAGAATCCTGGCATGGTGTGCTGAGGGTGGTTTTTCTTAAATGATTTTCCACTTTAACTTTAAGTGAAGGCTGGTACGCTTCTTCTGAATTATATATTTACAATCTCTATTACATAATATAAATTAGTAAACATTAGTAAAATGGGGTGAATTAAAAAAAATGTACTTTGCTTTTAAACAGCGAGTTTCTTAGCTAAACTAAAATCATGAATTAATAGATCCTTGCCCTTCTTCAGTAGCCACGTGGTCTAATGCGCTACACTTGCAATAGGCTAGACTGCCAATGACGGGGAGATCGAGGCTCGAATCTTTCCAAAATCCGTTAACCACGACTGGGTTTGAACCTGCGAGCATCGGGTCTTGAGGCGAGCACTTTACCCCAAGACCCAAGATGTCAAAACAAATATATGTATTATACATATATCTAATTAATAACCTAAAACATATGTTCGAAGGGACACTGATTTCTAAGTATTAAAGATCATAAAAAAATTAATGGTGTTTTAATATCTGTGGTAGTGTATAATGTACACTCCAAACAATTTTAAATAAAAAATGGAATTATAGGACACGAAATATGATGGTTTCATAGATGTAAAAAATAAATTATTCGTATAAAGTAAGTTAGTCTTTGTTGTTTTTAATAAAACGGTTATATCAAGTATCTATTTCATATTGTAAAAACTATAAAACTATTTAGAGATAAACTAAAAATGTAATTTTGTCTGATTTTTGTATGAGATAAAAATGTTCATAATTGGAATCTAGGACATTTACAGAAATTATATTTTTCCTTTGCTTATTTCTTACAACACATTCGTCAACTAGGCGGCACTCTAAAGGATAGCTTCATTAATCAATTTTACAATCTTACTAACGAGATCTGTTTTATGCTAATCGCAGGAGGTCTGCTGCTCAAATATCTGACTGAACTACTTATTTCTACGATTCTTTCTTCATTAGACAGATTGCAGACATCACAAAAAACAATGTTGAGCTTCCGGACTGTTTGTTATTATAAGTGGCATAAGCTGGACGTAGAGCCTGGTACGCGATTGAAAACATTTTCCTGAAACTTTGTTTACAAACATGTGCAAGTCATGTTGCTATTGTTTCCAAAATGTTTTATTAGTATTTCTCGGAAAAGGGGTTTGTGTTATATTTCCATGTTTCCTTTGCGCTTCCCGAAGAGTAAGGAAGTAATGTTTATTTCCATTAATTTCAAAAGGGTTACGAGAAACAAAGTTTGCTTGTCTGGACATGTTTGCAACATTGTAGACAACAAACAACGTTGGCCAGTCTGATTCCGCTGCTCACACAGAGTACATCAAATCCTGATTTTATCCAATCCATTCTGTTCTGTTCCATCCCGTGGACAACTGAAAAAACTCTTAAGCTGATAGAAATGGTACATACCAATACACTGTCGTGGGGTGTGAGCTCTGGAGACTACAAAAATATAATCAAAAAACTGAATGTTTTTTAATTTAGTCTGTTAAAATAAATCAGTTAATGCTAATGATGTTGAAAAAAAAGTTAAAAGATATTTGTGAGATGTTTCTTAAAGAGCATAAGAATAATTTGAAATTGGAAAAATGGAGGGAAATAATGTTTTATCATTGAAGTCTGGACGTGAAACAATATTTGTTCAAGTGTTTGCAAACAATGTAAGCAGCGCTGTTTCCCTATAATTGTGAGCAACAGGAAACATTTAGGAAACATCAAGAAACAGTTTCCGGGCAAAGTTTGCAAACATAGTTTCCATGTGCGAACGAGGCTACGTATATTATTATCGCGATAGCTAGGTCTTTGAAGCCGTACACTTTATGAAACGACTGATTGTATCATCCATCATACGAAACATTAAGTTAGTCTTTAAGACTCCAACATTCTAGCCTTCCAACCATTATTTCATCACTGTGAAATGCGAATCCACTCTTTCTACAATGATACTGTTTTCAGTCGTGCCTTGAACTATTTCAGTTAAATGCTGCGCATAGTGGAAGGATCCGGGCGGGGAACGGAGGTACCTAGAGACTATTACATGCATCCATAAAGCTCACAAATAGTGTGTTGGGGAACGAGTTGAAGGGGATGGTGGGAAAGCTGGGGGAAAAGCCAGCCAAACTAACATTGAAATATTCTTTATTATGATAGAATTAAAATAAAATCCAAGCAAATAATGACAACTATAAATTAACATAGTTAGGTAAAAATTTCAGATAATTTCATTCTGGGGCTGGGAGATGTATTCTTTAGGACTTTTATCATAGTTTTGAAGTATTATTATATCTGCCTACAAAAGACCCGACGTTAGTGGCACATTCAACCACCAAGCGCTGTGGTTGATACGCGAGTGTGAGAATATAACTGTAATCGCTGTTACTGCTTTATTGGAACTATTTAATCGTGTTTCTGGTGTCAACGTCCTCGGGAGAAATTAAACTGAAGTGTGAACTTTATAACTTGGGATAGCTCGATAACATCCGTTCCAATATAAATAGATGGAATTAAGTTTTTTAACCGGAAACAAATTAGTGAAAGTTTTTCAAAATGGAAAGTTCCTATATCCCATTTCTAGCTAAGGTGTCACACTACCACAGATCCTGAATATTTCGGCAACATCCAGGTTGTAATCTCAGATCTCCCCACTGAGGATTCAGTCTTATTTCCAGAGTACGGAAAGTGACCTGGGGTCAATCGAGGAGTGAACTGTCCCTCTCAGACGAATAGTATTTCCTGTTCGCCCCCTGGAGGGTGAGGGTGAGTGTGTGTGTGTGTGTGTGTGTTGGGGGTCAAGGGGTGAGGTTTAACTCGGCAAGGGGGTAGAGTCCCCCCTCTAGGGCACACGGCGTGTTTCGAGAGGCGGGACCACATTTACATAATAACATCTCGATAAGGTCGGTACAAGCAAATACATGGGCCAGTAATCCGCGCAACAGCCGACTATGTCACCCTCCACACATTTCCAAACAGTGGCGAAGAGATAGAGGGGCACGTCGTACCCCATATATTTTGATTGATATGTATATGATGTAATTTATAACCATCCACATTCTAAGATAGTGTTATTATCTCTAGTTTGAAGCGTTTCATGATATGGATGCATTTTTTTTTGTAGAAGTAGAAGTATTGTGAAATGTATAAAAATATTTTAACCATAAAATGCCTCTTAATACTATAAACACCCTATAAATATATTATAAATACACCAAATGATTAAAAATAATATCCTCCTCCCTTCTTTCTAATATACACTTATACTTTTTTCTAGCCGCGTGCCACTATCGGTTCGGGATATACGCATATATATAATACAATTGTATTATATATACGTATATATAATACAATAATGTATGGGGGTGGGGTACTAGGAGAGCTGAGGAAGGTATAAGAAGGATGAAATGTAGTCCCATTCTCGTTAAAATACCGGTAGACCATATATATTTAAAAATATACCCACAGTACTCCCGGGCGGAATTAGAACCCAGACCTCCGGCAACCCAAACTGAATTAGATATACATTTAGACCACGTGTCAATTTATATTAAGATTTACCAACACCCATACAATTTCAGA
Source organism: Timema californicum (assembly GCA_902141385.1). Taxonomy (NCBI): domain Eukaryota; kingdom Metazoa; phylum Arthropoda; class Insecta; order Phasmatodea; family Timematidae; genus Timema; species Timema californicum. Next base: position 42,985 of record CABFOW010000157.1, read on the forward strand.
AATAGATTTTTCTCCTTTTACTCTTCC
>CABFOW010000157.1:48879-73118 GCA_902141385.1 Timema californicum
ACTCACTTAACGGCCATCCTGAGATCTAAATAACCACGACAACTGCCACAGAACTACTCACTTAACGGCCATCCTGAGAACTAACTAACCACGACAACTGCCAGAGAACTACTCACTTAACGGGCATCCTGAGAACCAAATAACCTCCACTGCCATAGAACTACTCACTTAGCAGCCATCCTGAGAACTAATTCTGGAATAATTATAGAAGGTCAGATACTTGTTGACAATTAGGAGATTACGTCTTTACCAAGTGACAATTTAAAAGAAACGCATAGCTAGACATATAGATTTTTAAATTCGTCTATATGATTTTTTATTTTGTTGTGTATTTGTTTATATTTTTAAACTGTTTTCAATATATTTTTTATTTACGAGCATCTCAAGCTGCTTAGCAGCCAGCATTGTTCAACTCCCTTAAACTATAATCTTTCTTGAAGATCGTAATTGAGAATAGGAACACTTTTAAAATGGATGGCATTTGTTTGAGCGTAAAAGGCAAGGCCTTAAATAGTTTATATTTTTATATTTTCAAAATATGTGGTATAAGGCCACCAAACTTACTTTAAAATGTATCAAGAGTGAGGTTTGTACTGGTAGACACCCAGAGGTTCTGTGAACGAGAGTGAGGTTTGTACTGGTAAGACACCCAGAGGTTCTGTGAACGAGAGGTTTATACTGGTAGACACCCAGAAGTTCTGTGAACAAGAGTGAGGATTGTTCTAGTAGACACCCAGAGTTTCTGTGAGCGAGAGTGAGGTTTGTACTAGAAGACACCCTGAGGTTCTGTGAACGAGAGGTTTATACTGGTAGACAACCAGAGGTTCTGTGAACGATAATTATCGTAGGAACAGATGACTATGCGCAAGATAACGAGAATAAGAAGAATCCACAAATATTTCATTATTTTAATTCAAACTACAAGGTGATATTTTGGCATTAGACTCCATATAAATATTATATAAACATTATATAAATATTAAGAGAAAGCTATTTTTGTATTATTATCTTTAGTCTATCAACAAAAAATAGTGGTATCCTCTTAAGACATTAAGAATGTATTAAAGTCTTACAAGGAAATCTGCAATATTTAACATCCCAAACAATACTTTTTTTAAATTAATACTTCATAGGAAGCGCTGGAAAAAGAACAAACTTTATAAATAATTATAGACGACATGTTACTAATATCTAATCTATGCAAAATATTTTACAAATACAAAAGAAGTGATATTAAAAATATTACAAACCCCAAGTTATTCAAATTATAAGATAATTTGAATAACTAACACGACACAACAACAACAACAACATTGTTATACACGAAATACTTGACAAATACAAACTAATATATAAGTACTAATCATGAAAAGTATATCTGTCAAGGTTGACCTGGAAATTAATGACAACATTTTCCCTTCATTTAAAAAGTTTATCATCTAATGTCGCTATGTTAATGACAGATATTCAACAAGTTGATATCACCATGTGAAGAAAGTTAAACTCTAATTTTGTATTGAAACAATAGTTTATTTATTACTGACAAACAAATGTTTCACTATAAGTACTGCGAACGAACACACTGAGCTGTTTCTCGCTCTCCCTACATCCCTACCTGATGTCAGCCCCAATTTCCCATCCTGAACACTGTTTAAAACTGTCCCTCCGTTATTGTCCCCTGTCACGTGCGATTGCAGCAGCAGTACCACCCCACCCTGCGACACCTTGCCACTAAACGTTAGAAAGCGTGCACAAGTCGTGTACGCACGGCGCGTTGCGTCAGGCGGTACACACGCACTTATAATTTACCTCTAATGACTGGGGCGTCGCTGCGACTGCGCAGTAAAGTCGACCGCACTTTCACACCGAGCTGATTCACGTCACCACAGAGATAGGAACGAAACAGAGCAATCAATTTACTATGTGGAACAAATCGGACCTAAACATCTCACTCGGGATGTCCGATAAGTTTATAAATTATTATTATTATCACCGCGTCTTACTACCCGTTCGGGTTATACGCACTTACGCTCATGTGTAATGGTAGGGTGACTGTGAGATGAAATGGAGGACCTACAGTTTAACGTGGAATCCGAACCACAGTGGATTTCCCCACATTCACAATTTGTGATTAATACACGTCTTGTTAGAGGGAAAGGAATGTTTTGGCATTCAGATAAATCCGTGTCGGGACCGGGGATTGAACTCCGTGCCGGGACCGGGGATTTAACCCCGGACCCCCAGCACAGAAGTCTGACACCTTACCCCTAGACTGCCAGGTCAGCGATAATTTTTTATAAATTATGAGATTGGGATTTCCCTTTTAATTAACAGTTGTTGAACTGGGGGATTTATTTAACTGTTCTAGAATTAAGTTGGTTTTAAAACCGTGTGTTGATATAATAAGTCTATTCAGAAAGTATACTTTAAATACCCTTGGTTAAAACATAAATATTTAATGTTTCCCTTTGCTGTGAAGTTATTCAACTAACAACACCAATATACTTGGTCTGAGAAGACGTTCAAGGGAATGAGACAAGTATTTAATTCGTTCGAACACTGGGAATTATCTCGCGTGGGAAAAGAGGCAGCCTCATTGTGAAATGTTACCTAACAAAGAGGATGAACCAAAACAAAGGAAAGCTGTGGCAGGGTTATAATGATCTAGACGGGATATGGTGGTCGCTGCGTACTATCCATGTAGTCATTGGGCTGTTGTACATTGGAGGCAGTGCTCAAACATCAATCTGCACTAATACTTCCTAAATACCCCCACCCCACTGAGTCCGTAGACAATCCCCAGGGCCATCTACCCTATTCTGTAAGAAACGGTTCACACGACTCACTTAGGAGACTAATAACGGAATCAAATTCAATACAGAGTTAGTTAAAAAAAGTATTTAAGTTACAATTATTATAACCTCTAACCCGCTTAAGTGGCTGCGTGGACTAACGCACTACTCTCGTGTTAGACTAAACTGCCGAAGACGGGGAAATTGAGATTCGATCCCAGTCAGGTGCACCAAGAGTGGTTTTCCCTAAATTGTTTTCCACTCCTTCTCCATGAAAGTGCGGGTACACCTCCTCTAAATCAAACCTTCCTAATCCCTAGCACATTATTGTAATTAGTACAATACATAAACCTATAACCCGAATGGGTTGGAAGACTCGGTGTTAAAAAAAAGAGTTAAAACATTTAGTTTATAGTTTTATTCGATAAAAGTGATGTATTTGTCAATAATACCAGCTTTTCAATGTCTAATAGTACTTGAGTCTCTTAGATACCACAATGGAATACATAGTAGCTATTTCACTGTCGGTAAATTATTAACGCGATGAATGGGCTTGATGAAGTTATACCAGTTCCCAGTGCCTGGAAGTCACTTCTCAGGATTTTAACATCATCCCCTCCTGCAACCCCCTGTGTGGTCTCAACACTTTGGGAACCACTCATCTACACTCTCATGTTGATGGGATAGTTATAAAGCTAACAAAAACATTTCCACATATTTATATGTGAAGTCATTTCATTTACAGCTATACCTATTAATTTAATAATAATAATAATAATAAAGCAAAATGTTGACCGCAGTAAAAATAATGTTTGTAAATTATTTAAGTCCATTCCTACCAAAATCCTATACGATGGTTTATGTTCCGCGCCTAATTTTGAAATACGATTATGTTAGAACTTTCCAGTTAATGTCATTATTATTCACAATGGCCGTGAAGTTAGCTATAATTGCAATATTTCTAACACCATCGGATATTTTCATAATACAATTAATCTCAAATCTTGAATAGGAATAGGGCATATTTATAAAACATGTGTGTTTATAAATTTCCTAACACTTGATTGATTTGAAATAATCCGCATCGGTATTCAAAGGTTTGGTCTGGTTTGTCGGTGTCGGCAGGTTGGGGCTAGAATACAAATAGGAAGTATTGGGTTGGTCCAACACGTGTTTTCTATCAGTTACCCCTGGGATCTACACATCCCATCGCCACGATACTCTATTCAACTATCTTATTCATCTTTACCTGGTAGATTTTACCGTTGATAGCAATCGGGTTGTAAAAATTGTTTTTAGTACAGTTCGGGCTATACGCATATGTGCTATTACTTTAATGTTATAGTGATGAATAAAGGGGAATTTGTAGTTAGTATAGCCTCATTTGTGTGACGGTACAGTAAAAATACATTTAGTAGCAAATAAACTCATTATATCTTCCCGGGACAGTAAAAATACATTTAGTAGCAAATAAACTCATTATATCCTCCCGGGATTCAAGCGCCGCTCTCCCCATCAAAAGCGATCCAGTACATATCGAGTGTGATGCTTTTAAAACCATTCGACCACCAACGCATGTACGTACTCATTAAAAAAAATCATTTCTAGAGTCTTATACCAACATAAATTAATATGATTAAGTTATTTTAAATCTGATGTGCTATATTTAAAAAAGGAAGTGGTCTGGTAAAATATTTCACTTCTGAATCAATCGAGTGATGCTCTATATTATCATCAGAAAATCTATTATTTTTCTCCACTATATAATAATAGGTGTGAGGTGTTCTAGAATGGCTGCCACTACGTCGGCTAGTCTCGGAAACATTATTCAAGTTGAAGAATGACAATGAAAATATTTCACAACTCTTAAATTGTTTTATATGAGCTACATGCAAATTGCAAAGTGTTTCTTGAATTTTTATAAGAAAGAGTTAACTTTATGTTTCTTTAAATTGAACTTAAGGTTGACTACTTTCACTTTGCGCTCTTGCTATGAAATATGATTTAAAATAAATATACTATAGCAAAATTATAGACGACATAAAGTGTGAAAATTTTCCAAAATATATTTTCCAATCAAATCAAAATTGTCCACTCCTTAATTCGTGCTATTTCCCTTACTTGGCTATTAAGTATTCTAAAGCTATTAAACATTTTATTAGAGGGATGAGATTAACTGCTTACCTGAATCAGTGTACACGCGCTCTAAGGCATCACTCTTGCGATAGGCTGGATTGCTGGGGCCAGGAAAGTCGGGGCTTAAGTACCGGTCGAGTCTATTGAAAGTGTTCCTAACTGGTTTCTAGCTCTTCCTCCATCACAATGCGGGTACACTTATTCTAAATTGAATCTTCCTAAGCTCTACCATAATAGTGTAAATATGATAGTAACTCAGATGGGTAGTAGGATTCGGTGCACCAAACATTAACAAGTATTTCCCCTTTGTTCAAAGTATTCACGCTTAGTTATAAAACCAGAAATTGACATTCAATGAAACGGAAACAAATTACACTTCTCTAACTTTCTTGATCTCGAAATCGGTTCCTCCCTGTCTGTTTTCGCGGCTGTGTTTCATTCACCTATCTGTATTATTTGTCCAGATGGGGGTTTGTGAATCCTACCCTATAATCAAGTTTTACCCCTGTCAAAACATTTCTGCCCCATTCCCTTTTTGTATTATTAGATCTGTCGGTTCCCCCAACAAGTCATTGACCTACAACAAACTTCCCTGAAAATAGAGGAAGCGAAGAATACCCGTGTGTAGGCATATGTGCTAACAATATTAAATGTTATATTTTGGATTACTCCAAAATTTATTTATCTTTAGAGCGTTGGAAATAATGATTGGAAATGTTTACTTATATTTGATCGTAAGCGAAGGAGGTTGGAGCCTTAATCCTAGCCGAGTAATTTATATCTAGACTTATCAGGATTACAATATAATTGGAGATGTCTAAAAGTTTGGTGCCAATAGATAGTTAGCTTTAAATGCGAAGCGAAGTTTAAAACTCGTGAATCAGAGTCTAAGTTTAAAATTAGGATATTGTGGTTGTCACACAACAATACTTTAATTTTTAAATTATCCGTAGAGGAAGTAGTAGAGCCAAAGTATTGTTGGCCAAGATAGCCCATAAGACAAACAAACGTGTCGGAATCCCTCAGTTGTGGGTGGGTTGATCAGTAGCAACCACCCTCGAACACCCTGTTATCTTCCTGGACACCTGACAACCACACCAAGGTCTGTCATTACCCGTTATAGTCTGCCCTTTCGTCCCGACAGATGGGAACTGCACACACATTCGACACGATAACAAAACTAATGAAAGGCTTGGGGATAAACAACTCACTAACAGCTCTCCAGCTCAGCGGAACAGCTACACGCGCCCAAACCAAATACAGAGAGAATGAACCAGTGGCGCGCTCAGAAATATACTTTTGGGGAAATAGGCGAATAATGTATGGAAGCTATTATCTATGTACCCTTTATTTAAAATGTAGCGTGACATTTAAGGCTTCCCTTGCATTATTACATGCTGATCTAGCTCATTAGGTAGGCTTAAGGTCCGTGTTATATTACTGTGGAGTGTACTTTTGTCCATTTGGGGACTTTAGGGAGAATTTTAATGTGTACAATGGCATTATATTTTATAAATCAAATCAAAAGCCTGCACTTAAAATTTAGCCTACACATTCGACACATTTTCAGTGCACTATGTAAGAATTGTACTTAATATATTTTAAGTTTGTAACAAATTAATTTACTCTCTGGGGAGTGGAGAGGGAGAGCAAATTCAAATACCTCCTTCCCCGATTCTACTGGATGCACCTATAATATGAACTTATTATTAAACAACACAGTAGTCACCCTCAACTTGGTGAATTATCTACTTAGATACACAATCTATACACAGTACCAGAAACATCCATAACGACTGTCATTGTGAGAAACCAGTGAATTGTGTGATGTTTGAAGCATAAGCCACATAATAGTCACAATGAATGTCAGTGTTGTGACGTAACAAAGTGGTTGAGTTAAACGCTTGTGTTACCAACCCACCACTAATTGCCGGTAGCTGGCAGCACCAAAGACTCGCTCCTGACCTGCCTCAACAGTCAGCTGGTCTCTGTAGGACATGAGAGAAATATACAAGTTCATATCCAGCTTCATTACGGTCGGTAATTATACGTCACTACAATGGCAAGTGATCCGGGTTTTGAACCAGATGAGGAGTGCAATAAACAATTGCATATAACATTTCACATCTTCTGGTTTCTTGAGAGGTTTAATGAATATATCTACACCCAATACCACCTCTGAGGTAACTGCAGATCTTCTGAAGAAAGGCTTTATCACCGCTCTTTCTCGGTTAACTGCTGCCAAATCTCCTAGCTCTCAATTATGTGAGAAGTTAGAGTGCTGGGTTAAGAAGGAGCAACCGGCAACATCGACGAATCAGTCTGGGGAAATTTGTTTTATACTTAAGGGAATATTAAACAAACAAAACCAAGAGAATGGCAAAGCTGCTTCCCAGTAGTAGCCATGCAGTTACCTCAGAGATGCTATACAGTGTAGTGTCTGTGCTGTTGGCTATTTATAATGCAAATATCAGTAAGAAAATTCTAGAAATAAAGCATTTAGAGATTGATAATGTTTAAGTGACGGCCTCGATGGTCTTGGGTTAAAGTTCTCTCTACTCAAGACCCGATGTTCGTGGGTTCAAACCCAACTGAGGTGTCATTCTCATGTAAATTGAGGCGTGTAGAGTTTTCCTGGAAGGCTGTGGATGAGATACTCTTCCAGCAAAAATGTATGGTCTTTCTCACTCGCTCGTAGAAATTTAACGTGGAAAGCAATGGGAAATAATTATAATTTTAGGACCTTTCTAGAGCATGTGCTTTCTTCCAGTCAGGTAGCAAGCCTACCTTGAATTCATCCAATATGGTATAGCTTATATGATAGGATCATAGTTCAATCCATCAAGGTAAGACTGCTACCTTTTAGGGTAAACGAAGTGTACACACACACGTGTGTTATATATATAAGAGAGGGAGAGAAAGAAAGCTAATTTTAGTAACTTTTGTAAATATCAGAAATTATTCTTACTACTACTCGCTTCGATGACCGCATGGTCTGAGGCGTTACTCTCACGATAAACTAGACTGTCTAAGATGGGGAGATTAGTGTTCGATCCCAGACGGGTGTAATGAGGGTGTTTTTTCCTAAATAGTTTTCCACTTTCCCTCAACGCAAATGCAGCTACACTTACTCTAAATCCAACCCTCCTAATTCATAAAGCATTAGTATGAGTAGTACATAGGCAAATAGCCCGAACGGATAGTAAGAAACGCTGCTATAAAAAGTATATGTATGTATATACATATTTTTACTACCCCTATTAACGTTTTTCTTTAACTTCAATAAACAAAATAAAGATATATCGCAGGTAAATGTATCAGTTTTAGTTTAAGTTCAGCCGGTTGGAATCAAATCCCGGCTTCATGGATAAAGGTCGAGTAAGCTGTCCACCATACCCCAAATTATCTGAGTGGCGTTTTTTTTTTATTATAAGGCCTCTTCTGGGGCTATATATGAGTTTGTTTTGCGGTTCTTATACATCCAGTGGTATTTCCCCCATATTTTGCCAGCCTCAATTTGCCATTATCACTCTATAGTTTACAACATTATTTGCAAATGTGCACTACTAAATTACAACAGTAGAACCAGCTCTCTATGACGGACATAGAGCATGTCCTGTATCGTCTTCCATAGACCTAAGTACACTTTAACATTAGATTATTATTAGTACCACATCTTACTACCCGTTCGAGTTATACGTACTTACGCTAATGTGTAATGGTAGGGTGATTGTGAGATGAAATAGAGGACCTACAGTTTAACGTGAGATCCGAACCACGGTGGAGGCCAGGCATTCCTCACATTCACAAGATGTGATTAATATACGTATTGTAAGAGGTGAAGAAAGGGTTTGGCAATCAGATAAATCTGTGCCGGGACCGAGGATTGAACCCCGGACCCCCAGTACTGAAGTCCAACACCTTACGCCTAGACTGCCAGGTCATCTTTTTAACAGTAGAATCAGCTCTCTATGACTGACATAAAGCACTGTCCTACAATGTGTTATTAATGTTCTTAAAGGAAATGTATTAATTGGTTTAAATGTTTTGTAATAGGATTGTTTGAACCAAGTGGTAAAAAATACGTTCTTATGTCGCTTGTATATCTTGTTTAGTTAGTGAAATGTTGAACATTATACATCTTTAATAAATTGCAATATATTTTTATTTGATTCAACATATAGAAGGGAGTACAGTAGAGTGTAGAGGAGAGAGGAGAAGACAGGGTCATTGTGGAGGAGGAGAAGACAGGGTCATTGTGGAGGAGGAGAAATGGCGGGAACAAGGAGATGTTGGAGATGCTGTGTTCCAAACAGACCTGACCATTGGCTGGAAGCGGTTCATGATTATGATGATATAGAAAATATTCGGCGCGGTGGTGGTTTTTCGACAGATACCAAACATATTAACAGTTCATCCCATTGTCATTTGAATCGTAAGACTTCTTAAATCTAATTAGTTTTTTAAAATTACGGTTTTTACGTCTGAGCTACTGCGCATCTATGAAGAGCAATCTAGACAGTCTGAAATATATTCTTTTACCCTATCTGGATACAAACCAAGAATAATCTATCTCATTACTCCTGTTTCGCTTTTGGTCCGGCTTCATTTTGTGTTCTTCAGTTCCACGCTTCTTCTTTTTACTAAGCTTGTCTCTCTTTCATTCTAATAGGTTTCTCTCTTCTCTTCCACAATAAATCTCCTTAGATACTCGTTCCATAAGAAAATAATTTTATGCACGAATTGCTATTTAGTTGGACGTAATAATGGCCAACACTTTGTTCGTTTATTTTCTTATTATTAGTTTATTTGTTGAAAGATCCAACGGCACTTGAGTGTGTTCAAAGTCAAATTGCTTCTTCAAGAAAAGACCGCATATATTAATACATCAAGTGAGCTCTGAGAGGGAGTTTTCTATCATTGGCTATGTTAACCTGCATTTCCGCTGTAATTGACTCTTGAGGACAGTAAAAAAAAAGGACAAGTATAACACTTCTGAATGAAATGAGTAATTCCGTATATATATTTATAGCTCCATTTAAATGACCTGTATGGGCCTGAATATCAACGATATATTTTAAGAGGTTGGCGTGTATATAAATAAGCAATTAATTTAGACAAATTCAAGTTAACTTTTCAATCATTTTTCATGTCCTGGTCACAGAAGACGTTGTATCAATCATAATCTATCTGAATTCATTGCTGTCATTAGAGATAATTCAAAAAGTGACTCACTGACTCGGGAGGGTGCTCCCTTTCAAGGAAAACTAAGGCGGGCTGTAGGACTTATCACTCTCCTTTCATTCATGTCTTAACACTTTATGTTACCAACGTTTCATACCTCAGAACACCGAAGTAATTGCTTGTAATAATTTATTGTTAACGTTATATCATCTATCACTTTTTCAACAAAACGAGCAGCATAGGCTAGAGGTATTTAAAGACCTCCATCATAATTCACCTAGAGTAGGATTATAAAACCACATTGTGTAAAATACGGCCATACCGTAACCATAGAGAAATGTATACTATGTGTTATTCCTCTCTATGCTGTAACGGAAACATACACTTCAACATTATAACCGGCATTTTATGACTGACATAGAGCATAGGGCGTTTTTTTCTATCTTTGCTGTATCATCTGTCATAGACCTAAATATATTTTCAAACGCAAAGAGAAATTTACCTATGCTGCGACTTGTATAACCCCTGTTCTTTCTTATAATTTTTTACCAAGATCATCGTCCCCCACAGTATACTTTCCTATTAAAGTTAGGAATCGCTTAAATCTGTATTCATAGTCTAGTCTTGGGAGTCAACCAATCTCTCAATACCTGAAATACGAGCAGTTCAGTTCTATTGGAGCATTAACTGCCGACTCTAAGGTAGGCCTAATCGTTAATTTATTATGTGGTTTGTTTCGGGGACCTTTACAGTTTAAAAATGGCTTTCAAGATGGTGGACAGTATTCTTATGTTTGTTAGGGTTATACACTGTATTTATTTATGTTTTGTTGGCTATGTGTGTGTATTAAGTTTCTTAAAGTATATTAATGTATTTATAAACACGACCCTTAGCCCTGCGGGACCTACAGACTGTTGGCTAAAGTTGATATCTTTACAATTTGTGTAACGTCTTGCTATCAGTTCACTCCGTTTGTTGACTTGTTCCTGCCATGTCAAGGATCAAGGATCAGAGACAATACAAGGCTGCACCACGTGTTGTGCAACTGTTGCCAAACGACGAGTACATCCATCGTTGATCGCACGACGAGAATACAACTTGATCGAAACGTAAGCAACATTTGTTCTTGCTATAATTGGGACGTTGAATTATCGAGCCAAAGACATATATAACGTGTGATCACATTCTCCCATAAGTGATTAAGGACGCACCTTTGCGTTCCTCTGTACTTCTTGGAGTGTTGGAGCGAGTTTCAGAGTACTTACCCCTGACGATGTACTACACCATTACCTGACTTGTTCCATGCAAATTGCTCGTCGTCTGCAGAGTGAACAGTGATATATATCCTTAAACAAAATAACAAAGTCAATGACTTTATCAAAAGTAATATATCTCAACTCCGCGTTGGGGGGAATGCGAACTAAACGTCAAGCTCTTATAGACTGGCTTACTAATAAAGGGCAGGTCTTGGTTCGAATACCGGCCGGTTGTACTTTAGAGTGGTTTTTACTCATTGGTTACCCAGAATCAATTACATTTCCTCTCAATTCTACCCTCCTCATTTCTTCCATATTAGTGTAGCTATAAGTGCGACTGACCGGACGGATAGTAAGACGTGGTACGAAATAAGAAATATATCCTGAATTGACTGGGAAGTTTCTGGAATACTATTTTTTTAGCACCGTGCCTTACTAACCATTCTGTTTATACGCCAATCTACAAATTACTTTTTCATGTGTAAAGTATGAGGCAGGCTAAATTTAGGAGAAATGTACCCACATTTGCGTGGAGGGAGAGTGAAAATCCACTTAGGAAAATCATCCTCAGTACAACTGACTGGGTTCGACCCCTGATCTCCTCGTTATCGATAGTCTAGTATATTGCGAGAGTGACGCCTTAAACCATGCGACCTCCTAATCAGGCTGAAATATTATTATTTTCATTATTTTTTGTTGGTTTTGGAATATTATTATTATTATTTTAATAATTATTTAGTTGGTTTTGGAATACTATTATTCGCATTATTATTTAGTTGGTTTTGGAGTTTTATTATTTTCATTATTATTTAGTTGGTTTTGGAATATTATTATTTTCATTATTATTTANGTTGGTTTTGGAGTTTTATTATTTTCATTATTATTTAGTTGGTTTTGGAATATTATTATTTTCATTATTATTTAGTTGGTTTTGGAATATTATTATTTTCATTATTTTTGGTTGGTTTTGGAATATTATTATTATTTTCATTATTATTTTGTTGATTTTGGAGTATTATTATTATTATTATTATTATAATTATGATTTTGTTGGTTTTGGAATATTATTATTTTCATTATTATTTTGCTGGTTTGGGAGATATTTTCATTTAAAATACTTTTAAAATAAAGTGCAGAGCATCCTTTTCTTGTGTCTTTTTATGTAGTCCTATAATTTATTTAATAATGCACTTTTATATATGTGTTCCAAAGCAAATCAATTTAATTTTACTAGTTTAGCTTATTTTTACAAATAATTTGTGCATACATTATTACTGTTTTATTATGGCTCTAATGATAATGTTCTATTTACTGTTTTGCCTGTTCCTGAAAGCTTCTCAATCAGAATTATTTTTGTTTTATTTATTTTAAAAATAAAAATACATATTAAATACCTTATATATCATGTCGTTTCTTTGAGGAAGAAAATCATTTATGTGGCACCTGCTACTTTGTGTGTGTTTTTTTTTAAATAAATTATATCAGAGCAGTAAAACCTCCACTTAAAACCAATGACTCTACAATTGGACCTAGTAGCAACAATGTAATTCTAAGAATTGACATGACAACTAGTTAAAAAATGATTCAACCAAAAAGATTTGTTGAAGACTTTTAAAAATACTTATTGTATAAACATGTCCCAAAATTAGATAAGTTATATATTATATAAATTCAATAATCGCGCCAACATTGTTCCAAAATAAATCGATTCTATTATCATTAACTTATCCAAATCAAATAACAGTTTTACTAATTTCAGCAACTAGCTCACAAATATCTCCTACATAATTTAACTTTGTTTTTCAAAAAAGGAATTTAGGCTATTTTGGCCTAAATATAAGATGTATGTATTAATATTGTGGACTTGTACCTTATGAATATCCTCTCATAGATGTGTTCATCTAATGGATGTCCTGTATATCAAAATAAGGATGTGTTCATCTAATGGATGTCCTGTATATCAAAATAAGGATGTGTTCATCTAATGGATGTCCTGTATATCAAAATAAGGATGTGTTCATCTAATGGATGTCTTGTATATCGAACTAAGGATGTGTTCATATAATGTATGTCCTGTGTATCAAACTAAGGATGTGTTCATATAATGTATGTCCTGTGTATCAAACTAAGGATGTGTTCATATAATGGATGTCTTGTATATCAAACTAAGGATGTGTTCATATAATGGATGTCTTGTATATCAAACTAAGGATGTGTTCATATAATGGATGTCCTGTATATCGAACTATGGATGTGTTCATGTTATGGCTGTAGTCCAAGATCAATTAAAATGCTCCAAGTAAATACTGTCTGTTGGGTCGCTGTACAATGGAGTTGACAGGAACACGCTGCGAAGTGAAGAACTGTGTCGTACATTGTTTGGGTTTGTGTATATTATAGTAAGACAGCAAACAGCTTTGGATTTTCAGAGAGACTCTTTGCTAACAATGGTTAAGATATTACATCGCAAATTCTGTTTGATCATCTTGTATTCCAAGCAATATATTTAAATCATTTCAATTTTAATTTCATAAATATGTACTGATTAATTTGTACAAAATCAATTTATTTTATTGATTTTTAGCACCGGGTTTTACGTGGAGAGAGGGTTGGAAACCATTTAGGGAAACCACCCACAGTACACCCGACTGGGATCGAGTCAGGATTTTCCCATCATTGTTAGTCTAATATATTGCGAGAGTGACACCTTAGCCCATGCAGCCACTGAAGATGGTTATTTTATTGTTAGTTTAATTTTATCTAAGTAACATAAACATAGCTTTCTGACACTGTTTCTTAAACTGAGCTGTTTGATTAGATTTCAATAAATTGTCGATTGTACACTCACTTTACTTAATAATAATGCCCATTTCTAACATTTCCAAATAAAGCAAGATGGTGTCCAGATTATTTTTTCAATTTGTTAAAGCATGAAATACTCTAATCATTCAGGCGTTTTTGGTCAAGTTTCTTAATATTTTATTCCTTTATATATTTATATCATAGAAAGATTTCCTATTTATATGTACAGTAAACATAAGTTTATAAAATGAAGGCACTTTACTTAAACAAATATAAAACATAAATATAAGGGAGTTAGTGAACTATATTAGGCCTATGTACCTTATATATATTTAAAGTGTGAATCGATTATTTTCGACAAAGATTAATGTTCCAATAGTTGAATTTTATAAGACTGATTTTTTACTTATTTTTTAAATAAAAGCATTTACTTTCAGAAATACCATATCGAAGTTTACAAATGCTCAATAGCTAAGCCACAATGTATAATTTACCAAGTCAGTGAGTATATGTCTCCTATAAAGACAGGGCTTTACTACTGTACAAAGTACAAACACTCTTACTTTGCTATACTTGGTAAGAGTGTTTGACTTTGTAGTAAGGCCCAGTGATAAAAATGTATAGTCTTGGGCAATAATGAAAGTTGTCTTAGGCGATATTTTTCCTAAGTGCCTCTCGTTTATTTTATTAGTCATTAAATTATCTTTAAATTACATTTTAGATATTCAGTATGAATTGACGAATATAAAATGTGTCTAAATATTTATAAAAAATGCACTGAGCTAATTATTTTATATATAAGTTAGGACTATAAAAAATATCATATATTGATTTTTTTTAAATGCACCATAGATTATGCATTTATTATTTTTTAAATATATTTTAAAGGCTACTTTTTGCTAGAAATTTTAATTTAATCTATAATAGTGTATTTTTGTTATTTTTGCCATCGTACCATTGATTAAAAAAATGGTTGCTTTTTAAATGCACCTATTACTAATACCGTTATCTCTCTGGTTATTTTCATTCATCCTTAACAATGTGAACTTAAGCCATTCAAATTAAAACAACAATATGATCCATTCTTGAACTAGAAATATAAATCTTAACTTTAAGAACTGCCAAATTTAAATGAAAATACAGTGTTGTTACTCATGCCATCGAGAAACAAATGTATAAAAGAGTGTTGTTTAGGCAGGAAGGAATGCGTCAAATTGTAATACCCCCCTATTGTTGGCCCTATGAAAAGTTAACCAGATAACGGTTTGAAAGGAATAAGAAACAAAAGAAGTGCGAGGATGGACGTGTGAGCTGCTTTGGATCGTGAGTGAAGGGAAGGAGTACGGGGTATTTTCTCGCACAGTCATCGCTACCGTCTGGAGGGGGACCTCATCAATGAAGAGATTCGTAACACATGGGTCGGGCCCTTGGGCCGCTTGTTTTCGGGTGGGCTCTCAAGACTTCCGACACGGATCACGAAGTAAACAATGCCATTTTTGTTTGAAGTGTTTCGATGCGGTGGAGAGCGTTTGGGCTCCTCGGTTTCTGTTGCCAGATAAACTGTAAAGAAACGTACGCTACACGAACAGAAGTTATAGTTTCGATGTGGCAAAAATATACATTTAGCCTTGTGGTGCCACAAGGATCTACGTAGCTTGGTAGTGGCACAAGGATCTATCTAGCCTTGTGGTAAAACGAGGACATTTCTTCTCTTGATAGACAGCCTGGATTATACCCAGCCTTCTTACCCAAACGGCCAAAAATTGATATAGAGGAGGGGGTGTTTCTTGATGAGCCCTGGCCTTCCTAGTCTCATTACACGACCATCCAGCCCGGCGGATAGAGAAGCTGGTACTGGTGGTCGAGAATGGGCAGTTGCTCCCTTGTTGTCGGTAGGGAGTGTATGAACGAAGGTTAGAATAATTACCTGTCCTAGATTGAAAAGGGCGAGGGTCTCCGAGGATGCAGGGACTGGTTTGCACCTCCGAGCCTGCCAGATGTCGTCTACTTGGCTAGTTTGCCACTCGAAAACCAGAGAGGGGGACGTTGATGAACGTAACAGTTACACCCTCCTCCCTCGACGGGGGTGTTACTGATTCATTCTATAATAGAGAAATTATTTCCGGCACCTATGTTTGCACGTCTCATGGCATAGACAGCAAAAAAAAAGTTTGTTTCATTTAACATTGGTAAAATTACTACAGATGACAGCTTTAAGGATAATTTCCTACGTTTATTACTTTCTCACGACCCCACGGAGGGAAAGTATTGTGCTCGTCAAAAATAATTGAACTCGACATTTGGATGGATGTCGATGTTTAATGACCCCCTGAACTCGAGGTTTTTTTTCAGGGCCGTTTTTTTGTTACTGGACTATGGACAAAACCATACTATCAATAAGGCTAACACTTGCTATATAGGGTTTACCTAAGGTTCCCCGAAGGTATTTTTGGAATTATCTGTCTATCCCTAAAACTAAGGAGTAACCGAGAAGAAATCGATTCTCCCAAAATTGTATACTACGATTTTAGTCAAAATTCGTATCTAGGAATGTTTTAACATTACAGCTAAACTATGCGCCTCATTTCTCAATAAAAATTACTTTTATGGTACCTTGCATGAGGAAAAATTTTCAATTTTGATCACATCTCAGCAACGTTTTGAGATACGCAATAACCAATTAAATTTAACCAACTTTCTGAGATACGTAATAACCAATTAAATTTTAAAATAAACAAACTTTAATCGAAATAATATTTTATGAAGCCCATATTTTCCTAGCTATTGGAAAATATTATTTCTAATAGAAATTTGGGAAATTGGGAATTGAAAATGCACTTAACAAACAGTACGTTTCTGTAACCGTGCACATTATTCCATGTAGGTTCATTGGTTATATGCGATGTTATCTATCCCCCTATTATATTTCTATAACAATGTATATTATTTTGTTTCACATATCTTAAGATATATAAGTACTGTATATTTAGGTAAAGGAGAGAAAATGTATGTTTGGTGCACCGAACCATTTATCTAGTTTTGGTTGTGCACCGCATCTTACTTCTCATTTGGTCTATCCGCATATTTACATTAATAAAGGAGAGATGTGGAAGGTATTTATAAGAAGTGTACCACTATTTGCGTGGGACAAGATTGGGAAATCATTTACGACATACAGCCTCAACAAACCTGTCCGGTATTTAATTCCCAATATCCCCACTATTGGCAACCCAGCTTATTGAAAGAGAAACACCTTAAACCATGCAACCACAAAAGCGGGAGATTTTTAAAGGTAGCTTTAGATACTATCCAGCGCACCCTAAATAATATGATGGTTAAACTGTAGAAAGCAAATGGTAGTTTCTCTATAAATATGTAAATATCAACCTCTATTTAATTTGATGGGGTTTCTTGCAATAATTTATCCATCACACAATTATCTTAAACAATAGTTTTGTTTAAATTTTGTTTTGATAGCTGTTGACTCTTTACTTACTCTCGACACCTTAGAGAGAAAGTATTGTGCTCGTCAAAAATTAATCGAACTCCAAATTTTGATAGATATCGACGTTTCATTAACCCCTGAAACAAAAAAGTTGTTTTCGCAAAGTCGTCTGTCTTTACCTCGGGCTAGAGCTGAAACTATTTTAGAAGTTGGGCTAAAACTTGGTATGTGGAGGTTTAATAAAGTCCCCCCCCCCAAGATATTTTTGTAATTAGATATCCAACTACAAATTTAAGGGTAGTTTACTGATGGGAAAAAGAGAGAGAGAAAAGAATTTCTTAAAATTAATTTTGATTAAATTTTATATTTGAACACTTTTTATCATTATAAACAAGATGGAAACTCTCACTTTCTCGTAAAAATGATTTTGAGGGTTCTTTACATGAGGGAAATATTCCAGTTTTGATTATTCCTCAGCGACTATTTGAGAAACGAAATAACTTATCATTGTAAAATTGTAGTAGGCCTACTATTAAAGATAAATATCTTTTATTAGAATTATATTTTAATAAAACTAAGACTTTCTGGGCTATATTCAAATACATTCATATTTTAATTTAGGTCCTTTGAAAATGAATTTGATTCTTATCCTCTGTGGTATACAAAGATGTTTATCTTTTCTCAATTCTTTTGTAACAGTTTTCCTAGTTCCTAATGTCATAGATACAGTAAAAGTGTATATTATTTCATTTATTGTCTTTGTTTAAAGATTTTACAACAATGTATAGTCCTGTTATTTCGTTTCACAAATATTACGAGTTTGAATAGCATTTTTAAGATAAAAACGGGGAAAAAGTCTCTGCATTGCACCGTACCAATTATTGTGTATGATAATAGAAAACTTTCGGCTTAATTATGTTTATATCAAAATGTTTTTATTTAAAATACCAATTTTCTTATTAAATAAGTTTTTAAATTTGTTGTTTTAATTCCCCATTCTCATTTGAATACATTATTAATGATATTTAAATTTAATAAGGAGAAAGCTATTTTTTAAATAAATGTTTATAGATTATTTTTTTAATTGAAGTGTACAAGAGGAAAAACAGCGAAAGTCGCATTACACCCAGATCCCTGGACAACAGTTGTTACATATCAAGTAACATAAGGACCCCAGCAAATACTTTTTAATTTAAGAATTCAAATATGATAGAAACCTCTTTTAACCATATTTTTAAAATAGTGAATTAGAAATATATCATGATTGTATAACAGATGGCAGCATAAACAGAATTTAATTAATATTGGACTTACTCCCTTTTCCCCTGTATTCTTCGAATATGAAATATGGAACTACTTGACAGTCTGCATGTTTTGAGGTGTTGGGTCACAGTGTTGTTGCCTATCTTTTATTTTTGAGTTGTATACAATTGGATCTTGATTATATATATATATATATATTTATTTATTATTTATATACACATAACAACCTCAGCCTATCAATGAGTAAGATTAACATAGGTCATCAAACTAACTAGTGGCAATATTTACACCCAACAATACACTTTAATTAATTTAAATGATGAGAATTTCCGTCTTTTACCGATACTTTGTAAACTATGTGGTTCATAGAAACTGTAAAAACATTGTCTTTGAATCCTGTAACAAAACAGATATAAAACAACCTTTTTTTCTAGTTTTCCAATCATTTTATAAAACTAATTTTTTATAGACATTAATCAAAAATCCCAATACAAAAATAATTCGTGGGAAGATCCCTAGTACTTTTGATAAATGAAACATTGTACAAATACATTAAAAAAATAACATTTGTTCTTCTACTAAAAAATCGTGAGTATTTTAAGTTAGAAAGATACGCATTGATTTGATCGCTTCTCACTTTCTAATTGTTAAGATCAACTTTTTGTGTAAACTGTAGGATCAGACCATTTATTGCACTTGCTGACTCATTTCTCCGTACTAGTTATGTTTTGTTTTCTCTTATTGTTCACAGGTGAGTATAATCTACTGAAAGAGACTATGACTCGCCTCGCAGCTGGGCTATTAGTTCATCTACAAGGCTGGTACGTTTTTACTAATTAGATTAAATAATACATTTATACAATTTATAGAACATGAAGACATTTCTTTTGAAATTTCTCGCAGCTGGGGTTTGGGTTAAACAGCAAACAAATACAACTATCATCTTCTGTTGCAAATAAAACCCTCATCTGATGTTGCAAATACAAGCTTCATGTGTTGTTGTAAAAACATACATCATTTGTTGTTGCAAATACAATATTATATTCTGTTATAAATACAGCCATCATATGATGTGGTAAATACAACCATCATCTGATGTTGCAAATACAACTATCATCTTCTGTTGCAAATAAAACCCTCATCTGATGTTGCAAATACAAGCTTCATGTGGTGTTGCAAAAACATCCATACTCTGTTGTTGCAAATACAAGCATCATCTGATGCTGCAAATACAGCTCTCATTTGATTTTGCAAATACAAGTTTCATGTGCTGTTGCAAAAACATCCATCATGTGATGTTGTAAATACAAGTTTCATGTGCTGTTGCAAAAACATCCATCATGTGATGTTGTAAATACAGTATCATCCACTGTTACAAACACAACCAGCATACACCCATCATTGTGATGTTGCTAATATATCCACCATCTGCTGTCGCAAATATATTCATCATCTGCTGTTAAAAATGCATCTTAAACGTAGAAAGCAATTTCTTTAACGCGGCTAAAGCCGGAAAATAAACCAAGATGTTTACACAATTTTTAAGATAATATAATTAAAATGATTTATTTGACACGTAAATCATAAATCTATCGAGATGGTCCATTTGTTAATTTCAAGATAATTTCCTCCACCAAACATTTTAGAAATTGTTTTGCAGAAGAAGAAATATATTTAGAACTTATCAAAACTTCACCAATCAAAATATTAAGTCTCTTTGATGAACTAAAAAAATCAAATCAAAACAAACATATTCAACTCGTAAAGTAAAATAATATGTATTCATACATTTTATGTAACCAACATTTTAAATTATAGTTTCCACTAAATAATTAATTGAACTATTTTTAAAACAAATTTTAAACGCTTCCAAAAACTTATTGGTAGTTTAATGTTTGATTTATACATTCAGAATTAAATTTTTTTTAAAAACCGACTGGAAAATAAGCTATTTCACTGATATTTTTGTGTTATTTTTGAATTTATTAAGTATTGTGAAAAATAAAACAATTTTTTTAAATTTATTTCATATTATACATATAAATATCTTATAAATTTGACCGGGCATTTACAAATGAGTACATATTTTAAGTATATTATTGAATATATTATTACCAACATAAATTTTGGGGGGAAGTTTAAAATAAACGTCCATAGATACTGTAAAATGTATTCTATTGGATCAAAACCATTCAACATTTTGAAAATCTCATCAAACTATTGTTATGTATATAAAAACTACCATTATAACCCAATCAATATACATATTATGTATTCAATCGATGTATGTATAATGCCCAGTTTATATACTACGTATGCAGATATCCTATGTTTATTTAATTTTACCAGCCATAACCTTATTTTAATCTTGTTCAACTAACCAGAGAAATTAATCACGTGTTACTGTATCAACTAATAAGGGGATTTATACAATAAAATCAACTAAATTCCAAAATGAGGTTCATTTATAGCAACCAACACAGCTCACAAAATGGTGTTCATAACCTAAAGTAAAAACTCTTCGTTCAAACGTTATCAAGTTTTGTGTTTTTAGCATCGCGTCTTAGTAACCGTTCGGTTTATATTAATATGTACTCATTAAACTTAAGTGGTAAGTATGAGGAAAGTGGAGTTTAGAATAAATGTACATGCATTTACGATTATTATGACAATAAAAAATTGATTAGCTTATGGCTGTGGTTCTCAAACTGAGAACCGCGGCTTATTTATTAGGGATACGAAGAAAATAATTAGTTATGGTTGCATTTCTTTACCTAATAATAATAATAATATTTAGCACCGCGTCTTACTACCCGTTCGGGTTATACGCTTTAAGTACTTATTACGTTAATGGGCTAGGAATTGGGAAGGTTTGAATTAGAGGAAGTGAACCCGCATTTGCGTGGAGGGAGAGTGGAAAACCATTTAGGAAAAATCACCCCCAGTTCACCCGAACGAGATTCGAACCTCGATCTCCCCGTCCTCAGCAGTCGAGCTCAACACGACAAGCGCATTAGCCAACTACGCCACCGAGGCGGGTCATTTCTTTACCTCAAAATCGAACTAATTTAAAGACGTTATCAAAATAATTTTACTGTTTTAAACAGACCTTGACTTTTCATTAGTAATCGATAGTAATGTTTTAGGTATTTTGATTCAAATATGAATTTTGTGCTCTCATTAATGTCTTCTCAATACGATATTTTTTAGCGTTTTGCAAATAAATCTGACCTAAATGAGAAGTTTTTTTTCAATAAATTGTAATAAATAAGTACATTGATTTTTGTAGCCTGACATTTAAAAAATAGCAAATAATTTTTAACCATTTCCTTTTATTTCCTCAAAAGTTCTAGATTTCGTGTGAAACATTGTGTAAAAAGAGCTCATATCACTTTTTTACGAGATTTTTAAAATTATATAAGCTAATAAAATATATGGCTTCAATCATATGATAACGGTTTGAACCATATTTTGGAATAACAACATTCTTGTTAAATAACGCTGTATATTTGTACGTGTGCAGCAAGTCTTAGCGCTCTGGTAGGCGACCCTTGTGTCACGCCCATTTGACAGCCTGAACCAGTAGCTCAGAGGTTTTTTTTACAGGATTTGACCCCAATTTTCATCCTTAAGAACATCTCGACCCTTTGATGACCTATACGCGTCCTGAACCAAGTCTAAAAATATATTTTTCACTGAATCTTATCTATCCGGGCACTACGCATTTAGTTAAACTTGTGGGGTATGTATAATTTATAGAAACTTATTTTTTATTTGCGTAGAGGGAGAATGGAGAAACAATTTATGAAAAATCACCCTCAGTAACTCCGTTCGGAATTATAATCCTGACCTCATCAACGACAAATCAAAGGAGCGTGACGTAAAGCCCACGTGCGGGATATAATTATTATTCATTGCTAATATAATGACTATATGGATGAGACTAAGATATCTCAAAATAGAATCAATGAGCCCTACAGGTATTCTGTAAGCTATGCTAACAGCGCCCCTCGCCTAAACACGAGACCGCTACAACAAACTACGTCAGCAAGCAACTGTACAGTTAGATAAACAAAAGAAACCTACAAAGTAACTTAAAAGTTTTTATCATTTATACTTGTTATATTTCAATTTGATTTTTGCAGTTTACATATTCATCATAATCATTTTAATAATAAGATATCATTAATGATAATATACTTTTTCATACACTTTGGAACTGATTTAACTGAGCCAGAGGAACAAAGTAATTATCAATTAAATATGCCACAAGGGTTTGCAAAGTGGCTAGTCCTAACAAATTCCGTTGAAACTAGATTGATTTGATTTTTTTTAAATCTTTAGAATTGGATATATTTTGATTTTTTTTAAACTAGTCCTCAGCCCGAATAAAGGCATAATAACGATAATAGTTTTAAATGAATACTTAATGTCAGATCACCAAACCATTTCAAAAATAGTTTTAGACAATTATGTTCTGCCTTAAAATTCGAGGACCCAAAGAAAGATCAAAAACCAAATCCGGTAATGGGTGTTCCAAATTTGGTATAAATCCATCTATTAGTCTAAAATCTATAAGGTAGCAGTCCCATAGCAAACGTGATTAGCACAATAGTCCTGTCCATAACCACAAAAAATATAAAAAAAATATACAGGCTACGAAATCACGCACGTAGGAGTACCGTTATATAATAGAGACCGCGTCAATATTTGGCAAAAAAAAGTGTGTGTGTGTATATATATATATATATATATAGAGAGAGAGAGAGAGAGCAATTCTTCACTTCCTATTTTTATTTTTTTCATTAAAGCGTCTGAACGAACCACAAAGTAAGTCAATATTACCTCGAACCTATAAAAGTGTTCTTTGTCGGAGCGGCCACGCAAATCAGCAGTGAGGTGTTTGCCAGGAATGCAGCAACCTAGCTCATGCTTTCCAAGAACAGGCATAAAACTTGACCAAGCGAAAGGAGACAGTTTTTTTAATTATATTTTTATTTGTACTCAGCCTACAACAAAAAAACAAGTTGCTTTGATCTAGCAGCCAATGACCCGCTTTGTATAGTATTGTGTCCAGTAAAAACGTATGGGCCATGTGCTTCGATGAGTTTTTGCTTTGGGAATCAAACACTACCTACTTCGGTTGCTTTGTTGGCTTTTTTCCACCTCTAGATTTTTGTATATGTTTGTAATGGGTTGAAAAACATATGACATTCTTTCATTAGAAGTATAGAAATTGTACTCCTTAGATTGAATTCTTAGGCTATCAAAATTACTATTAGTTTCCATTAAATAAGTAACGTACTGTATTCAGATATAAATGACGTTGTAACAACATCATTACGATTTTTTTTTTTTTTT
>CABFOW010000157.1:73153-95998 GCA_902141385.1 Timema californicum
TTTTTTTTTTTTTTTCATTTCAAACGTATCTTTACTTCTGTAATGGCTGACATACGAAAGATTGACTAGCTTGAAAGTAGTTTAAGATCAGGCTTTCGTAAAGCATATCTATTCGACGGATATGTTAATAGCCATTCAAACCAAAGAAAAAAACATGTTTACTAACAATTTTATAGTGTATTACTAGGAATGGTTTGAATACAATTTTTTTTAAATTCATATATTGAGTCCGTGTTTTCATTCTACCTACGAATCCCAAATCTGAATCTTAGAAAACATGATGAATACAAGATAATTATTTTATTTTCCTCCCTAGTATGATTAGTTTTTTCAGTTTTGATCTAAGTTAATTCAGATTACTACTTTATTTGCCATAGAAAATATAGATTGTATCTAGATGATGAACAATTGTTATAATGTGAATTTAAAGTCGGATAAGTGGTAAATTAATGGCATTGGGGTCTGGTTGTTAAGCTTATGTAAACTAATAGTAAGCATCATAAGAGCTATGAGATTCAAAATTTGAATTATTTGTTTTAAATCTTTAATCTGGTATTTTCTCGAATACTTGAATCTGTAAATATTTACGAATTTGATGAATACAAGGATATAGTATTCGTGGGACCACTTCCTGCTTATTTATTATCTGTTTAATTGAACACTGAAAGTCAAGTCAAGACTATAGAGATGAATTTAATGTACTAAAATAATATTTTAGGTGAATGTGGTTGATTTTTCTTTGTGTGTAACAAATGTCAAAACCAAATAAAAGTTTTATTTTATTTTAACAGTAAAAATGTGAATATAATGACAGGGAGAGGGTTAATTTGAGAAAATCGTTTTTATCTCTTTCCATCCTTAAATTACCCTTAATTTTAGATTCACCCTGTGAGTTTTATGATGGATTAAATATTCAGGCAATATTTATATGTGTTAATTACAGCTATAGATGCATGCATATAAACAAAATATTACTTAAATTGAAAAATGACATCTGTACACAAGAATTGAACCCGGGACCTTTGACTTGGCACGCCAATGCTCTACCCATTTAGCTATCCAGGTCTATCTCGTGTCCATGTGTATTTTTTTAAAATTTAATGAATATTATAAATTTAAGTTATAGATTGGCACGTGGCAGTCCAGGCTACCTTTTATTTACCCTGTAAGTTAGCAAGCTTACTTTGATAGGTTGCACTATGGTCCAGATTATAAGATAGAGTCATACTGTAACAATTTTTTAAGAAACTTTAACAAAAACTTACTGCAACTATCTGTCCATTTATATAGTCATCTGTATTAATAAACACTAATGTGTTAAGAATGAGGAAGCTAGCATTTAGAGGAAGTGTGTTCTCATTTGCGTGGAGAGAGAAAGGGAGAGGGAAACAATTTGGGCAAAAAACACCTCCATCACACCCAACCAAAATTCGAACCCTGATCTCCCGGTAAAGGATACTCCTAGGTGAAACCTTAGACCCGTAGGTCACTAAAGTGTATTTTTTCCAAATATAAATCTAATTTAGATAATATGAAACTATTGGCAAGCTATCTACTCTCATTGAACGAGACAAATAGTGTGAATGATGATAAATTAAACCAACACTAACCCAAAGAGGTTTCTCAATTTCAATGCAACCTCCTGGTATTGAAACCCTGTAAATATTGTCAGAGCTATGAGCAGAAAGCCGTCTCATGTAATTCAAATCGCTGTTATTGAGATATTTTAAAATATGTTGTATCACCTATCTGTATTTGTAAAGCAAGATAAAGTTAACTTTGCTGAAATAATTTTCCCAGCACGTCCTGCGCTCAGTAAACCCAGACGAGTGCCAGGAAA
Source organism: Timema californicum (assembly GCA_902141385.1). NCBI lineage: Eukaryota > Metazoa > Arthropoda > Insecta > Phasmatodea > Timematidae > Timema > Timema californicum. The sequence continues at coordinate 74,994 of CABFOW010000157.1, forward strand.
GCCCCAGTGCAAGCAAGGTTGCCAACTGTTGTCCCAGAGAGTGCAATGTCTGAGGGGACATCAAGTATTCATCCCAAGTGTATACCCATCCGTCACGGACTCGTTTAACCGCGGCAGAATAACAATCACAGACAACACTTCAAAATGGCAATTCTATTGTGGATTACTAGAGTAAGGTTTTATTGGTGTGCTTCAGAAGAAGGGTTAGAACTTATTATTTTAGTAGAAATTCTCAAAGTGGGGTTCGTAGACTCCCCGGTGGTCCCCGAGGCTCGTCAGGGGGGGTCCACGAGATCTTTCAGGGAATATGGGACATATCTTTATATATATTTTTAGATCTTATAAAATTGAATATAAAAGGGTAAATTGCCGGTTTGTACTAAACACAATTGAGATGCCTGTCCATATTAAGGTTCGGCGAGAAATTGAGGCCGAAAAGTGGGGGTATGGCCACGCCCCTTTGTGCCTCAGCTTTTAGAGGAGTAATTGAAAATTAAATTTATATTAGTTTTCTCGTCAGCCAGCACAAAGGACTTTCAGAAAAACACTGAATATGTTATGCCTTTTCAAACAACTTATTTGTGCGAGCAAGGCCTTTTCTGCTCTTTGTGATATGAAACATTTTTGAAATAAAATCGTCTTTAGTGTGGAATGAAATTTAAGATGGTCGATAAAATTGCTACAGATTTCAATGATATGATGAAAGTCACACAAGAAATAAACATTACTCACATAAATTAATACTGATCATAAAATTAATCTACGAGTATAATAAATATTATATTTTATTTTCATTTTCATTCTTTTTTACATTTATTTAAAAAAATATAACGTATTAAAATATACAAGTATAATACTTACATTTATTTTATATTAATTTAGGTTGTAACTATATTTACATTAAAATATATTATGACTAATTTATTCTTATAATATACTTTAAATTTATGAATATAATTTTTTTAACCATTATTTATCCAACATCAAATGGTCCGCGAATGATCTGTCCCCTTGTTGGAGCGTCCACATGACTAAGAAGTTTGAGAACCATTGCTTTAGATTATTGTTATTATTATTATTATTGTTATGTAACAACGCGTCTGCCGCTGGTTAGGGTAGAAAATAGAAGGGTTGTTATAGATAAAGTTTGCTCACATTAGTGTGCAGAGGAGGCTAATTTACAGCTATAATTTGTTTTTTTAAATACATCTTAATATGCTGATTTTCTTGCACACAATCTCAAAGAATGTCGGCCAGTTTGATACTTTCGTTGGACATAGTTTTGACAACCTTTGTATTTGGGTTTAGGAGTATAGGGGAATAGGGCACATAAATGTGCCTCATTGGATATATTTTATTAAACTTTATAGTTGAGTTGTCTGACTACAAGTACTAGGATGGTCAATATTGGCAGATTGTCTCAACAGGGATAAAGTTGTTACAGACATCACTACATCCAAATAGCTCAGTCGGAGGACCATCGTGACACAAAATAAAATAACCATATTTGAAGTTATTCTTATGGGGGAATAGTAAATTATCTTAGAAACAAGATTTATTTTAGTCTATTACTAAAAAAATATACAAATTGGTACATCAAAATGAAGCCACTAGGGTGGACTGAAAAATTAAATATTCAAGCAAGAATCAAAAGAGGGTTATCGCCAGTGATTTTGTCGAGTTCTTAACGATAAAAACTGTATAGACCCCTCCTAGGTGTATGTCCTGTTGGAATCAGCATCATAATCTACTCTTTTATCCAGTTCCACAACCCAACTATGAACATCATGTATTTGTAATTTTTTATCGCCTCAAGAACCCGTCTCACGCCCCGGTAAAACGAGTCATTTATATGTACGGTTAAGCATCACATTAAGATGCTGTTTCCTGTTCTAAGCACAAGTTTAAATTAAAATGGAAATGATAAAACTATTTTTACTATAAAATTATATTTATTATTGGTACATTTTGTAGTTGATAAAATGCTTACAGACCTCTCCATTCCACTGTCTTATTAAGATGAATGTATTAATCTGCATGGTTTGAGATAGACAAATTATTTTCTCTCCCTAGGCTCAGGCGTGATCTTAAGTGTCCCTTGAGATATTTGGACGTGCGCTAGGTCTCAGAGGGGTTACGTGATTTGCTCTCCCTTGATTCAGGCGTGATCTCAAGTGTCCCTTGAGGTATTTGGACGTGCGCTATGTCTCAAAAGGGATGCGTGTCTTTAAAGTTCACCGAGTTTGGGATAGAATACCGTGTAATTACACCAAGGGACTCCTACTATAAACTGTTATACTTACAATTAACTTAGTCCTCGTTGAGTGGAGGTGAGGGGTAGAATACCGGTAGGATATATTGCAACTGGTCTCTTCACATGCTATTATTTTCAAAGTAATTTTAAAATATTTCTACGCGCTAATGTGGATGTATTTCCTCTGGGACAACTTTTTAATCTCTAGCACTTAGTTGAAGTCGTTAATAACGCATGTGTTGAACAAACTACTCAAAGCTCGGGATAACATACCTAAAACGATGCATCCAACATTGATATTTAATAATTAAATAATAGGATGAAACCTAGACAGATAGTAAATATCTTCGTCAGACCCCATCTGAAATTGAACCAGACTCCTCTTGGTTTTTTTTTATCAACCATACTTTCCACACAACCATGAAAAACAAGCATTAAAATACCAATAATTTCCTGCACGAGCCAGAATGTGTTACTTCGGTATTTCAGCTTTTATTCCCCAAGAACAATATAAATACATACTCGATTATCGTAGTTATGCAGGGCTATTTTCCTGTGTTTATGTGTTTATTACAATTAAGCTTTTCTAATTATAGTTCCGCTCTAGTTACTTACTCAACATGGAATGTCTTCCTACCTTATCTCAGCTTTACTCAAATGCCCTATTAAAAAAAATAGATGACCATCTTAAGACCGCATACATTACAATCCCTTCTCATTAACTTTCAAGAAAGAATTAATTGAAAGAAAGTATACAGTACCTGTTACTGACTTCTAATGACTTTTTTTTAATCTCCTATCAGAGAAAAGAACTGTTGTGCGAAGAAAATGGCATGTTTTAGTGCTATGTTGTTTGTTTGCCACGCTTGGCGATTTCGGCGTGTGTCCGCAGCGACCCGAACAAAATTACATCTCATCACACAACAAGAGAAATATAAAAATAAAATAAAGGAAAAGTTCTTCTACTTTCGTTACACTAAATGATTTCAAATTGCCTTCATATTGTAACGGTGCGTCCTTTTTGAAACAAACGTGGCCTATGCACTACAATAATCAACTTGTCCGATGACGTCACCGACCTCATAGTCCCTGTCGCGCTTTTAATGAACCAGAGTTTAATTTGTATAGAGTTTTTGCTTTACTTGGAAGTTAGTCAAAAGATGAAAATAAAAAATTATATTTTCTTATCTATTTCATATTCGTTTGATTCTGTTTGTATGTTTTTCATGAGTGTGCTCACGTACGAAACAGCACAGGAGTACATTTCCGGTTGTTGACTTCCCTCTCTACCTCCCTTAGCTCCTCCACACACGTATATATATATATATATATATATAATTTTTTTTCTTCTCTAAATTCGTTGGTCCTCATTACTTTCTACTCCTCTTTATCTTCTGTTTCTTCTATCACGTACAGGCCTATGTTGATAAAGCATAATTAAATGAGTGTTGATGTTTCAACTATGGCTTTTACAGGACATTAACCTTGATCTATTAGTCTTGGGATTAACAAGGATGCTGTGTCAATATCAGTAGACATCCGCCTGGTATACATGTAGTGGATATTAAGGATGTTGGCATTATTTCATCGTACTTCCACCTTAATGTTTCCTGTACATCCCGCATTTGCGTGGAGGGAGATTAGAAAAATCAGATAAATAAATCACACTTAGAAAAGCACTCCAAGTGCACCTCACCGAGGTTCAAACCTTGACCAACCCGTTAACGAGGAACCCAGTAGGATGTAAACATTATGCCTTAAAATACGTGACCATTGGTGTGGCTATGTACACGCTTAACACCCAATCGGTAAGAGCATTGCGTGATAAACCTTATCATAACTTCTACAAACTAGTTTTCATCGGGAGCGCTTTTTTAGGAAATATAAACATATTTTTCAAAATTAATTAAAATTTTCTCCTTTATTAGTGTAATAAGTGACAACTTCAGATGACGAGACTTGACGTATGCATACGTGAAGGTAGATAGAGTAATATTTCTAGTTGTCAGATAAGACTCTTCCTATGAAGATTATACTTAATACCCGCGGTTGTCCAGTTAGCTCTCGTATTTGTGTCCAAACCTGAATCCTCGATCGTATTGTCTGGAGGCCAGACTGCCCCGGGCAGCAAGGTGCCAGCTATCAAACAACCCGTCCTGTCACTGGGCCTGTGTACCGCTCCACACAGATGTTTGCTGGCCACGGGACAGACTCGTTCATTACAAGATACTTCCCACTTGAGCTCAACAACGAGCTACCTCCTCTTACCTTCTGATTGCTTGATACGTGTCTGCGTCATCGCTTCATCGTGATTGCAGGCAGCATAGAATTCAGCTGAATCAGGGCTCCCTCCCCTCCGCGTATCGAGGTGGGATGGAAGGAAGGAAGCGCCAGCTAACGCCAATGTTTTGGAAGTTTTTTTAATAGCAAATAGATTTATTTTTAAATAAATACAATAGTGCCTGGGTGTTTAGTTTTCTTACTTGCATTTGATGATTAATTTTTAACTGAAGAAGAACATTCCTAGTCAAACAAAATCCATGACACAAATTCGAGACTTTTTGATATGAGTGTAGAAAATTAAATTAAATGCATCAAAGAGAGTGAAGCTTTGTTTTTTTTGGCCAAAACTTTTTTTCCTATGAATATTACGAAACTACTGATCTTAACTAGTGCACCCTTCCATCTCATATAAACTCGCTTTCCTTTCTATCCAATATTAAGTACTTACGCATTTTCAGTAGACAATATCCATTTAAATAAATACTATTCACTCCATCAAATTTATATCTACTTTCCATTTGTGTTAGAGCACTACATAACATACTTTATCTGCCTTTGTAGTTCCCTATGTTTTCTAAAGCTTAGCCCTGAAATGTAATCAACAGTGTACTACTGCTCGAAGAGGCAGTAAGACACTCCGAATTTCAAAAACTGCACTCAATCTAACCCTCAAGTTCCACTTTGAAAATGTTATGGATGGAAGTACATTTTTGAAGGAGGGTGGAAGCCAGTCCATCGCTTGTTTTAGTCTTCTTAGGCACCGACTTTATCCTCCATCGACATGATTGATCTAAATTTTTGTCTCTCGTCAGCAAAGGCTGCTTTTCTATATCGACAAAGATTGATTAATTTAGGAGGGTGCTAGTGTGGTATACCATACAACCTTATTAACAGTACACATGGTCATACAAACATGAGTGCTGAGGGGATTTACTATGTCATACCTCCTAATCAATATTCAATCCATCTGACACAGATATCAATCATTGTATCTCAACTAAAAGGAATATTTCAGTAATAAAAAACGAGAATATTTTATCCACATTTTTACAAAGTATATATAATAATTTATTTTAAACATTTCTTAGAGGTGTGGTGTTTTTATTATATGAACATTTGCAAATATTAATAAATAATTTTACTATAATTATTATTGGTAGTAAACTTTGTTCAGACAGTGGGGTCTAATCAAGGAACTGTCTCTAACTGGAGAAGAGTAGATGGCCATAAGCTTGTAAATCTAAATTACATGTTGGTTTTTTTGTTTGTGCTCCTAGTAAGATACTATTGATACATGCTATATTTGTTATAGCAATACAAGCTAAGTCAGTTCGTTCATGTTAGCAATAAGACATTTATGTCCAAACAATAACCGTAGCCACCATTTCCTTATTGGAGCTGTACGTGACTTATAAATAATGCCAGAGACATAACTTGTAGATCCAAGAATTTATTGCGCCAATAGTTGTACATTGTTTATCTGGTCAATATATTATTGTTTGTCTACATTAGATCTTAGGAATCCATACTTGCATTCTACTTTAGACCTCATAGTTTTCCAAACTGTTTGTTAGGTGTGTGGGGGGCCGGGGGGTGACTTTGTTGATGGATCGTGAGAATTGAAGGCAATATTTTACATAATTTGTCCAATTTGTCAAATGTGTGTTGGCATGTTTGTTTATTCCTGAAGAAGAGTATTTACTCTTTTGTTTTCAAGCCTGGTCTGAGTATCTCTACTTGGTCAATAGAGAAGACTATACATTACTAGACTACGATTTTCAGTAAGTGTATTTTTTATATTTGGTGGTTTAAAAATTAAAACTAGAAACAGACTTTATGTTGAAGATATTCAAGGGTTGAAAATATCATTATTTGACCACAATCTGAATCCAAGCAACTGAAAAATTTTCAACTACATTTTGAATTATAATGCTTATTTTATTTTTTACTAAAACTGACAAAAAGATTTACGTGAAAATACAATAAATCAAAATTTGGTTAACTCTTTGTAAAAACCATTATATTTGTGATGTTTTGACAAGAAAGAAAGTTATACCTTAAAGATTCTTTGTGAGTCACCAAATATGTGTCTGGATCTAAGTGGGTAGTAAGCCAACACAATTTGGGAACTAAAACTCTAGAAAAAAAATTCTACCTGCAGCTATTGCAGAGTGGTCTAGGTCGTCAGACTCGCATGGCACTAGGTCATTGTTGGTGGGAAGGCCAGTTTAATTTTACTGTGGTTATACCATTATTTCTCTATATTAATGCGGGTGCAGTTATTCTAAACCACTTTTTTCGACTCTACACCTTGGTTTAAAAAATTGAATACTCTGGTATTGATTTGACGTATAAATCAAAATCAATCGTGTTGAACGACGTACATTTCTAAGAAAATAATATTGTTAATAATACAATTTTTAAATCTTAGCATGTACGCTTTAATATAAAACTTTAGCACCATGTCTTACTATACTCGTTCAGGTTATACACTCATGTATTAAATACACTGATGGTTTTAGGGATGAGTTAGATTATATTTTTAGAAGGTATATCCACATTTGCGTAGAGGGAGAATGGAAAATAATTTTTAAATAACCACCCTCAGTATACCCGACTGAGATTCGAACCTCAATCTCCCCTTCATCGGCATTCTAGTCTACTGCAAGAGTAGCACCTTAGACCATGCAGTCACCTAAGTGGGTCTTTAATAATTATATCTATACATAATTACATTACTCATACTTTTCGAAATACAGTAGGTATGTCAAATTTTAAAATAGTTAATTTTCGATTACAAAAACACTTGCATTGCATTAATTCTTGTATTTTAAACTTAACTAGGTATTAATTCTAGATAGCGAGTATCCCCCATAAGAACATAGGACCTACTAGTCCAATATGAATCGAGATAATTAATTTGTTTCCTTGATAATTGACTAATTCTTTCATGGGCTGTAACAGCTTCCCTGAATTGTCCAAGCTCAGTTTTCCTCTCAGGGAGTGTATTTACTGGTGCACATCATGAAAGGTTGTGCTGATGATGTCATCAATTACGACCCTGTTGAGCTTCTGTTCTCCTAATACCTGTGTGTGGTCGAAGGGAGGATTGGGCGGCCCCCGACTTGCCTGGGAACGTTTAGATATACATTAGTGGCAAGGGGGTTACCTGGTAATGGTGTGTATTTATTGATTATGCTGTTAGTGGGTGGTAAAAAACTTACTTCCGGATCAAGAATAGGCTTGAACTTGACGCTCAACTCGTTAATTTCCTAAAATTGTTTCAAAACTAAATACACTAATGTTTGTGTTTGGAAATTATGTCAGGGTAGAAAATATTAATTAGTTTCAATATTTTTAATAATGACTTATTTTTTACTCACCCTATCCGGTCACTCGTACAGGCTATACGTAGTTTTCATAAAGTGGCAAGGCAGTCAGAATTCCCACTGAATGGGGACAATTCTGTGTGTCTGAGCAACAAAACTCATACTGATAATGTTAACACTCTATTTTCTAATCGTATTTTTAGTTTAGCCCAAGGGCACTTGTCTGTGCTCAAGGGATATTTAACAGCTTCATCTTTAGGATAGAAATAAGAAGTGTTGTATGAGGAAATGTGCCATCACTATCATGGGAAAGAGAAGAGAAAACAGGATTTAGTAATATTGGTTTAATACATTAAGTTTGCTTCATTATATACAGTACTATCAAACATTATTGTATTTTAGTAGCATGACTACCTGACGCGGAACAAATAATTGCAATGCGTAAATCTGTAAACAAATATTTAGTTTAGTTTATTTTACACTCAATAAAAATTTCTTCTTACAGAAACAAAATGTTTTTCAAAAATAAATCAAAGTTTAGTGTAACCAAAACTTTAACAAAAAATTAATTTCGCGTGCAATATTAACATCCTAAACCAAAACCAAATGTTTAATTTCCATTTATTTATTTAATTTATGTTTTTAAATAAAAGTGGACTTATTAAAAGATTTGAGGTTTCGAATTTAGATTAAAGAATATTACTTGATTTAAATTAGTTGAAGTTAGTTGAAGCACAGGGGAATCGGACTCAGACCGTTTGGATTACTGCATCAATACTCTAACCACTGAGCTGTGCAGGAGTCGTTCCGTGACCACGGTTATTCTTCACTCATATTTTAAGGAGAGTCTGTGATAGACGTATGTAATAGAGTATTATAATTTCGATTCAAATTTATTAATAAAAGATGAAACTTTAAAGTTTAGAGTACCAAAATTCGAATCCGCCATGGTATACATATTTTAAAATGTGACCGGAAATCGTAATATTTCTTCTGTTATAATTTTGATCATCCTGTGGTGCGTACACAAATAATACGTTAACAAGCTATGGCCTTGAAAAATAGTTACAGTTCTCTAAAATATAATAAGTTGCTGGCTGTATCTAATTAAAAAAGTACAACGTTATAAAGCACCTTAGCTGGTTGTTGTATTCAGACTACAGATTACTTTGTCGGTATTTTCAGAGTAAATTACTCACGTGGGAACGGCCTTGAAGCGGTTGACATTATAAAAGAGAAGCCATGCCAAGAATGCTACGTTCTCAAACATGGGCCTTTTCCTCCGCTTTGTTGTGTTCGGAAATATACAATAACTAGCATTTTGGCGTTTGTACCTTTCTTTGGCCAGCAACAAAAGTTTTGATAAAATACAAATTGGAAAATATATATCAGTAGGTATGTTAAGAGTGGAATGGTTTGAAACCAAAGCAGCTACAGTCCAATTTTCATAGGTAGGTCCTTTTATAAAATGTTAACGTATTTTTGAATTCCAATTAATGAGGTTAAAAGTAATATTTTTTAAATCTACGTAGGCCTACAATTATTATTATTATTATTATTAGCTACCTTTTTTACCTTTGAGATAGACCTAAATTTTTGAGCACATTGTCATATACGCACGAATTACACGCTAGATACATCTTGAACGAAAACCTTTAGCTTAAAAAAAACTAGAGTGCCCCTAAAGACAACCTGTCATTTTTTAAATGAAAGGCCAATCTACGCGTCTTGTTCTTTGAAAGGCCTATAACATACGCGCAGATTAAAGTGAGTCCTAGGCCAGGGAAGGCAAAGCTAAGGGAATAGCTAAATTTTGAAATAGTCCAGTATGCCACCTCTTATTTATGTTTGAATGAGAAATTAAAAATACAAATTTGTTGAATATAATGTTGAATGTAATGAATAGCTCAAATCAAATTGTAAATATTTTAATAATGGCCAAAATTTTAAATAAGGGAAATTATTAAGTTGTCAAAGTGATTGTATTAGACAATTCTAATTTCAAAAACTTAAAATAAAAATATAGTAGCACCTTAGGTGAAAAAAAGACAATTACTTTATATATATATTAATGTATGGTATATAATATACTCGGAATGGTCATGACATCCAGTCCAGTCGCCTGTAAGTAGACTATTAACCGCTCTTGAGGCACAGAACATTGCCCAGGGCACACCTATGGAGGTTGTCTACACGTCGTACCCGTAATGAGATGATGTGATGATAATGATTATGATGGTGTGGGGCCGGTATGACTCTTAACCTAACGTAAGCCTAACTAGCCAAACCCTGGTGGCCTTTGGGATCAATCCACTTGAGGGGAAATTACCCAATGTACCAGCCGGGAAACGAACCCGGGACTCCTAGGCTCGTAGCTAGGTTCAATGATTACTAAATCACGAAGCCGGCTTAAGTTCAAATAAAAAGCTTACACAATATTTTACATATTAGTTTGAAACTTGTATTTGGATAGGTAAGATATTTATGTTCGGTCATTATTTGTATTCCACAGTACACAAGATGCACTTAGGTACGATCCGAGTCTTTTCTAACCGTTGACCTCATAAAGTGCATTGCGACATGACATTGAAAGATATGGCTGTCGAAATATTAGTAACTTAAAAATACACATACCACGTTGGCAAACGTTTTATTTAATGTTTAATTTTTTCTCGTCTGTGTGCCATCAAAATCGTGTTCTCGTGCCATAGATTTGCCATCCCCGCCCTAAGCCATTTGACTATTAATGAGGGGCCCCTGAAAATATTAATTACTACGGCGCAGACTTATTTTTTAGCTAATACGTGTTGACACAAGGATTATTTAAATGCTTAATACTGTGGTTAGAAGAGATTGAGAAGAATAGTTTGAATAAATACACCTGCCTTAGAGTAAAGAGAGGTTGTAAACCAAATGTGGAAAATTATGTATGTGTACTATACATTTGGCCAATATTCTAACCTCAACTTTTCCATCGCCGAAAAATTACTCTTTGCGAGCCTGACGTCTAAGACCACGGGTTCATCTTAGCGAAGGGAGTAGGGGAGTGACTCTAGATAGTAGCACTGCTTCTGTTGTGTTGAGATGAGCTATCGTGGTATAGACTTATGTAGATTCATAAGCGGTCCCGGCAAAGATTTATCTGATTACCAAACCCTTCCTTCACCTCTGACAAGCCGTGTATTAACCACAACGTGTGAATGTGAGGAATGCCAGGTCTCCACCGTGGTTCGGATTCCACGTTAAACTGTAGGTCCTTCATTTCATCTCACATTCATCTTACCATTGCACATTAGCGTAAGTGCGTATAGCCCGAACGGATAGTAAGACGCGGTGCTAATAATAATAATAATAATAATAATAATAATAAAGAGTAGAGTGTGGAACATATCGCTATTAGGTCTATATGTTCATAGTAAGTGGTAGAATATAGTGTAAACGTTATTAAAGGAAAAATATTTAAAAGCTCATACAGGTTTAAAAGGGGTTTTCGTGTATTCGTACGCCAAACCCACGTTCAGTAGCTCTTACTTTTGATAAAGATATAAATTTTATGAATTCTCAATTTTGGCTATTATTTGTTTTAAATTCCTATAAAAAGGTTGTTCCTACGTCAAGTTGACTACATTAACTATACGTCTTGTTCATGTAAACCAATTTCTGGATTAAAAAATATAATATATCTATGTATAACCAGAATGGTAGTAATACGCGGTGTTGAAAAAAAAAAGACGGAAAAGGAACAAATTCCCGTGGAGTCAAGTTTTTATGCAAGAATTTGAATATTCGCTAATTTTGACTCTATTCTCAGTGTTCTATTACGCATCCGGAGTATCCGTATATTTTTACTAAGTGGATGAGGGAGTTATAATTTATAGGAAGTGTACCTGCATCTGCGTAGAGGGAGAGTGGGGAACTATTTTGGAAAAAATAGTTCAGTGTGCTTGGCTAGGATTCCTAGTTATTACCAAATCAAATATGTGATCTGATACTTTGATTATTTTTATTACTTTACAAAAATAAAAGTGAAACCCACAACGGCTAGTTCGCGGCTAGTCTGATTTTCCAGTGACAAGAAGGGCGGGGTTTGAATCCCTGCTGGATGTACTGAGGAAATTTTTTCCTAATAATTGGCTTACCACTCTTCCTCCAAACAGGTTCGGCTATATTTCTTCTAAATATTACCTTTATTATTCCTACCTTATTAGTGCAACTAAATTGATGTATCCCAGACAGGTGGACTGAGATGTGGTAGGGGGGGGAGGGGGAGGGAGAAAATAAATAAAACAGATTTATATGTAATATTTTAATAAGCATAAGAATATACAGAGGGTTTATGTAAATTTAAGCAATTCATATTATTATTTTAAATGCTTAGGAGGTTTAAATTCTCTTTCGGAAAATAAACTAAATGGAACAGCAAAATATTCAGAAATAATTTATTGTCGAGCCTATTTTAATAGCTTCCTGACTATACACATCGTTATCCTGAGAACAATGGTGCCGAGTATAATATAGGACTCCTCATTACGACCCAAGCGCCGCAAAACCTGGCAGTGGCCGCGATAGGTACTAACACTCTTACAAGGCAATTACCGTCAAGCCAACAAGCGCATGGACTGCCCTTCCATCCTCCTCCGTCGTTTGCAACAATCGGTCGACATTTTCATTGCAGTGATAAATGTTTCATGGAACTTGTTAGCATTTGGACCACGCGGGTAGTTTCAATAAAACGATGGTGACACGTAAATACTGAGGTCCAAGGTCACCGGCTTAGATCTAAGATGAGCGTCCGGGACTATAATACATCTTGTAGGTAAAAATAGTTTCATTTGAACGATGGCAGTTCGAAAACATTTCTTCACAAGCTAGAGCAAGTTTTTTTAAAACAAGAATTGCTTTATTTTTATTTAGTCACTTGGAGGGTCTACTAGTACTTAGTGCCAACTTGAAAACTGTATTCATAACATTAAATCTAGTGAAGATAGCATAAATAGGATTTGAACCATGAGAGCTCAAGAGAAACATTTTTTTTTTGTAATTTTCATGGCTAGTTTATCTCTACCCAAAACTTACTATAATTAATGCCTAAAATATCACAAAGAAAATTAATAAGGCTTATTTTTAAATTGTTGGAATATTTTCCTTATTCGAGGTATTTAACGTACACTCTCTGAACCGACTGATTATATTATCACACGACTTACAAACTAATTTAAATCTAGAACAGACACATTATGAAAGGGGAAATCCAGATTTAACCAATGATAAATTTTTCTGCCATGGAGGAATCAAACTTGGGACCCTTTACTCAGTAGACAGGCTAAGGTGCCATACTTCTCATAGGAAGGACTCTCTCTACCTGACAGATAGGTGAGCCTCCTTCATGTATTCATACGTCAAGTCATGTTATCTGCAGCTGTCTTATTTGGTTCTTTTTAGCTCCGCATCTTACTACCCATTTGGGTTATACGCATACATTCTAATCTTGCTAATAGTGCTAGGCATTAGAAATCTATATTTAAAGGAAGTGTACCCACATTTGCAAGGCAGGAGAATGGAAATCCATTTAGTAAAAACCACCATTAATGCCCCCGACTGATATTCGAACCTCTATTTCCCCATCATCAGCAGTCTAGAATATTGCGAGAGTAGCGCCTTAGACCATGCGGTCTCCGAAGCGGTTCTTCATCTATAACTTTTGATAGATTTAACAGCTATAAAATAGCAATAATAGAATAATATGGTAACTAAGGTTATCAGAGTTGACCACTAGAAAAATATTTGTATTTTCCTAAAGGCATTTCCTATGAAAATAGTACTATATCTTGGACTTCAATCCGCTAATCTAGATACGATGTTGAACCAGAAAACGCGTTGAAGTTCGGTTTTCCTCATTCTTAACCGGACAACAGCGAAATTGGTTTTGTAAATTTGTCATCTTAGAATAATTATTTTTCTTATTGTAGTACTTTTACTTTGTTATCTAAAGAGAAAGTGCTGTAATCGTAAGAATGTTCAGCCTCGAGATAATTAATTTTACATTTATGTGCCCAAAAAAGTGGATTTTACAATTTTGTCTGTCCCCAAGTTTGTCTGTCTGTCTCTAGCCACAGATATGAAAAGGCTTTATGTATTTTGTTCAAATTTATATTGAGATAATATGGTTGTACTGTCCCTCAGGAAGAGTGTTTTATTTGAACTATAGCACTTAAATTTAGTGTAGTTTACAGAAGAGTGATTTTTTGAAAATGGCTCTAAATTATTTTGATTAAAATGAATATCTATAGAATGTTTTATAGGACAAATAAAAATCCGTGTAAAGCTAGTTTACAGATGACTGTTTTTAAAAACTTGAAAAATTTTAAAAACAGCTCTAACGATTTGGATTAAAACGGGTTTCTGGTGAGTTTTTTTTTCACAATAAACCTAATTTTACATATTTATTTTTCTTGAATAAATCATTTTTAATTAATGATTTTTTTAAATATAATTTATAAAATTATAGCTTTTTTGTTCCAAATTGGTATCTGGTGTCCATTTTACATGATACATTTCAATGTATAATAAATTATAGTTTTTCTAAAATAAGTTATTTAAAGGTAGTTTGGTTAAGCTGTGACGTCACAGCAGCCCGAGATAAGATTTCCCATGTTAGTGAGTTTACGTTCTATTCAGCGAATTTTTAAGATCCAACGTTGAAATAAAAAACATTAATTTTTATATAATTCGAAAAATGCTCTTACAGTGACACAACATTATTATATTATTTATCTTGAAGTAATTTTTTTTTGTAAAGGTATTTTTGATTAATAATCTACAATTTAGAGTATTTGGCTTCAAAACCGAAATAGCTTCTAGGAGTTATCCTACCAGTGTGTAGATTAAAAGATCTTTGGTCGTAAATGTATATCTAGAATAGGAAACAAGAAAAAGTAATTTTTAAAAAGTTAGTTCATGTGTACAAGGCGCAAATAGTCTATTGAGTGTGTAAACTCGTCAGAGGAAGAGGGTAAAATGCTATCAATTGATAAGCAATATTCCTCACATGGTGAATTCCTCATTCTATTCCCTCGCTTTCTATTTCATACATTGGTGCTTAAGTGTGATAGCTTTGACTGCTTAGGTGCGTCGAGCTAAGATGCAACCCACTTCGCAAAATAACTTCAAAATCTCTTTAATCTCAACGTAATTAAGACAAATTTTTAGAAAAAATGAACTTTTTCTAAAAATGCCAATAAGATTTTGTACAAAACAAATATATGATTTTTTTTACGATAAATAAGAACAATCTTATGTTTTTACTTTTAAAAATTATAACTAATTTGAGGGTGTTTAAAAAGTAGCTGCTTATTGAAAATTTGAAACTCGTTAGAAATCTCTTAACAGTTTTGTTTAAAATCTTTTTGTGAAGATTGTTAATTTTGATAAACAACATGATGTGTTTGTTTTTCTAAGGAAATTGAGTTTGATGTAATCCTATTTTTTTAAATATTGTTCAGAGCTATTAATACACTTCATGGCACAGTTTGTGCACTTGTGTTGTACCCTTTATTTTAAAATGTGGTAAAATAGTTTCAATGTTCTCAATCCCAATGTTTTCTGATTAAATCTCCAGGTAACCACACTACAATGATACATCTGACTCGAGCTGTTATCCGTGGGGCGACAAGCAAGTGTAATGAATAGTGAGGAACACTGCACAGCCAAAATTACTTAATATATAGCGTTAGTAAATCGAACGTTATTTACCGCAACTACAAAGTACGTGTGGCAGTGAACTTTCAAGCTCCTAATGTCACAGAGTAAGTAATTTGGGCTGTAAAGTGCTTTTCAAGGTTAAGTATAATTGCTTGTCTCCCCCCGGATAGCACCCAACAACCCAAATGTTTGTTTTAAAAATGTCTCAAATAAAATAACTCCCTCAAAGTATTTAAAAAAATTAAAACAGTATATCCAAACGATAGTATTTTCTGTTGCTTCTTATTATTTCCTGAATACATTCTGGTGCAGTCTAATATCTCATTTCATAATTTATTATTTATGATATTTTTATAAATTTAATAATTATTTTATATATTTTATCATTGATAGCTCAGTAAATGAAATTTAATTTATTGTTAAATTAATGATTTAGAACAAATATTGAAATGTGAAGTATTCTCGTCGTTTTCCCTGTATTTTATAGATACAATAATAATAAATATTTGTTTTATACCAGTGGTAAGGGACATTGCGTTCTATTCCTTACTAGCTTTTATTTTTGCAAGGTTTATCTCAGTTAAGTTTCTACTAAACTTAGTTTCAGAAAGAGGGGTGCTCTTATAATGTAGACAGTAGCGGGCAGAAATACACCACATGTATAAAACAACGGTCAAGGACCATCCACAAAATATATCTACCACTCTTTCAGAAGCTCTAATAGCCGCTCTCGTCAAGATACATTTATTTCTGAATACTTTTCTGATGTTTCAAATAAAATAAATATGTTTACCTTTTCTTTATGATTATTAAATATGACCAACATGTCAATTATAGTGTTTTCTTCTCAAATATTTTAACAAACCTCATGATTTATCAAAATATTTATAGCCGTTGATTTACTTGATTTCACTCCACAGCGGCATTCAAATATGAAACCAAATAATTCTTCTCTCCGATAAAAAGAGATATATTTGAATTAACGATTCGCCATTGTCAAACATCACAAAATACAGTAAAATTTTCAAAGCAAGAGCTTTTTAGAAATTGCAAACGTTTTTGTATCCATTGGACTATATTAATATTGTTACTTTATAGGTGTTGATGTTGGTAAAAGGTGACACTGAAGATCTCATAGCTTGACGTGAAGCTAGATCTAGTAGTTCTCTGTTAGGTAAGGCCCCAGGTTTGATGCCTTAACCTATTAGGTTACTAACCTAAGGGCCCAATGTTTGATTCTTGGCATGGTCGAAAAATGCATCATTGGTGAACTGTGATTTCCCCCTTTCACAGTGCTGAATTAATAATCTAGAGCTGGGTGCTGTGTCTTTTAAAGATTTAAGTTAATTAATAAATCGTGTGCTGATATAAGGTGACCTGGCGGTCTAGGGGTAAGGTGTCAGACTTCTATGATGGCGGCCGGGGTTCAATCCTCGGTCCCGGTAAAGATTTATCTGATTACCAAACCCTTCCTTCACCTCTGACAAGACTTCTTGTGAATGTGAGGAATGCCAGGCCTCCACCGTGGTTCGGATTCCACGTTAAACTTTAGGTCCTCCATTTCATCTCACAATCACCCTACCATTACACATTAGCGTAAGTGCGTGTAACCCGAACGGGTAGTAAGATGCGGTGCTAATAATAATAATAATAATAATAATAATAATAATAATAATAATAATGTGCTGATATAATTAGTTCGTTCAGGAAGTGCTCTCGTTAAATACCTTAAATAAAAAAGAGTATAAGAGCCTCCTCATGAAAATTTGACTGTAGTTAATACCGAGCCACACACATCTTTTTACACCACTTGAATAGGTGATAAAGTTGCCGAGACTCCAGCTAATGGAATACGTTATTTCCTGAGCCATCTAAGATGTGGACAAGTTTGGGAAAGTACGTGGCATGGAATTTCAATTTCAATCACGTGTTAAACTATACAAAAAATATACACATTGAATACAATCTTGGTGTCACGAATAATGAGATTGTGGTGAGATTCTTCTGGTCTGAAGCCAGAGTGACATTTTGGGAACATTCGGTTCGATTGTCCTGTCTAAACAATACTATGGGCCTTCGTGTCGCGCTAAGAGAGAGTTAGACTCAAACAAAATGGACACACAAATTAAATAAATTAGGTGGTTTTTTGTAAAAAAAATGTATTAATACATCATTTGGCGTGATTAATCCTAAAGGCCGATCAATCAATTAATCAGGGCTAAATTAGTTTCCTTTTACTTACTGAGTGTCACATAGTTTGTTTAAGCAATGCGTCGTTCTACCCGTTCGGGTTATACGATTATATACTAATTACGCTAATGGCTTTAGGGATTAAGAAGGTTATATTAAGAGGAAGTATACCCACGTTTATTTGGAGGGAGAGTGTAAAACCATTTAGAAAACTAACCTTAATACACCCGACCGAGATTCGAACCTAGATCTTCCCGTCATCAGCAGTTTAGTCTACTGCGAGAGTAGCGCGTCAGTGTCATAGTAAATTTTGGTTAAAAATCATTTTAATGGGGTTGTCTAGTTTCTAATTATAAAATCCTACGCCTTAAAACACAGACGCGCGCTTATCACTTATTAATAAAGTTAATGCAGCTTATTTATGTTTGTTCTCTGTTGTGCACCGCGTCCGGGCTCTTCGAATATACTCCCTATAATTAACTAGAAGGGAGGCAGATCAAATTTAGAATTTTAACAACACTTGCGTGAAAGAGATAGGGAAACCATTTAGTAAATAACACCAAAGTACATCCACTGTGATTCAAACCTTGACCTCCCAGTAACTAGAAAAACCGACAATACGAGACTAACATCTTGGTCCACAAGTCCACGCCTGCAAGATAATATCTTAGTTGAGTTTTATATGTCAAATTGGGTCATAGTCCAGTGTTTTATTTCAATCTCTACAAATTATGTTTTTATTTGTCTATTTAAGCATTTAACTTTTATTTTGGATTATAATTCAAAGAATCTTCTTTTTTTAAAGCCTCATTCCATAGTTTCTTAATAATTTGAGGCCAACTGCACCAAAAATATTAAAATTATACTATTAAGAACAACATTTATAAAGAATAGGCCCATATATGAGCTTATTAATTAAAACCATTAATTACACTTGTTTGTTGCTATGAATTATTAAAAAGAACTCTAAAAATCACAAGTATATGCAACCAAACCACCAGCAGTCCTTACATCCAAACTACCAAGAGTCCTTGCAATCCAACCATCAGCAGACCCTGTATTCCAACCACCAACAGTTTGCAATCCAACCACCAACAGTCTGCAATCCAACAACCAACAGTCTGCAATCCGACCACCAACAGTTCCTGTAATATAACCACCTACAGTCTGCAATCCAACAACCAACAGTCTGCAATCCGACCACCAACAGTTCCTGTAATATAACCACCTACAGTCTGCAATCCAACCACCAACAGTCTGCAATCTAACAACCTACAGTCTGCAATCCGACCACCAACAGTTTGCAATCCAACCACCAACAGTCTGCAATCCAACAACCAACAGTCTGCAATCCGACCACCAACAGTTCCTGTAATCTAACCACCAGCAGTCCATACTGCCAAAACCTCCTCACCTTGCTCTGAAGCACAGTTAATTGAAATTGCTCGATTAGCATAGTGTATTATTCCACGTTTATCTCACACTGGCAGTGCTACACAATAATGACCTTTGAACTCAGGGGTCGATACAGGGACAAGGTCATTTCACATCTCGCACTCAGGGATGTTGAGAAACACATAAGACACATGGAGGTTGCGCTCTTCATTTGTTCCCCTTGGAGCAACATTGACCTATATAACACCCCAACATGGCGAGTACCTACTGTCACTGTCGGTTGGATTTATATTCCTGTTGTTACAGAGAAACAAACCACGAACAGGGCACGTGTTCAGATCCTTGTCGGGTATTTAGAGAACAAGACTACCAGACAATGGTCATGGCGGGCAGCTGGCATCTCCCCACTAAATACTTTCTCGTGTTAAGCGTTTTGAAACACAAACCAATCAAAAATTTCAGAAAACAGTAGATCCAAATTTGTTTAGCTATGACCGCTCACATCTATGGTCACGGGGACTAAATGTAATACTCGTCTAGTCTGGTTTGCCGGTCATGGTGAGGTTGAAGTTCGTATCGAATATACTTACGGTGTTTTTCCTAAATAGTTTCCCACTCCTCCTCCACACAAATTTATATACATTCACTCTAAATTCCACCTTCCTCCTTCCTATCTTACCAAAGTAATTAAATGCGTGCTGCCCTGACGGGTTTTAGGACGTGCTGGAAAATAAATATCTTTTGAGCCTAGATTGGAGTAGATCTTGAAATTGTCAGAAAAGGTTCCTCAACACGTGGATCGATCTAAGTTTAGCTACCCGAACTGGTGGACACGTGGATGAAGGAATTCAAATTTAAATTGAGATAAAAAGTTGTCATCAAATTCCAGGACAATCTTGACAGATATTCAACAGCTGTTGATATCACCATGTAGAGGAAATTAAAGTATATGTTAGTACTGAAGCATATTTTATTTATTTTGACCAAACAAATGTTTTGATGTATAAACTGCAAAAATGATGTCCTTAACTTGTGTTTCCTACACTCCCACCTTAAACACGTGATATCGTGTCAACCAATGGGCAAATATAATAGTTTGCACGATTAAATCGGTCAAAATAAAACAACTTCAGCTAATTTTATAAATGCTATCAACATTTTAATTATTTATATTCTTATTAGTGTTTTTACTTAAAATAACGATTATGTTAACGTTTTATATGGCTTGTTATTAGTGGTAGATGAATGAACCTACGATACGTTTAGAAAATGGCTACTGTTTCATTTCGATTCGCACATCGATGCTCTTTTGTTTGACTGCCTGCTATTGGCTGCCACTAGCCATTTGTAACTAAATACCTTTAGAAAGTGATAAGGACTAAGGACTTAAGGATAGGGATTTTGTGCACAGGTCAATCTTTTGTTTGATCTCGTCTCACAGAACACTGAGCCCCCGGACATAGACAATGCCATTCCAGATTCAACTTTACCTGTATACTCTCCACCGGTGGTTCCCAAAGGTTGTCCACCCGGGGTCCGCTAGCTGTTCCTACGGCGTCCACGACAATCATCAAAATTTAACAAAATAAAGAGCTAAAATAGTAATCAAACAACAGTAGGCCTAATCTTAATCAATAAAAAGCTTCCCCTCCTCATCACCCACCTGCACAGTACTTACTGCGCATCCCAAAGATGCTTCCCCTCCTCATCACCCACCTGCACAGTACTTACTGTGCATCCCAAAGGTTATTCCCCTCCTCATCGCCCACCTGCACAGTACTTACTGCGCATCCCAAAGATGCTTCCCCTCCTCATCACCCACCTGCACAGTGCTTACTGCGCATCCCAAAGAT
>CABFOW010000157.1:98887-122710 GCA_902141385.1 Timema californicum
CTATTTTCTATACATAGAATAGATTAGATTCTAATGACTAGAAAAAGATGGGGGGTCCACTGATCTCAAAGAGCCTCTTTAGGGGTCCTTGACTGGTAGTTAATTGGGAACCCCAGCACTACATTAACCCATAGGACATAGGACACAGGCCAACCTGACAAGGTTGCGCATGAGCAGTAATGCTAATCGGAATAATCAAGAAGCACCTGTTGATGTTGGCAGGTTAATATCTGTGAGTGTACATTGCTACAACTTGATTGGTATAATCTAGTGAAAGAAATATACAAATACCAACAATAGGTAACCTTTATATTAATATGTTCAACATCTAAGACAACGTCTTACTACCCGTCCAGGCTAGCCACATTGGAGTAATTACGGATAAGGTAGAGTTTAGAGAATATGTACCCACATTTCCATGGAGGGAGGAGAGGAATACCCACTCTCATGAAGATATTAAAAATATCCCCCCCCCCTCCCCAGCAGAGATTAAAGCCTTGACCTCTCTGTCACAAACAGTCCAGTGTACTGCGAACCTTACACTCCAGGCCTCGAAACCACATGTGCGTGTTTAAAGCCATTACATTTACAGTCTAATCTATGTATTGCAAGCCTCACGTCTCAGATCTCGTGACCACATGTGCGGGTTTAAGTTCTCCGATGGAAGTACAGACACGTTGTTACGTTCAATAAGAACGTCTTTGATTTAAATGACGCAGTGTTACCACAAACAACAATAATAGTATCACAAACTATTTACATTCATTGGAAACAATTTATATGAAGGTGACCTGGTGGTCTAGGGGTAAGGTGTCAGACTTCTATGCTGGCGGCCGGGGTTCGATCCTCGGTCCTGGCAAAGATTTATTTGATTACCAAACCCCTCCTTCACTTCTGACAAGACATCTTGTGAATGTGAGGAATGCCAGGCCTCCACCGTGGTTCGGATTCCACGTTAAACTGTAGGTCCTTCATTTCATCTCACAATCACCCTATCATTACACATTAGCGTAAGTGCGTATAACCCGAATGGGTAGTAAGACGCGGTGCTTATAATAATAATAATAATAATAATAATAAATATGAAGCAGGTGGCAAATAAAGTATTTTATGATAATTATGTTAAATTACCCGTTACACATTTAATATGTAGTATGACATTGTTTAATACAAATAATTAATTTTTATTATAATAACCAAGCTACGTTTGGAAAATTCCAGAATATAAAAGCGGATATTAATTGCACGTTTTGCATCGTACTATACAAATAATTTATTAAACTGAGCACAAAGTAAAAACTCCTTGGTAGTACAATTAATACAATAAAAAACTACTTCAAATTATTGAAAACCGCTTCAGTGGTCACATGCTCTAAGGCGTCACTCTCGCAATAGAATAGACTGCCGATGAGGTGGAGATGGAGTTCAAATCCCGAAGATGAGGGTTTTTCACTAAATAATTTCCACTCTCCCTCCACGAAAATGGGGGTACACTTCCTCTAAATTCAACCATCCTCATCTTTAACGCATTAGTGTAGTTAGTAAATAGGCGTATAGCCCAAGTGGGTAGTAAAACGTGGTGCTAAAAATATATATAATATTTAAATGTAATACTTATGTATTAAGTTTATAAAACCTTATCATTTAATACTATATTCATAATTGTTTTTAAAGATCAAATTTGACTACAAATATAATTTTTTAACAGTAAATATATTTATGGAAAACTTATCTTTGGGTATTAAAATTGTATCTTGCAACACTCATGTGAAAACATAATATTATAAAACAAAACCATTATTGACATTTTGGACTCTTTAAGTGAGTCTCGCATAAACATTGGCCATTTAAATGAAAAATGTCCTAATTATATCTAGGTTTGTAAAAAAATTTGATCAAAACCCATAAACAAATTCAATTTTATAAATAAGAAAGTTGTAGGAATGTTTGGGGTGGGGGTGATTCACGGAGGGAAAGGGGGTAGGCCTACTAAAACACGCAACACATAATTCGTCTATGGTTTATTTGCTTTTTCCACCACGTCGGATTAGCTGTTTGTGCTATTGGCATATATTAATAACTTTGAAAAATTAGAAGGTAAAACTGTAGAGAAAATCTACCCAAATTTTCATGGAGGAAGAGTGGGAAACAATTGATTAAAAACTACCTGGCCGGGCTTCGAAACGAGCTTTCCCTGTCACTGGAAAATGGAAATATATTCTAACATGTGAGTGACACGTTGGACCATTCGAGCACTGACGTGAGTGAATTTCTTGCTGCATGACTATAATTTATCGTCTTATTTAAACTATTTTTAAGGGGCCGCCTTGATAAGCGAGAAATTACCGCCCAGACGTTAGCTCTAACACAGTATTTAATTATATGGTTTGCTATTTAAAAATAAGGCTCATGACAAAATAAAATTGAAAGATTCAAACAGCACTCTTTTTTTTTCTTAACATTAACAACCCTAGAGTTTGAAATTTATTAATAGAAATAATTTTTGAGACAATGTTACATTAGCTCACTTTTAAAGACATTTTAAGCAAATTTGCAGAGCTATGAATCTAGGATTGATGGAAAAGGCCTGTAGATCTAATCTTCTTATAATAAATACAGTCTTTTTCTATAAGTTTATAAAGGAAATTTTTTAAATATTTCAGAGCTAGCAGTAAGCTTTCCTCTTTACCTTGAGATAAGAAGTTTTGAAGATTTATTTTATCTCTTTATTATTGACATGACTATAGGTAGTTGTAGGTAAAGGTCTAAAGGGAATAAAAGTTTATATATAATAGAATAGTACTTCCAGAAAACGACACAGACCGTTGTATTTCAAGTCGTGTGATCTTTAAGCGAGCGATCATTTCTCGCTGACCGAGGTGGTGTATATTAGTATTCTGTTTCGTTTTATTGTTAAATATTTCAACATTTGCCACCTGTTAAGTCAAATATTTTAAGCACAAATAACAGATTGGTTTTAAAAAAAATAGAAACTACACATTTAGGAATGCGTGCGTATTGTTTTGAACCTAATTGAATTCAAGGGTTTAAAGAAACGCATTGGGGAAAATCCTTGAAGTTAAGAGGTATTTGAGTTCGGGATCCAAGGATGTCAATCCTTACTTTGTTAAATGACAAAGGCAAAAATAAAATAAATAAATATTCAACTAGTATGACAAGTTTTACATATTATTGTGGTCGAATGTGCCGTGTGAGAGTGTGAATGGCTAGTAGGTCTGATAGGCCACTGTGATCCCGATGAGTTCATGGGAACCAGTTGGTTATTGTTGAAGTAAAGACAATGGAGCATTACGATGAGGAGGAGAGTTGGTGAGTGTGAGAGTGTTGGGCGGAGGAAGGGCAGGAAGCCTTCACTGATTGGTTCGGACTGATCACACGCATACAAGCTACCTTCCACTTCAGTCAAGCTACCTTGGAAAACACTAAATCATGAAATATACCTTCCCCTTCAGTCGAGCTACCTTGGAAAACACTAAATCATGAAATATACCTTCCCCTTCAGTCAAGCTACCTTGGAAAACACTAAATCA
Organism: Timema californicum; assembly: GCA_902141385.1. Classification (NCBI taxonomy): domain Eukaryota; kingdom Metazoa; phylum Arthropoda; class Insecta; order Phasmatodea; family Timematidae; genus Timema; species Timema californicum. The sequence continues at coordinate 102,439 of CABFOW010000157.1, forward strand.
TGAAATATACCTTCCCCTTCAGTCAGGGTAGAGGTTTGAGCCACTGGGAGTCTTGAACCTAACTTAAGCCTAATTTACCAACCCCTGGTGACCATTGAGATAACTCCCCTAAGAGAAAAAATACCCAAGGTACCAGCTGGGAATCAAACCTGGGGCCCCCAAGTTCGTAGCCAGGAATGAAAACTGTAATAAAGTACTTTCGGTGGTGACCTGGCGGTCTAGGGGTAAGGTGTCAGACTTCTATGCTGGCGGCCGGGGTTTAATCCTCGGTCCTGGCAAAGATTTATCTGATTACCAAACCCTTCCTTCCCCTCTGACAAGACATCTTGTGAATGTGAGGAATGCCAGGCCTCCACCGTGGTTCGGATTCCACGTTAAACTGTAGGTCCTTCATTTCATCTCACAACCACCCTACCATTACACATTAGCGTAAGTGCGTACAACCCGAACGGGTAGTAAGACGCAGTAATAATAATAATAATAATAATAATAATAATAATAATACTTTCGGTGCCTTATAACTCAAGTTGTCCTGATTTGAAAATAACTAATCATTAATTATAGCTTATAATTCCTTATTTCTTTAAATAGTAAAATATATTTATACTGACTTATGGGTTTAAACAATTACTATAATATTAGCTTCAATCTGGAAACAAGCTTCACAAGGGAAATAATAACAAGGAACAAGAAATATGAAATATAATACACCAATAATAATCACTTTATCTGACAAATAAGTTACTATCGAAAACAAACAACTCTGGTAGTGGCCAATAAATCAGATATGTTCGAAACTATCTAGAACCAACCTTTCTAACAAATAAGGCACTGGTAGTGACCAATATAATATGTGACAAATGAGACATTCTCAAGAATCAACCAAGTTGATGAATGAGATGCTGGCAAAAAAATAATCTGTTTTGTGGTTTAAGTTTTGTTTGATTTTGACTTGATAGTCGCGAGAGTTCATAAACCCTGTTCCAAACAAAGCATCATTACATTACGAGAAGTGTCTGAAGAAAACACACATTTAATAATATGTTATTTGCCATTGTTTTTCTTAAATTTGGATCAATAATTTATTGAACACACAGTGAGTTTTAGATACGTAGTAGTTTTGTAAGAAGCCTACAACAAACATTTATGAATGAACCTTTCGATATGTTCCTTTTTTATAGCCAGTTGCCTTGTATGGTAAAAAAGACTAGACATATTAGTACTGCCTCCAAGTAGATTGTAAATCAGGTTTTACATCTGGATGATCTACTGTTGATCTACTCAAACTGTCCTCGCTGTAATTAATAGAGAACGTGAACACACAGGCGTAAAGTAAACCATAAAGTTGTAAGCTAGAACAAGCTTGTAATAAGAACAATATAAACATACCTCTATGTGTGTGTGTGTGTGTGTGTGTGTGTGTGTGTGTGTGTGTGTGTGCACTACTCGGTATGCACTGGTAGTCAATCACGTATTAGAGGTCCCTAGCTATATTCCGGATGTTAAAGTTTTGTGGCATATTTTTCCTGAATGATGTAATGACTGTATATATTAAATAAGTAACTATTATTAGATAAGGTTTAATAAATAGTGGAGTATACATGGATTATAATTATGAATTAAATATAATATGCGTGAAGTAAAATAGTTTCGCCAAATTAACTACTATGCTCAATTTTGTTGAATTAAAAGCGAATAAACAACAACATTCCAGTAACAAAATAATATTTCCCTAATCTAGAAAATTAATTGCCTCAACCAAGAAATACTGGTAAAAGATGACCTAGGAGAGGCTATTTATTATACTTGTGACCAGAGACCAATATTTAAAAATTAATAAGAAGAATTAAAAAATAGCAATGCAAACACAATTATGCCTTTTAACCTACTTACATTGGTATATTGCACCAAATAACTTAAGTAAGAAATGCTTTAACATTTTTAACCAAAGATAAATATTTTATTTACCAATAAACAATCATAGACAAACCATGGTTTCCAAGGTGATATAAGAAAATATTTTTTGTACAGATGATACACTGCTCACACAGCATAAAAGATGAAAATTTAATAGGGAAATAGATTTAGTCAAGTGCTATTCTATTGCTGCAAATTTTGAAAGCGCACGTTGTATATTAGAATCAACTTTTAAAAAAAAAATTGGTGAATCTTAATCCTTAAGTCTCCTTGCTAAATTTGGGTTAACTTAAGTTAGAAAGCCTTCCTCACTCTTAAAATGTAGATAAAGCTATTAAAATTATTATGTATTAGTATGTAATTTATATGCCTATAACTATAGACAAATAATGGTATAGCTAGGATATAGATGTATCTGGGCTATCTCACAGCGTTCCTATCCAAACATGGCCACCGTTCAATGTGAAGCTCCTGCACTAAGTGCGGTATCAAGAACTTATAGTGAATGCATAGTGGACCAATAGTGTGTTCCCGAGCATACTATCGCTCCACCTTTTAACCTGTGATGACGCAAGCAAACCAACGTTAATGTCAACAAAGCATCTACTTAGTCAAGTTCTTGCATAAGGCCCTAACGCTTCGAAAACATCTAGCATTTTGTTTTTAAGGTCATCGAGATACTTTCAAGGTAGGGCGCCGACTTATGTGTGAAGGGATCCGGTTCAATTCTTTATGCTGCCTAAGATATAGTATTTAATATTGGGTTAGTTTCCGGATTATTTTGTTATGTAAATACAAGCTAAGTTATATCTATGAACTAAAGTAGTTTTAAAATGTATAACTTAGGCTACTATCAAAATTATTACAACAATTTAACCAATAAAGGCTAGACTAACTTAACCTGTTAACAAAATAATTTAATTTTTTGCACTGGATTTTTATTTGTGAAGTCTTAGGTTGAATATATCTCTTTGTTGTGTTCAGGAGTAGCTCGTTCTCGAAAGCTGCATCATTTCTCGAAATTAAAGAAAAACTAAATGATATAACTACAATGTAGTGCTTCCACACACATACGTCGATATGTTGGTATTGCGAAACTCTGTCTAGAAGTGCGTGTGTTTCCTAACATATTCTCCAAGAATCACAAGTGTGCGTTCATAAACCTGGCATGTTGCATACAACTCGACAGATAGCTTGGGAGGACAGATTGTGTCAAGGACACCTTTGTGAAGTAAGTCGTTTCCTACACATGCTTACATTTTATGACCACATACTCGCATGGAAGCGTTGCAATATTTTTCTAAAAAAATTCGCAAGTATTTCATGTGTGAAATTTGCTTTAATTAGTTAGGCTCTCATCAGAAAGCTTTGTTAATTGTTTAGAACAATATTGTGATAGTTTTAGTTTTATAAATATGTGCATATTTTCCTTTGTATTTTAGACTATGCTTCTAAAGGTTTTACTAGTGTGATATAAGGAAAAACTATTTTATATAATTAAAGTTATATCTCTATCATAAGTGAAAAGTTTATTTTATTCCCATTTTTATGCTAAATCTAGTGATATTAAGTTTTTATGTATACATAGATTACATTGTAATAAGTAGAAAATACTTTCAAATAAAACTTTGTTATTTAAAAAATATATTTGCTGTGAAGTAAGAAAAGGGTTTATGATTATTTGAAGAAATTAGAATATTTTATACATAGATACGTGTTCTAAATAGGATTATTAAAATAATTATCCATTGGACCCCGAGGATCATTATCAAATTTGTTAATAATTCCAAAGATTAATACCAAATTCATCCAGAGTATTAAGAAATAATTGATTAATAATTTTAAAGATAACTAAATTAGTTTAAAATCATCCAAACACCTTACACCACCTACTTGAATACACATATCCTGCCAATGAGGTGTTTACTAGACAAAAGGCAGCTCTGAAGCCTCAAAACCAGGAAATACATCTGCAACAGTATCTTATAATTTTATAGTTTGACCTTATTAAAATGACTCTTTATTGGAGGGGAGTTACATTTATCATATGGTAGAGAGGAATATTTTTTTCATAAAATGCAAATATATCCTTTATCAGTCAACATTGATAATATTCTACTACACTATAAGTATTTTTTATAGTTAGTGATACTAAATTGACAGCTGCAAATCAGATGATAATTTTATAACAGTTCTTCCTATCACGTGGTTACTATTATCTATTATTATTCTTACAATTTACCTTGATCTCAGGAACTTCCTTGAAAATGAGAGAATTTTACCTTTTTTTCGTCTATTTTTATACTAGATATTTTAATATTTAGCACCGCGTCTTACTACCCGTTCGGGTTATACGCTTTAAGTACTAATTACTCTAATGGATTAGGAATTGGGAAGGTTAAATTAGAGGAAGTGAACCCGCATTAGCGTGGAGGGAGAGTGGAAAACCATTTAGGAAAAACCACCCCAGTTCACCCGACCGAGATTCGAACCTCGATCTCCCCGTCCTCAGCAGTCGGGCTCCACACGACAAGCGCGTTAGCCAACTACGCCACCGAGGCAGGTACTTTATACTAGAATAATTTTAATTTTAATTAAAAAATGTAATATGTTTAATACTATAAGAGAATGTTGATGTGTTGAATGCAATAGGGGAATGTTGACATGTTTAATGCTATAGGGGCAATTGGATGCGTTTAATGGCATAGGAGGATGTTTATATGTTTAATACAGTAAGCCTGATGATATATTTATAGGTTTAGAGTTCATCCTACTCTAATGACGCGTTATTTCTGATTGTCTGAAACGTCTCAATGTTAACAGTAGGCAGCCCCCTTGACCTAATCATCAGTTTCCATCCCGAAATTATTATTGAGTCAAGCATTGTAATTGTTCCACAAGGGAAAATAAACCCTCTCATCAGTTAGAATGGGTTCTGACAACTTCACAGTTACAATTAAAATAATTCATAATTAATATGATATTTTTAAAATACATGATGATATTGTAATAAAGAAGCAATATTAAATTATCTTTATAGAATTCAATATGAGAATATTTAGTATTATTAAGTATAAGTGAGAAAAAATTTTGGTGAAATTACAAACTTTTGCTATAGTAAGTCTATATAGATTAATTAAAATAGAATAATGTATTGATTAATATACATACGATTTAAGATATCAGAACATTATTAAAATAACACATTAAAATGTGAGTCAAGGTCACAACATGTTAACAAGTAAAAATATAACGAAAAACTTGTTAACATGTTGTGACCTTGACTCACATTTTAATGTTTTATTTTAATAATATTCTGATATCTTAAATCTTATGTGTATTAATCAATAAATTATTCTATTTTAATTAATCTATATAAACTTACTATTGCAAAAGTTTGTAATTTCACAAAAATTCTTTCTCACTTATACTTAATTATACTAAATATTTTCATATTGAATTTTGTAAAGATAAATTAATATGATAATTAACAAAAAATTGTAAACTTTTAAAAATAAATAATTTCTTTATAAAGGTTAAAGGTTAAATCATTATTGTTCCTTCATTTTAAAAATATCAAATAACTTCCTAGACTTTTGTAAGCTATGGAACTCGCTATTACTCGTCCAGTTAGTTGTTAGCATCTCGTTTGTTGCCAAGAAAATGTAAAGCTCAGACTATACAGAACAATATTTTATTGGATGTTCTCTATGGTTGTGTAGCTTGGTACCCTACTTTACATGACGGGAGAAAAAGCAGGGTGTTTAAAAACAAGGTACTTTGGAAAATACTTGGCCCGAGAGGTTATACAGATAGTGGAGATAAGAGGAGGTTTCAGTGACAATCTACGTACCCTGTACTCATCAACATACTTTGTTAGGGTAGTCAGGTCTGGTAGGCTACACAGCACTATGCAGCGCGAATGGGAGAAACTAGAACCACGTTCAACATATTAACATTCATACCTAATGGAAAGATAATCAGTGGGAAGACCTAGAGGCAGATGGCAGGATAACACTAGAATGTATCTGAAAGATATAGGGTGTAATGAGGTGGACTGGATAGAACTAGCTCATGATATGGATAAGGTGTAATGAGGTGGTATTGGATAGAACTAGCTCAAGATAGGGATAGTGTGTAATGAGGTGGTATTGGATAGAACTAGCTCAAGATAGGGGTAGGGTGTAAATAGGTGGACTGTATAGAACTAGCTAAAGATAGGGATAGAGTGTAATGGGGTGGACTGGATGGAACTAACTCAAGATAGGGGTAGGGTGTAAATAGGTGGACTGGATAGAACTAACTCAAGATAGGGGTAGGGTGTAATAAGGTGGACTGTATAGAACTAACTCAAGATAGGGGTAGGGTGTAATAAGGTGGACTGTATAGAACTAGCTAAAGATAGGGATAGAGTGTAATGGGGTGGACTGGATGGAACTAACTCAAGATAGGGATTGGGTGTAATGAAGTAGAATGAATATAACTAACTCAAGATAGGGATAGGGTGTAATGAGGAGGACTGGTTATAACTAACTCAAGATAGGGGTAGGGTGTAATGAAGTAGAATGGATATAACTAACTCAAGATAGGGATAGTGTGTAATGAGGTGGATTGGATAAAACTAACTCAAGATAGGGGTAGGTTGTAATAAGGTGGACTGTATAGAACTAGCTAAAGATAGGGATAGAGTGTAATGGGGTGGACAGGATATAACTAACTCAAGATAGGGATTGGGTGTAATGAAGTAGAATGGATATAACTAACTCAAGATAGGGATAGTGTGTAAATAGGTGGACTGGATAGAACTAACTCAAGATAGGGGTATGGTGTAAATAGGTGGACTGGATAGAACTAACTCAAGATAGGGGTAGGGTGTAATGAGGTGGACTGGATAAAACTAGCTCATGATATGGTTAGGGTGTGATGATGGGGACTGGATAGATCTAGCTCAAGATAAGGATAGTGTGTAATGAGGTGTTACTGGATAGATCTAGCTCAGGATAGGAATATGTGGCGTCATTTTATAAGTGCGGCAATGAACGTTTGAGTTCTTAATGAAATAGAATAAGTAGATGGAATTGAATTTGGTAGCAAATGAAGATGGAGGCATGCCAATAGGTACCTAGTCAATGGGTACGTAGAGATATGATAGTGTAATACACTTTTCTTTATAAACACACTCTAGCCAACATTTACTTTAAAAAGAAATATATTTACAAGCGGTACCACAATGTGAACTTTTTATACAACCTGATTGCATGATCACACGCCTTACAAACCGACGATCACCGTGAATAGAGTTAATGGGGAAAACCCAATTTCGCAAATGATAAATTTGTAGATTTCTTGAAACGATCCTGAGGCCTTTAATTTACTAGATATGCTACTATAATTTATAGTAAAATCATAAAACTCACATAAACGTGCTAGTAAAGAGTATCTAAATATCTTGGTATGCAGTAGATTTTTATATTCATCACTAAAAATAAAGTATACAGATAGTTTCTCTCTCTCTCTCTCTCTCTCTCTATATATATATATATATATAAATATATATATGCTTGCTGCTTGTATTAAAGTAATTACTAAATAAATAGTAATATGTTTGATTTATATTTTAAACATTAATATTGTTTTTCACGTAAAGTTATCTCTCTCAACAAATTGCCTGAAACGTTATACAATTGTTGTTGAGGAATCCTGGCTAGTGGGGCTTGTAAGTGTGACGTAGCTCCGGCTGAGAAGCAGAGCTTGCAGGGACCGGAAGTGTCGTGACGTCACACAGTGATTAGCCCGGGCGTGGTATCCGGTATGTCCCAGTCCTCAGCCAATACCGTGTTTTAGAAACTGGCTGGACACAACACTGCTCTTATAATACTGTAGACTAAGACATAAGAGGTTGAGGTTCAATCATGACTGACAACATTCTTATTCTTCAACTTGGAGGTTAGGCAAACACTCCTTCTTGATTTTATTTCTTCTTACATGCCCACTACTCTTCCCTTGGAGGTTAGACTAACATCCCTCCTTGATTTACGTCCTTCTTACACCCCACTACTCTTCCCTTGGAAGGTTAGACTAACATCCCTTCTTGATTTACGTTCTTCTTACACCCCACTACTCTTCCCTTGGAGGTTAGACTAACATCCCTTCTTGATTTACGTTCTTCTTACACCCCACTACTCTTCCCTTGGAGGTTAGACTAACACTCCTTGTTTTGTATTCGTCACCCTACAACCGAATATAGTTGGATGTAGAAGGAGGTGTTTACATCATTGTTGCCTGGAGGAGTATTGATGAAGTCGAGTTGTGTCCAGTTCTAGGAAGGCTACAGTTATATACAAAAGGTGTTAACTGTATCACAGGAATCGGAGCACACAGGAATGCGGGAAGTGCATTGTTACCACGGATCTACCAAATCGATTATCTTCTCCTTTAAGAAAACACAAGGAACGTAAACACAGAGGCCATTGATAAATACATCTTGAGTGAGTTTATTTTTCGAAGAGAACCGACACCGATGTATGTTGTTGGTCTACAATGAAAATATTGGAGACTTTATTTACTTTAAAAAAACTCACCATAGAGGTAATTAAATTATTCATTGTGAATTTAAATATAGTGTGCTCCACCTCTTAGTAAACGTACAGAATATTCGCGTGTTTACACTAATGGGCTTGGCATGAGCAAGATATAATATAAAGAAAATTTACCATTATTTACACGAAGGAAGAGTGTAAAACCATTTAGAACAAGATATACTAAATACTGCATCCAATGATCCGAAACCCTTAAATCCCCATTGCTGTCAAACCAGTATTTATGAGACTGGTCTCTTGATTTCTCTAACCACCTGTGCCTTTTTATGGTTTGTTTCATATAATCTAAATTTAATAGTTTCCTAGAATTTGTTCACTTACTTCAAAATATACATTTACATTTACTCTCCAAAACATTTTGGTTAGCTGCTTTTTCGGGCTATACTTTCTAACTATATTATATCAATAAACTAGTAATAAAATTAATAGGAATAAATAGCAGTATAAACTATTTTTCAAACAAATCTAATAAATTTGTAAAGTTATAAATATAAACTTAGAAGTATTCTAGATAGATCCGACCGAATCAACAATATGAGTGACTTCGATGAGAGAGTGAGACAGATTCCTAGTGTAGAACTAACTCTGCAAGAATAAATCAAATTAAAACAAAATTAATCTAAACAATAATTGACACTTTTATTTACTGATTATTTCAAATTAGGTTTTTAATATTTAAGCTACACTCAAACAGTATATTTACCAAATATAATCCCAAACATTAATAAAATTATGTTGTAAGTACCTTTCTCCGACTACCAAAGTTTTAGAGTAGAGTCACGACCATTCGGACCGATTCCCGGCGTTAACAAGTGCGTTTTATCATAATCAAATTGGTACATATCCATTGGTGATTAATAAAAAAATTAATTTCAAACACCTTACATTTGTTACATTAGGAGACAGCAAAGCATCAATGCTATGCGTGCAGTTGGCGTGTAATGCAGTAACCTACAATTGCAGTCGCATACGCTTGGCCAGTGTAGATAGCAGCCCTGTTTTGATTTGGCTGGAAGCGGAAGCTGTGTCAAGGGGGGCGTGTGCGAGACGTAGATACAGTAGCCCCATGGCTTCTTTGGTGCTGACTGACAGCTCGCAGGTGACTTCTGATAGCTTAGAAAAGTTACCAGACCAAATTATGTATCCCTACGCCAAACCATGAGATCAGCAAAAAAAATGTGTTTATCAGCTGTCACTTTTGACCGTCAACATTTAAGTATATACCTAAATTTTGACTGTCAGAAGTCAACTGTGAGCTATCAGTCAGCACCAAAGAAGCCATGGGGCTACTGTACATGAGGTAAACCCACAATGAAAATTATTTACAATCGGAATCCGTATTATCCTGCTTTTCCTTTGTGCAGCATTTTTTGCAAACATTGATTGAATGTAGCTAGTGTCAACCCTTGTAGGGATACTTTTTATTTGCTTCGTAAAGCTATATAGTTAATCGAAAGTGTTATTAAATGCTCTTTTAAGGATTACTGTATTATTGGCTTTTTTGCGACTAGCTGAGAGAACCAAACACATTAATGAAACTGTTACTTCATTGTTTTGAGGCTATGAAAACAATATATATTATAGAGTGCATTAAATATTATGTCAAAAAGTATAATATTTACACTTGTATCTAACTGGCTACCATAAGTTATAATAATAATAATAATAATATTTAGCACCATGTCTTACTACCCGTTCGGGTTATACGCTTATAAGTTATACCATAGATACATTTTTATTTTATTTACCACCACGTCTTACTACCCGTTCGGTGTATTAGCTTAAATATTTATTTATAACTTAAAGAAAGATCCAAGCAAAACATTAATTTTCAATATAAAACGTTTTTATTTTGTAAACGCACGTGAAAGAAAACGGCCGAATATGGTTTGTATAACGTCATCAACCGCCTTCATTTCGTCCAGTTCACTATCTTTATTTATGAAGTAAAGGCAGCCGCTTAGAAGATTTTTTTTGTAAATCATTTTTAAGTGAGCTACAGTTGCCGTTTCATAAAAAAATAAATATCCAAATGGTTACTTTCTTAAGTTGATATTTTAACTACGTAAAAACGCTTAAAAGAAATATTAATTAAAAACAGATTTTTTTGTGAAAGTTTTGACTGCCAAACGTGAGAACAGCACAACATATGGAGCCGCAAATATAAGCCAAAGTTATCTCCTTGCTATAGTTATCTCCTTGCTATACATATTTCTCAGCCATACCTATATCTCTGCTATAGCTCTCTCCTTGCTATACATATCTCTCAGCCATACCTATCTCCCTGCTATAGCTAATCTCCCAGTTATACCTATATCTCAGCTATCCATATAAATTGAATATGGTAGGGTTTGTAAGATGACAAAGATTCGTTTGGAAAAAGAAGTATAACAAGCCTTTCCTCGCTTGGTTATACTGTGGTGCAGCTTATGAAAATAGAAGCTGAGTGTAAAAGTAAAAGTAATGCCTTTCAGGGTATAAGGAGTGAAAAGATTGTAAGTTTATTTTTAGAATAAATAAAATGGTAACTTGACCACACAGTAAATACTTTTAGTTTCAATTTTATAACAATCATTTATATACAAAGGAAATTGTGAATATATATTATTTCATTATTTATAATATGTTATAATAAAATCAACTAAAAAATTATTGAATCAAGGCGAGATTGAAAATGAATCTCGTCTGATACTCCACTTTCCATGAGACAAAAGATTATTATTACTATTACCATTATTATTTAGTCCATCGCTTCACTACACGTTCGGGCTGTACGCATTAAATTACACTATTGGATTAGGGATGAGGCAGGTAGAATTTAAAGGAAGTGTAACCGTATTTGCGTGAAAAGGGAGGGTGGGGAAACCATACAGAATAAAACCGTCAACACTACATCCGACAAGAGTTCTAACCCCGATGTATCTATCATCGGTAGGGCAATCTATTACGAGAGTGACGCCTTAGACCATTCAACCACCGAATCGTGTCTAAGGCTACTATTCATACTATATCTTATAGAAAGAAAGTCTAATAGGCTATAGACTATCTTAAGTTACTATTTCTAACACAACTTGGTCCTCTTTTAGATCAAGTTTAAGAGAAGCTATAGTGTTCTAGTGCAAATACTGTATTGTGATCAATGGAGGCGTTTGTAATCTTCTTACCGAACAAACACGATGAGATTTTTTGAACACGATAAAAAAGATACTCATCTTTCATCTTTATTAATGTAGTATGTGCGGCCATTTATCACGCTTAATTAAATAACGTCATATATGAAAGTCATCGGCTATCACTTCTTTTATATTGACGTCAAATTATCTTCCATTCATTAGCGGACGAGCTGGACTGGCTGGAAAGAGAGCCTTATCTACACTTCTCATGGCGGCTAGCGCCACTTCATGTGCTTCAGGTTAGTCGGTAGTGCATCTCTCTACCGAGTCAAATGTTCCGGGTCCGATTCCCTGGCATGCTAAACAAATATATCATTGGCGAGATTGAGGCTTCACTTTTATAGTGATGATCCTACGATCGGGAGACTAACGGTGTAGCTGTTTTGAATTAATTAAGTTTTTATGTCATCGTATGTCGATAATTATTTGGTTTAGAAAGTGGACGTTATAAGCCTGCAGCCTATACTTTATTAACAATATTTAGCGCTTTGATTTTTATATGTTAATTAAAAATTCAAAAGTATGGGGTTTGTTTGTTGTATTTTAATCAACCTATGATAAATAATTGAGCTATGATAAGGACGTAATCCTACCAGCCCAAGCCAACAAATAAAACAATCACAGAAAGACCTAACTCTACATTTTACCCGCTCCAATGCGTACGTGGACCAAATTTAAATCTCATCTACACTAGATATCATCTCTGAGGTAACTGCATAGGTTACTTTTGGGAAACAGCGTTGTTATTAACTAATTATCTTGTTTTTGTTTGGTCAATGTTCCCTTAGCTATAAGAGAGATTTTGAAAATCTTGTTGTCGATGTTTCCAATAGCTCTTTTTTTCACCAGAACACACACCTTCAGGCATAACTGAGATTTGGCAACAGTTAACCGAGAGAGAGAAAGAGAAGATAAATAATCTCTCCAAAAGATTTGCAGTTCCCTCAGAAGTGGCATCAGTGTAGTCTGATTATCCAGGGACTCTGATTTTGGGGATTCAATACCGGCTGGGTGTATTTATTGGGATTTTTCCGTTATGGTCACTCCATCCTCACCAATGCGGTTGGATTTTCTCTAAATCCCACCTTACACATCCCTATGCCACTAGTGTAATTAAGATGAGTATAGTTTGGATGGGTAGTAATACACGATGGGGAAATTAAGAATAGAATAAATGCTGAGACAATACGTAACCACCCACATCGGTGGCCTCATGGTCTAAGGTGCTACTCTCGCAGAAGATTGTCAATGATGGAGAGATTGAGGTTCGAATCTTGATCGGGTGTACTGAGAGTGGTTTATCCTAAATGGTTTTCCACTTTCCCTCCATATAGGTGCACGTACATTTCCTCTAAATATCACCCTTACCCCTAAAACCATTAGTGGGATTAGTACATAAGCGTATACGCCGAACGGATAGTAAAACGTGGTAATAAATTAGTACGTAACAAAAACCCTCTGAAGGGCTGCGCCAAACTTGATAATACATTTTAAAAACTGATGTCCATTAAATGTTTTGTTGGTGTGTTGTAGAGGAGATAACTGATAAATCTATATTAGAGAGTGAAAACCAGAATTCATGCAGACAAAGCTGAACATTATGCAATAATATAATACAAGCCGCTCTTTACTTTAGCACCGCATCTTACTACCCGTTCGGGTTGTACGCTAACCCAATATTCTTTACGAATGCGAAGTGTGGTCTCTCACTCTATACCAAGTTAATAAGCTAAGAGTTATTGAGAACAAAGTTCTAAGAAATAGATATGGGCCTAAGAGAGATGAACAGGAGAGTGGAGAAAGTTGCATAGTGAACTTAGTTTATATGTATCCACAAACATATTATTAAGGATATACAAGACAGACAGGATGACCTGGGGTGTCCTGTGGCACATATGAGTAATGACAGGCGTCTATACAACATTTTAGTTGGGAAACATGAAGATACAAGACTCCTTGGTGCGTTGATGGGAGGACAATGTGAGAATGTATTTGAAAAAGGTTGGGTGCCAGGTTAGGGATTGGATGGAGGTGTCTCAAGATAGGGTTGAATGGTGAACTTGTGTTCTGGCGTCCCTGAACTTTCACGCTCCCAGCCAGAAAGTAAGATAGTTAGAACAATTCCTTTTATACTATTCCTAAAGCTATGTAAAGAATCCTATTCATAGGTTTTACTGTCTCAATTATTACTCGTATTTAAAAGTGTAATTAATATCTTCAAATCTACAATACATTCTTAGCTCAACTAATAAAATTATGCAAAATTCTTAATTGAGGGTGTCGTCTACTTGGCGGAAATAAGTAGTCCAATAGCAATAATTTAGTTCGTGCACAATACCTCAAGGAAGTTGTCAGCGTGCAATAGCCTGATTCCTCCACAAAACCTCAAGAAAGGGATAATAAGTTGTCAGAGTGTAATAGCCTTATTCCACCACAACAGCTCAAGAAAGGGATAATAAGTTGTCAGAGTGCTATAGCCTTATTCCACCACAACACCTCAAGGAAGGGATAATAGGTTGTCAGAGTACAATAGCCTTATTCCACCACAACACCTCAAGAAAGGGATAATAAGTTGTCAGAGTGCAATAGACTTATTCCCCCACAACACCATCAAGGAAGGGATAATAAGTTGTCAGAGTGCTATAGACTGATTCCTCCACAACACATCAAGGAAGGGATAATAATTTGTCAGAGTGTAATAGCCTTATTCCTCCACAACACCTCAAGAAAGGGATAATAAGTTGTCAGAGTACAATAGCCTTATTCCCCCACAACACCTCAAGGAAGCCATAATAAGTTGTCAGACTACAATAGCCTGATTCCTCCACAACACCTCAAGGAAGGGATAATAAGTTGTTAGACTGCAATAGCCTTATACCTCCACAACACCTCAAGGAAGGGATAATAAGTTGTCAGACTGCAATTGCCTTATTCCACCACAACACCTCAAGGAAGGGATAGCAAGTTGTCAGACAGCAATAGCCTTATTCCACCACAACAACTCAAGGAAGGGATAATATGTTGTCAGAGTGAAATAGACTTATTACCCCACAACACCTCAAGGAAGGGATAATAAGTTGTCGGAGTGCTATAGCCTGATTCCTCCACAACACCTCAAAGAAGGGATAATAAGTTGTCAGAGTGTAATAGCCTTATTCCTCCACAACACTTCAAGAAAGGGATAATAAGTTGTTAGACTACAATAGCCTTATTCCTTCACAATACCTCAAGGAAGTTGTCAGCGTGTAATAGCTTTGTTCCTCCACAACAGCTAAAGGAAGGGATAATAAGTTGTCAGAGTGCAATAGCCTTATTCCACCACAACACCTCAAGGAAGGGATAATAAGTTGTTAGACTACAATAGCCTGATTCCTCCACAACACCCCAAGGAAGGGATAATAAGTTCTCAGAGTGCTATAGACTTATTCTACCACAACAGCTCAAGGAAGGGATAATAAGTTGTCAGATTGCAATAGCCTTATTCCACCACAACAGCTCAAGGAAGGGATAATAAGTTGTCAGACTGCAATAGCCTTATTTCTCCACAACACCTCAAGGAAGGGATAATATGTTGTTAGACTGCAATAGCCTGATTCCTCCACAACACCTCAAGGAAGGGATAATAAGTTGTCAGACTGCAATAGACTGATTCCTCCACAACAGCTCAAGGAAGATATAATAAGTTGTCAGAGTGTAATAGCCTTATTCCCCCACAACACCTCAAGAAAGGGATAATAAGTTGTCAGACTGCAATAGCCTGGTTCATCCACAACACCTCAAGAAAGGGATAATAAGTTGTCAGACTGCAATAGCCTTATTCCTCCACAACACCTCAAGGAAGGGATAATATGTTCTTAGACTGCAATAGCCTGATTCCTCCAAAACACCTCAAGAAAGGGATAATAAGTTGTCAGACTGCAATAGCTTGATTCCTCCACAACACCCCAAGGAAGGGATAATAAGTTGTCAGAGTGCAATAGCCTTATTTCTCCACAACACCTCAAGAAAGGGATAATAAGTTGTGAGAGTGCAATAGCCTGATTCCTCCACAACACCCCAAGGAAGGGATAATAAATTGTCAGAGTGCAATAGCCTTATTCCTCCACAACACCTCAAGAAAGGGATAATAAGTTGTCAGACTGCAATAGCCTGATTCCTCCACAACACCTCAAGAAAGGGATAATAAGTTGTCAGACTGCAATAGCCTTATTCCACCACAATAGCTCAAGGAAGGCATAATAAGTTGTTAGACTACAATAGCCTGATTCCTCCACAACACCCCAAGGAAGGAATAATAAGTTGTCAGTCTGCAATAGCCTTATTTCTCCACAACACCTCAAGGAAGGGATAATATGTTGTTTGAATGCAATAGCCTTATTTCTCCACAACACCTCAAGGAAGGGATAATAAGTTGTCAGACTGCAATAGCCTTATTCCACCACAACGCCTCAAGAAATTGATAATAAGTTGTCAGAGTACAATAGCCTTATTCCCCCACAACACCTCATGGAAGGGATAATAAGTTGTCAGAGTGCAATATCCTGATTCCTCCACAACACCTCAAGGAAGGGATAATATGCTGTTAGAATGCAATAGCCTTATTTCTCCACAACACCTCAAGGAAGGGATAATAAGTTGTCAGAGTGTAATAGCCTTATTCCTCCACAACACCTCAAGAAAGGGATAATAAGTTGTTAGACTACAATAGCCTTATTCCTTCACAATACCTCAAGGAAGGGATAATAAGTTGTCAGAATACAATAGCCTTATTCCTCCACAACACCCCAAGGAAGGGATAATAAGTTGTCAGAGTGCAATAGCCTTATTCCACCACAACACCTCAAGGAAGGGATAATAAGTTGTCAGAGTGCAATAGCCTTATTCCACCACAACACCTCAAGAAAGGGATAATAAGTTGTCAGAGTGCAATAGCCTTATTTCTCCACAACACCTCAAGGAAGGGATAACATGTTGTTAGAATGCAATAGCCTTATTCCTCCACAACACCCCAAGGAAGGGATAATAAGTTGTCAGAGTGCAATAGCCTTATTCCCCCACAACACCTCAAGGAAGGGTAATATGTTGTTAGAATGCAATAGCCTTATTCCTCCACAACAACCCAAGGAAGGGATAATAAGTTATCCCTGTTCAATAGCTTAGTTCCTCCAATTTTATGGGGAGGGAGTTCGGGATCTACCCTCACTCTATTGCATGGAAATCCATGAGCACAGGAGGAGATTTGCCTAGGAAATCAAATAATTAAAAAGAACAAAATTCACTAAAGCATGAAAAATAAGGCTAAGCTAGTTTGGATAGGAATAATAATTAAATATATAAATTATATGAGGTTTTAACGTTAGGTATTTACTAGGTTATTGCACTTGGACTTCTTATAATCGGTTGAGTTGTCGTGTAGGAACTCTCCTCTCCCTTCTCTCCTTCCTAACCAACCCTCCTTCCTCCAAGTGGAGGAACTCGGCTATGGAATTAAGATACCTTATTTGATTAGGGAACTAAGCCAGAACCTGTGGAGGAACACAACAGAGCTCATTCTTAATTGGTTATTTTTTATAAAGTGTTTTTGTTGTTTTTAACTTTGAACTAATATATAAATGGTAATATGTTTTTTTCAATAGCAATTATTAATTTTATTGAGCCCATCTGTACATATTCTCAACTCGTGTGATGAACTTTCTGAATCATGTCCCAAGTTCGTGCACAGTTCCAACAATACATTCTGGGTCATGTTGGAAACGTTTTCACAGGAATTTCACTTGTCCGGCTCAATAGTTTACAATACGACCGACGTGGCATAATAGCGAGGCCAAAATAGACTGGAAAATTGCCGGCCACCAACTCAAATTATTTTCTTTCTTTCGGAAACATTCAGTTGCTCTAGGAAGGTAAAGAAAAAAAGATTTAATATCCAACAGAGTTCGTCACTGAATTGATCGAATTCTCTTACCTTTTCCTTTTTTTCCCTTTCCCTCAAGTGCCTGAGCGCAAGAAAAATGTAGTTGGATAAGAATTGTTTGCTGGGTTGTTTCAATCAGCCGACTAGTGGCAATTACTGTTGGGTGATTTCACCAAGAGGTGCCGGGCAGTCAATCTTGTGATGGCAATAAGGCGGGGTCCCTGTTAGTGAGGTTTGGATATTCTATTCACAGGAAGAATGAACAGTTCTAGTCACAGGAAGAATGAACAGTTCTAATCACAAGAAGAGTAAACAGTTCTAGTCACAGGAAGAATGAACAGTTCTAATCACAAGAAGAGTAAACAGTTCTAGTCACAGGAAGAGTGGATAGTTCTAATCGCAAGAAGAGTGTACAGTGGCTACAATGTAAGCTACCCAGTGAGATCCCCTTCCATAGAATGAGATGTATAATGTTTTTAAAAGTTAGGTAAAATTGCGCTCAAATAAACCTATTATTTGAACTTTGTAAATAGATTTTTTGCATTCAGTGTAATTAAAAGAAAATATATAGTTTGTAGTCTGACCAAAAACCGCACCAGTTGGCGTAATCCTAAGGAGTTTTTTTATTATCAAAATATCTTTAGATGTTAACTAGTTTGTCATAATCATTTAAGGACCTTAACTACGCAGAAATGGTTAATTTGGAACTTTATTCGTAGCCATATTATATAAAAAAACAGAAGTATAAACATATTTAGTTCGTAATGACAGAATTGAATTTCTCACTAAAATATTTAAGTCGAATTTGTTGTTAATATAAAATATTTTATCAGTTTTAGTTAATAAAATATCCATAATATAATAAGTGTTATTAGTGTAAAAAATATAATATAATTATTTTTCAAATGACTTAATGCATTCAGAGTTTGGTGAAAATACAACCAAGGAAAATTCTCGTTCTCTAAATTCAATTCAAGTTGATTTATGATCCTGATTTTTTAAAATGTAAATGTCCTGCCTTTAAAGAGTCCGTCCCTGCACTAGTGACCGAGTGGTTTAAGGCGCTTGACTCGCATTGAACTTGGCCACTGTTGACTGGAACACCCAGGTTTGTAACTCTACCAGGTACACTTAAGGTCGCTTTCTGGATATAATTTTCATGGGGTTTCCCTCTCCTCTCTCCAAGTCAATGTAGGTGCATTCATGTAAGAATATCTTCATCATTCCTGCCCCTTGGATTAAACCATTAATAGCCATTTTGTTGGATTGGTCTAAGGCGTCAATCAGGCAATATACTGCATTACTGGTGACGGAGGGGCTGTGGTTCGAATTCTGGCTAAGTTTACTGCGGTTGGATCTTACTTAAGGGTTTCTGTAGCTTATTCTTTCGACGCAAATTTGGGTACACTTCCTCTAAATTACACCTTTCCCATGATACCTACTCTATTAGTGTGAACATGTGGATAGCTCGGACTGTTAGTAATACGCGTTGAACTGATTGAAACGTGATTTTAACTTTTCTTTTACTTTTTCAAATATAAATAAATGATTACAATCTTGAAAGTTTTTGAGCTCGAGAGATTATAATGAAGCTTTATGTTTTATGTGCCTCCAAACCTCGAGAAGTGGATTTTACCATTCTCTCTGTCCACATGTCTATCTGTCTTTCTATCTGCCCTTGGGCCTATATCCTAATCAATTTAATATATTTCGTTCAAACTTAATATTTATATGTTAAATAGCTATGCCCTGGAATTTTTTTAATTTAACTGTAGCCCTTATATCAAGAGTAGTATGAAAATGAGTTATTCTTAAACCTTGATTTTTTTGCTGTTGTAAAAGCTCTAATGATTTTATTTTACATAGATATCTATAAAATGTTTGACATACCTAGCAAATAGAAATGTATACTTTTATTTTGGGGAATAATTCTTTTAAAGGTAGGGAACTATAACTGTCAAATGGCGGCGGCCGCTCGGTCATCTCACAGAGTATTTTTTTACTAATAGTGGGTTACTGAGTGTTTTTTTTTGTGATTAACAAAATAATTTACATGTTTTTCCTAGATAAACTTACTTAAGACCCATATTTTAAAATGTTGCTACAAGCTAAAAAATGATAAATTTGGTACAATTGTTTAGTAATAGTCCGCGTCTTTATGTTTGTTGAACTAGTATTATGAGCAGTGTGTACTTCTCTAGCTAGCAGGTAGAGGAATATTCAGGCTTTGTCCACGGATCGTAAGTAGGCTGTATCGCTGATTGAGCGATCACATCAAAAAAGATGAATGCTTGCTTACCTCGACAAGTAGAGCTCATTTACAACTCGATCATTAAGTTATCAACATCTTATTGATGGATTCGTTCCACGGTAAGTAGAAATAATTTTCTTACTTCTTTTTGTGTATTTTTATGAGGAAGAAGAAGCTCAAGATTAGAAAAACCAATTCTTGTGTTAAGCGAGGCACCGATTTTCACGTTCTTCCGTTAGTCAAGATGTCAGTAAAAGTTGGAATATACATTAATTTGTTCTGTGGCCAGTCTTATGTAGGTCATGCACACAAATGATTCCCCCCCCCCCCCCCTCTTTTGGGATGTGTTAAATAAACATTTTTTCAGAAAAGCAGGCAGTGTGAGGCCTTCAGAAACAACATATATATTATACACATA
>CABFOW010000157.1:124719-144041 GCA_902141385.1 Timema californicum
GCAGTCCAGTGCAGGAGTGATAGTTAGACCCCCGACCAGGATCTCCCCGTCCTCAGCAGTCCAGTGCAGGAGTGATAGTTAGACCCCCGACCAGGATCTCCCCGTCCTCAGCAGTCCAGTGCAGGAGTGATAGTTAGACCCCCGACGCAGTCTAATATCAACATTAATAAAGGTTTTTAGCAAATAAAAGAAGCCTGAGGGTATTTTACCGAATGTTTTCTATAAACGTTTGTGCTCCCCATCCCAATGTGTTGGGTTACGCCTCTGAGAGAAGTGTGAGAGGCGAATGGCCGGTTATTTGTCGTGAATTTAGCCTGGTGGCCAAGCGGTGTACTTTGTTTGGGGCATGAAGAGCTCTTCATAATGAAGTTGCTCAAATGAAGGTGGCGGAGCTGACCACGCCCCATCTGACAGTTGAATGGAGCTCTTCTCACAGGGATGGGCAAAAAGACAGCTTCACACACTTGCAAACATTTCGTTTAGAATTCAACACCCACATCGCTGGGACTGCAGACTATCCCTCAGTCTGATTTGCAGGTGACTGGGAATTTAGCGCTCGATTCTCAGATTGGTGTACCAAAGGTGTTTTTTCTTAAATTATCAGCTTTGGTGGCCGCGTGGTCTAACGCTCTTCTTTTGTAGTAGGCTAGACTGCCTATGATGGAGATATTGAGCTTCTAATCTTTGTGGGGTGTACTGAGATTTTATTTTTACAAATATTTTTCCCCTGTCTCCACGCAAACGCGTATACACCTCTTTTAACATAACCCTCCTAGTCCCTAAAACTATTAGCGTAATTAGTATATAAGCGTGGTAAGACGTGTTGTCAAAAATAAAAATAATTAGGCAAACCCTCGTCCCAATTTATGAATTATGTGGCACTTGGAGATGCCCAGTTAACGGACTGGCTAGTTTTTGCCCAATCCGTGAAATGGACAAACAAAGAACCGGTTTGGTTCAAACCTTCAATCATTTTAGAATGGAAGGCTAGATTTAGTTAGGTTGGGATAGTTTATAATTCTTAACATATAGTATAGTTAAACAAATTCCAGTCAAGCTTTTAGCAGGTCAATAGTTTCCAGTTCATGAAATGGGCAAGCATTAATGTAGTTTTTTCCCATTTCACGAACCAGACAGAAATTAACCCAATTCACGAAATTGACAGTTTCACTTTTGCGTTGTAACATTATATAACTTTAAACAAATGGGTTGAACACCAGATTAATCTTTGATGTGGAGAATGAAGGACATATTTGAAATAAATGCAATTGTTTTAGCACGGAGGGGAGATGGGAGAATAATAATTATAAGCCACATGTTGAACCTCTCACTGAGATTCAAACCTTGACCTCCTAGTCACGAATAGTTCAATATTTTACGATTCCAATGTATTATACAGCGTAATCATCATTGCACGTTTTTGTCTAGAGTTTACTTTGAATTAATAGGAAACAATTTTCCCTAATTATTAAGTCATGTTAAACACTTCTTGGAATTTAATTTAACCTAATACAGCCAACTACCTTGTTGATAAATATAGTCATCCTTCTTTTAAGATGGATTAAATAATTTTTAATTAGGGTTGTAATTGCATATAAATATCATATTCTATAGATTGAAAGATGACACCTACACACTGGAATCGAATCCGGGGCCTTTGGCTAAGTACGTCAATGGTCTACCACTGAGCCATCCAGGAGTGTCCCGTTCCCAGGGTCATTCTTCTCTCATATTTTAAGGCAGAATCTGTTATGAGCGTGCGGAAATTTTCAGCTTCAAATATGTGATCAATTGAGCACACGGATGACCTGGTGGTCAAGGAGTGAGGTGTTAGACTTCTGTGCTGGGGGTCCCGGGCTCAATCCTCGGTCCCGGCACAGATTTATCCGATTGCCAAACCTTTCTTTCACCTCTGACAAGACGTGTATTAATCACAACTTGTGAATGTGTGAAATGCCAGGCCTCCACTGTGGTTCGGATTCCACGTTAAACTGTAAGTCCTCCATTTCATCTCACAATCGCCCTACCATTACACATTAGCGTAAGTGTGTATAGCCCAAACGGGTAGTAAGATGCGCTGAGGATAATAATTATAATAAAGATCAGAAAACGCAGCCACCTTCAACTCGATGTTTTTTGAAGTCATTAGTACATCTTAGGCTGCCTTAAAATATGAGTGAAGAATGACGCTGGATAGCTCAATGGTTAGGGTAATGGTGTACTAAGCCAAAGAATGGTTTGATCACTTTTCCCACACGCAAATGCGGGTAACTTCTTAATAATTACCCTATTTGCAAAATTAAATGCGGAGAGCCTCGATAGATAGCAAAACGCGTTATAAGATAGAAGGATTTAAAGACCAACACTGCGGAGAGCCTATCAATGATAAATAAATAAACGAACATCGAAACAATAGTACTAATATCAGCAAGTAGCTAACTGTCCTTAGTTTTTAAACGAATCGTATTTCCACTAAACTAACTTTATTTGCAATTCCTATACCGTTTGCAATACAAGTGTAAATGTTATTTAAATTAAAGAAATAAACTAATAAGTAAAATTATAGCAATTTTGATTTATTTTGGTCATTGAATTCTCTGAAACTGTTTTATTGATGAATTTGATTTAAAGAAGTATAATACTTTTACTAGATAGAGGATTCTAAGTGTCTGAACAAAATTCAAATAAACTAAGGACTACAAGAATGTTAGAGAAACAAAGGATATGTAGTTTAAAAGTAGAACGAATATATCTAGGTTTCGATTGAAAAACTTTTTTTGGCTAAAATAAATAAAATATTGACTCAGCACAAACATAGCGTTTAATTTTCATCACATGGTGATATCAACAGTTGTTAAATATCTCCCATGAGCATGGCGGAATTATCTAAATGAAGAGAAAAAGTTATCATTAAATTCCAGGACACCCTTGGAAGATATTAAAAAAATTGAGGAAAGTGAAGAGAAATAAAATGAAGAAAGTTAAATTCTATGTTTGTAATGGAGAAATATTTTATTTATTTTGTCCAAAAATTAGTTTGATATAAAAACTACAAGCTGGCGTTTTCTTGCGTCCTCCTCAATTTCACCTTAAATAGGAATAGAAATTTGAAGCTAAGGGTCTGTTCATAAATTACGTATTTTTTTCTTTCGGAGGAAGGATGGAGGCAGGAATGGTAGAGTTCCAGTATTCAGTAGGCCTACTATATGGGGGATAGGAAGTAAGAATCCATCTCACGTAAAATTGTTTTTCATTGTTTATGGTGAGACGAAATCTAAAATAAAAAAGTCAAAAAATAAATATTCTAATTATAAAATTTCACTTATATTTAACTTACTTACTGCAGTTAAAATATTCTAAAATTTCACATCACTCGTTTTGTTACCAATCCTTATTGCTAAAAATAATTAAAATAAAAACAATTTTTTCCACCAAATTTTTAGAAATTATGTAAGATAGAAGGGAAAATCTTACTATACCTTACTGTACCCTACGTAGGTATCAAAAATCATGTAATAAAATAGGACCCAAGGAAAATATATTAATAAGTAGCTTTACAAAGACCATCCTTAGTTTTCTAAGTTATTCATTAATAACTTAAATAAATTAAAAACTATTAATTTTACGATATTCTTTTGCAAAGTCTTTGTAGAAATGACAATTTTAATTAATATTGGTATAGACTACATATGTAAATATTAATAATTGTGCGAATAACCATTTAAATGTACAACTTGTGGAGAAATGTTAAAATTTACACCATATAACTAATATAAATTTTACACTTACAAATATAGATATATTCATACGCTTTAAAATTTACAAAGATTACGCATACACACATACAAATATAACCTTATAGTCTATATAAAGTTGACATTTACAAGTTTACAAATAAACAAACACACTATATATAAGTACTGTACATAGGGTGCATACGAATTTACCAAGCGCTTCTTCAAAGTATGTTTCCTTGTAACAAAACAAGTGGGAAGTTTGTAACAACGAACATTGTCAGAGGTTTGGTTTTCAAATACGCAATACACACAACACAACATGGCAGTATCGATGGTTGCACAAGCATCGTACAATCTCGCTACCTTTTATCTAAAACTAAACACCAGACGACATTCGTTGTTTATACATTTCTACTCGTTTAGTTTTAATGAACCGCGATTTGAAGAAGAATTGCGCACATTTGCATCCATTCTTTATATATACGTTTGAAATCTTGGCCCGATTGCAGCATTTGCTGTTCTAGCCAGTCTTGTTTTGATGCCCCTTGCCCCCACCCCCCACGGGGCGTGTGTCAGTGGTCGTGATTAGAGCCGCCCCCCTTCTGCCCCCCCCCCACATGGTGCCAACAACCCCTTCTCCCTCCCATCTCCATCTTGCTCGGTGGTCCTTTCCACTTTCTACCTCACACCTCCTTGCCTTGACTGGTTCATCAACTGAAACCGTTTAGGAGAGTTCAGAATGGTCGTGTGTGTGTGTGTGTGTGTGTGTATATAATAACTTGGTTTTCTTTATTTAGAAATTTAAAAATATTTTCTACGTTTAGTGACAATATTTTATTCTTTTATTCTAGCACCACGCCTTACTATCAGGTAAGGTTATATGCATATGCATTGATTACACTAATGTGTTATGGATTAAGAAGGTTGGGTTAAGAGGAATTGTACCCGCATTCACTCACATAAATAGAGTGGATAGCCATATAGGGTAAACCACCCTCAGTACACTTGACCGTGATTTGAACCCCAATCTCCCTGTAATCGTCAGATTTTTGAGAGTGACGCCTTAGACTATACGGACACCAAAATGGGATTTATTCTTTTATTAGTGCTATTTTATAGGTCACATGACTTGACATATGAATACGTGAAAGTAGATCGAGTGACTTTTAGACATGTCGGATAGGCGTATGGTCATTCGTTATAAAATTTGTATATACCTTATACAGAATGGCACCAGAATATTAGCATTGTACTTTTTTAGCCCAGTGAATTACTACCGGGTCAAGTTATACGCATGATTAGACCCTACTAGCGACTCTAATGAGTTAGGGACTAGTACGGTTGAATTTAGAGGAAGTGTATTCGCATTTACTGAGAGGGAGAGTAGAAAACCATTTAGGACCCTCCCCCCCTCTCCCCTCAGTACACTCGAACGAAATTTGAGCTCCTATCTCCCTGTCACTAGCAGTCCAGTCTATTTAAAGAGTGACACCTTAGACCACGTGGCCACCAAACCCGGCTGTGTTATTTTCTCGAGGACGTTTAACACGAGGGTTGTATACCCTCACCCGTGGACACCCGGAGTAAACGTCCAGTGGGTCTGGTCTAGTTTTCCGAGGTTTTAGTCCCGGTCGGGTGTACTAAATTGTCTCCCACACGTCTTCCACGTAATAAAAGTACATATTATCCTCATATACTTTTCTAGACCTTATTTCATTAGCATAATTAAAATTCTGGTAGTAAGATGAGGTGAAAAAACAGCATGAAGCTTACTAACGTTTTCAATGGCGTACCATAGTACAATCCGATTATATATTCTGACAGATAGAACACCTATTAGATATACTTTCATATATTAATGCGTATTCAAGCTATGTGGTCTGCACCGGTTGATTTTGATTGATCTTACCATTATATATAAAAGAATAATAATAACAATACAGTGGGCAGGGCATGCAGCGCGAATGGAATAATTTAGAACCATGTTCAGGGTATTGACTGGCAAACCCTATGGGAAGATAGCATTATAATGGGCTTGAAAGAAATAGGCTGTAATGAGGTGGACTGGAGATAACTATCTCAAGATAAGGATATAGTGTAATGAAGGGGACTGGATAGAACTATCTCAAGATAAGGATATAGTGTAATGAAGGGGACTGGATAGAACTAACTCAAGATAAGGATATAGTGTAATGAAGAGGACTGGATAGAACTATCTCAAGATAAGGATATAGTGTAATGAAGGGGACTGGATAGAACTATATAAGGATAGGGATAGGGTGTAATGAGGTGATCTTGGTAGAACTATCTCGGGAGAGGGTATAATGTTGTGAACTGAAAATAATTATCTCAAGATAGGGATATGTGACGTTTTTTTTTTTGCAAGTGCGGCAATGAACTTTTTAGCTCTTAATACCATATAGCAAGTAAGTAAATAGGATTCTCCATAACTATTTCTTCATTATGAAGTAATTTTATTTTTAGCTAATATGATTAATTGTTTATCAATAAAATTATATTAAAATAAATTATATTCTGGTCCATCTTAAATAGACCAGTTGCTTCGTTGATAAGGCATGCACTCGACTGTTGGTAGTGGCAGCGAGGTTAAGGTTCGAATCTCAGCTGGATGCTTTGATGGTGATTTTAGCTCAACCCCTCCTCATTGCTAGCACATCGGACTAGATTATGTTGACACCTTAACCCACGTGATCACTGACGGGGGTGGATCAAACCATAAGTATATCGATGCTAGGGCTGGTTGTGTAAAGTTAGCCGTTTCGTCCTGGGTTAAGTTATTTTGTAAATCGTGCGTCAATATAAACTATGTGTTTCAAAAATATAGATCAAATACCCCAATTTAAAAAAAAAAGATCATTTGTAAGTAGTTGGTGACGTGGTTTTACTATTTAGAATTATCGTGCATGAGGCAGTACAAATGGTTAGACAGACAGACGGAAGGAAGGACGGACAATGGTCCACCTGAACAGCGTGTATCCTCCCGCTACCCCCCTCGTTACTTCCCCCTTCCAAAACATCCGCTACAAACAGCTAGATCACGTCTTCCTGTTTAAGTACTCCACTTCGACACACAGCCATAAGGTCTACAATACATCGTGTCCCAAATTGGACAACGACCTTATGGACGGGGGAGCCCGAGTTGTAATCGGAGATTGACAAAGTTTTCCACCATAATCGAGGAATTTCTTTTAGCATCGCGTCTCGCCACCCGTTCGGGTTATACGCTTATGTACACCAATGGTTTTAGGGGTGAAGGAAGTTATATTTAATTAAGTGTACCCACATTTTCGTGAAGAGAAAGAGTGGGGAACAATTAAAAAAAAAAGCCTAATTATGCCCTATCGTGATCAAACCACAACCTCCCCGTCATTGGCAGTCTAGTCTATTACGAGAGTAGCGCCTTACACCATGCGGCCACCGAAGCGGGTCATTACAGCGGCTACATTGTATTTAAATTGCTACGCTACTCATTAGTCGCCCTTTAGCGGATTTAATATAGGTGTATAGTCCTAACGGGTGTTGTTATGTTGCGTAGATAGATTATGTGGAGGTGTTCATAATATTGGACCTGATCTTACTATATTTTATCTATAAGTTAAAAATATTATTAGGAAAAGTCCAATAAATTTAATTGATACTATTGACTGACTGTATAAAAATCTGAGTCGATTCTTAAAGCAGGAAACCAATTTAGATTTTAAAGTATTTGAAATTATTTAGAAACAATTTTAACTAGAAATAACGATATTAGTTTTGAAATTAGGAAAAGCATACAGTTGGGTAATCCATGCTATTACTCGGTCAGTAAGTTGTTGTCATCTCGCCTGTTGTCAAGAAATGTAAACTCAAAATATACAAAACAATAGTTTTACCGGCTGTTCTCTATGGTTGTTAAACGTGGCCTCTTACCTTAAAACAACGAAAACAAATTTATAATGCTCGAAAACAAGGTGCTTAAGAATATAATTGGTCGAAAAGGAGGTTATTATTATTATTATTATTAGCACCGCGTCTTACTACCCGTTCGGGTTATACGCACTTACGCTAATGTATAATGGTAGGGTATAATCAGATAAATCTGTGCCGGGACCGAGGATTGAACCCCGGCCACCAGCATAAAAGTCTGACACCTTACCCCTAGACCGCCTAGTCACCGAAAAGGAGGTGATACAACTAGAAAATGGAGGAGGCTACATAATGATGAGTTACATACCCTGTACTAATAAACCTATATTGTGTTAGGAGAATCAAGTCTCGTAGGTTACGGTGGGTGGAACATGAAACGTGAATGGGATATTCTAGAACCTTGTTCAGGGTATTGACTGATACACCCAATGGGAAGAGACCATTGGGAAGACCTATACGTGGATGGGAAGGTAACATTAGAATGGACTTGAAAGAAATAGGGTGAGTGAGGTGGATTGGATATAACTAGCTCAATATAGGGATAGGGTGAGTGAGGTGGATTGGATATAACTAGCTCAAATATAGGGATAGGGTGAGTGAGGTGGATTGGATATAACTAGCTTAATATGGGGATAGGTTGTAATGAGGTGAACTGGATAGAACTATCCTAAGTTAGGGATAAGGTATAATGAGGTGGACTGGATGGAACTAGTTCAGGATAGCGAGAAGGTGTAATGAGGGGGACAGGATGGAACTAGCTCAAAATAGGGATAGAATGTAATTAGAGGGAAGGATGGAACTAGCTTAAGATAGGGATAGATAGCGTTCTTTTGTATTTGCGGCAATTAGCTCTCGAGTTTCTAATGCCATAGAGAAAGTAGGCCTGACTAAGTCATTAACAAAATAACGATATCATTTGTTGGTTATTTAAATCGTTCGTGGACCAGTGATCACTTAGACAAAGGCATCAGTCTCCTCTTGCCTGGCTTGCCGGTGATGGAAAGGTTGGCGCTATATTACATGGCCGGGTGTACTGATTTGATGTTTTCTTGATGGTTTGATACTCTCGCTTCAACAAAAGGCTTATACACTTACTCTCAATACAAGATTTCTTATCATTAATCCATAAGATTATATTATGCGCATGGCCCAGATGGGTAATATGACGCGTAGACATAATTAATTTTTTCATCAGCCAGCATTTAATTTTATATTTCGCTCCACGTTTCTATTACCTTCCGAACAGATGACCCCAAGCTTTTCTCCAAGTAGTTGGCCATATCATCGCTAGGCCTCGAGTGCTCTACTAACAGTGCGATCTTGCGGCAGCAGACAGAACTACGTGGAGATTTGTTGCCGGCCCCGAGCTAGCATTGCGTGCCTTGTCAAAACACAGCGTGCTCATTAATTTGAAAAGTGAACCAATGCGCTCAATACCGTCATAAGTATCAGTAACAAGTCATATAATATCATAATAATAATAATAAAGCATACTTTTAAATGGCTGTGAAGGTTAAACAAGCTTTTTTTTTTGCGCGAGTAAAATATGCTCATGTAAGATAATAATATATTATTTCTACAATTAATTGACATAACTTCTGATGGACTCATATAACCGAGGTGCTTTTAAGGACAGTATTTGTACATAGCAGGTGTATAGGTGTTTAGTCTAGGTGATAATGACAGACGTCTGCGTTGTGGCTGTGTTCTGTTTAGTCCCCTAGGCGGATCTCAGTACACACGCACTTTCGGCGTGCCTTTATTTACACTAATTATTGATAAACGAGTAATTGACTCTGTTAATAAGAGGCTACTTATTGAACACTTGTGGGCAAGGCTATAAAGGCGGGCATAGACCGGCGGTACATTCTGTTTTAATAAAATATAGACCCCTATTTGTTGTTGGTTCGTTCAGCACCAAGGTTAATAACGATTTAATCAAAGGTGTATGGAAGAAGGAGGTAGCTTTTAGTAAATGTACCAGCACTAGCAAGGTTAGAAAATAGCAAGACTATAATGATAACTCCCATGTGGGAAATAACCCCAAGTACACCTAGCCAGGATTCGAACCTATATTTTCTGTTCACTGGTAATTCAGGATAGTACTAGCCTGATGCTTTAGAGCCTAGATCAAAAATGAGTTAATCTGTTAAAGATGTAAAAAGTTTATGTTTTGTAGATTTTGCCGGGAAGTCTTACTATAGCTCTTTCAGAAAAGTCTTTCGTTTAAAAATATAAATTCCATCTATTTAAATTGGTACGGATGTAATCAAACTATCCCAAGTTATAAAGTTTACACACCATTTTAATTTATCCTGAGGACGTTGACACCAGAAACACAATGAAAAGAGTTCCAATAAAGCGGTAAAAGCGATTACATTTATATTCTCACGGTCACGTATCGACTACAGAGCTTGGTGGTTGAATGTGTCACTAACGTTAGGTCTGATGTAAATATAACATGAAAATATTATAATAAAAGCTTTAAGTAACACATTCCCTACCTCTGGGATTCAATGATCTGATAATTCTATGGTTTCATTTTAAATTGCCTTTTTTGGGGGGAGGAGGGGCTTTCTTCTAGATGTATCATCCCTCAGATAATTAAAATAATTTCAAGGTTGACTAAAATATTAACTAACAACTACCCCTCCCCCCTCATCACCCACTATTTAATGACTTATGTAGGATATATATGCTCTAGGTGTCTCCGTACCTCAGTACATTACTTGATGACTTATGTAAGATATATATGATCTAGGTGCCCTCATCTCTACTTACATTACTTGATGACTTATGTAAGATATATATGCTCTAGGTGTCTCCGTACCTCAGTACATTACTTGATGACTTATGTAAGATATATATGCTCTAGGTGCCCTCATCTCTACTTACATTACTTGATGACTTATGTAAGATATATATGCTCTAGGTGCCCTCGTCTCTACGTACATTACTTGATGACTTATGTAAGATATATATGCTCTAGGTGTCCCCGTCCCTCAGTATATTACTTGATGACTTATGTAGGCCTATATTAGGTAAAAATCACCCTTGGTACACCCTACCGTTTGATCTTAGATCTACCCATATTCAACAGTCTAGTCTACTGTGTGAGTGACGCCTTAGACCATGTGGCCACTGAAGTGAGTCTAAAATAAATATTTATGAAGCCATTTTATACTTTCATTAATATATTCCATATTTATCAAAGATTTAATGTTTTATCGGCAAAAACTCAATCGGCTTCAATAAATACATTCCAATTTTTTTAGCACCATGTTTTATTACATGTTTATACTATACGAATTTGTACTAATCACGCTCATGTGTTAGAAATGAGAAAGGCTAACTTTAGAGAAGGGAGAGTGGAAAACCAATTTGGGAAAACTACCCTGAATACACCCGACTGGGACTCGAACTCCAATACACCTGTCATAGCCAGTCTATTACAACAGGAGAATGACACCTTAGGCCATGTGGCCCCTTAATCAGGATTCTTTAGAGTTGTTTTATTAACAATGAAAATATTACAGACAATGTGTGTTTCAGAAAAAACTTTAATAAACAAGAAATTAAAATGGTTCCCCCCCCCCAAAAAAAAAATTGAAAATAATTCTAAGTTCACTTAAACATCCTTAACAGCCTGATTCAGCACCAAAGTGGTGTTTTAAATATTTATTTACATAGGTTGATAACGAAACTGTACGAATATATGAATGTACTCAAAATAATGTTACCTAGAAGTAAAATACTTTTCTGAAAAATCAAATACTTTAATAAAAATTATATACCGATAATTTTGTTTCACAATAAAATGTTTAGTTTTTGAAATATATTATTATATCAAAGACTGCAATAACTTATTTCAGAATCATTTTATAAACAATATAATACTATTTATACTGTGCATTTAAAAATAAGTTTCAAACAATTTTTTTACAATCAAGTTAAATTTCTAAATAAACCTCAGCAGAGAAGGACCACTCTTAGATATTTTTTTTATCCAAGCAAAATAGTATCAGCTAACTATTACACTTTCATTTTAGAACTAATAATAATTACATATGATAAAATTTAAAATATACAAGTGACTATTTTCAAAGTTCGTACTATTTTTTTTTGATATATTAATATACATTTTATTTAATATTATCTATATTCTACACTTGATGATACAAACTATGTACTGTGTAGCAAATTCGAACAAAAGATTCACGTGAGGATTTCCTAGAAAAAAAATTATCACGATCTGAACCATAACATTTTAAAGGAATAGGGAAAGCCATAAAACAAGAGAAATTAATGGACTTACCTAATAAGACAAAATATTTAGACTTCAACATAATGAAACAAATGATTAGTTTTCATACCTACTAAAACAAATGTTTAACTTTGATACTTTCTAAAACAAATGTAAGGTATAAACTTGGTTTGAGGTGATGTATGCCAACTAATTTATTTTATTTTTTAGTGATGCATTAATAATATATTATTTTAGGGACAGCCTGACATAAACTTCTCTTTAAAATTGGTTACATGGTCCATGGTATGGGTGTGTGCATACAAGGTGTACCATGACATGTGGGGCCCACTTTAGTGGGGGTAGGAGTCATACAAAAAAACTTAAAAAACTTAATATAAACATGTGTTTTATTTGACGTTGTATCAAAGCTATAGTCTTGTTTGTACTCTAGTGATATGGAGCTGCTTGGCCATATAGGAAGTGCTCAAAATGGCCACCTTTGGACTGACTATAATAATTACAATTTAGTGTAAAATAATTCGGCATTATACGTCACGATGACTGCAGCCTTGGATTCAGGCTGAAAGGGACCATTTTGAGCACTTTTTATAATGTTAAGTAGCTCCATTTTGCTGAGGTGCGGACATATTTTGTCAAATGGAACACATGTTTGTATTAACTCTTTTCATGGTTTTTATGTCTCCCACTTATCACTGAAGAGAGTCGCAATGTTACGGTACAACCTGTATATATATCGTATATCATATATTTCTACAGGCCTACAGGTAGTAAAATAAAATTTGGGAATATATGTTCATATATTTAGAATTTAATAAAGAGTTTTTTAAATTGAAAAATGACATCTTTAAATGGGAATCGAACCTGGGATCTTTGACTTAGTACGTCAGTAGTCTGGCCACTAAGTTATCAAGGAATCATCCCGTGCTCAGGGTCATTCTTCACTCATATTTTAAGGCAGAGTCTGTGATGAACGTGTGGAAATCGTCAGCTACATATGAGTGATCAATTAAGATCACGAGCTATCAGATAACGCAGCCACCTTCGACTTGCGGGTGTTTTATGCTGACAATTGGATACTTGTACGAATGTTCATATCATGATGAATTAAATAACACAGCAGCGGTTATATCCGCATCTAAATATCATATTCTTTAAATTTAAATTTAATAAAATGTCTAAATACTAATGATATTTCTGTTGGTAAATAAATGGCTCGCTAATCCATATTATGTTCTTTTTAGGTTTCGTATCCCCGTCCTGACTAAAGTATCAAAAAATAATAATCAAACATTTAATATTTTATTAGTAGTTTATTATTTCACGACTTAATATTTTATTAGTAGTTTACTATTTCACTTTAATTGGGTGATATGTCGTTGTTTCTCTGACCTTAACAAAAGAGTGTATGCGATAAAACTAGGGTTAGAGGCCGCGGCTTTTTATCGGGGTATCCGTGGATTAATGAGCTAACTCGTCTGAACAGAAACAACGAAACAATCGATACAAACAAACGTTATGTTGTTTCATCATATGATGCAATACCACTTCCTTTTCCTGTCAAATATTGTGAATGATGGGGATTAGGTTTGAGGTAGGATTGAATTCAGGTGATAGTTAGATGATATTTCTAGAAAATACAATATTTGATTAGGTGAGCAATGATAATATACCATTTTACCTTTGCAGTGAGTGTTTTTTTGACGATTTATGTGGTATAGTGGTTGGAGTTCCTGGCTACAGATCCATAGGTCCCGGGTTCGATCCCTGGCGTTTCCAAAAATGAATCTGTAAAGCAATGAGTCTGTAACGGGATCAAACGCAGCCTTATGAGGACAAAGGAGGAGATACTTGAATAAAGAAGTAGCAGCTCCTGTTTAGAACACACAGATTAATGGTCGAAGGGTACATCGTGCTGACAACATGACAGCCCCTGTACGCAAATGTTGGTACTATCATCGCTAGCGGTGGCAGCCACCAGGTATATATTTTTATTGCCATGAAATAAAGGTCTTACATTGATCCAAATGAGTATTTAATTATATAGATCTAGAGCTCAGTATAAAATAATAATATAATATAATTAATAACTTCACATAATTAAAAGTAAATATCAAATTGTAATATCAACCCTGATCTTAAATGTATAGGGTGTAAATATTGTTTCATTTCCTTGGATAAACTATCAAAATTGAAGTGTTTGTTTCAAATAAACAAATACATTTAACAAACCCACATCAGTGGGGGGTCGTAATAACGTGACAGGCCTGCCTTGTCTCGTTGCTATTGATGGGGAAAGCTGGGGTTCGAATCCCGTGATGGTTCTTCCTTTGTAAACTCTTATATTGAATAATTTGTGTGGGCTCTTGTTCATCTCTACGCAGATCGTAAATATAAATGGTTACAGTTTTTAAGTACCATACACACTAGATATAATTATATTAATGGTTTAATAATAGACACCAATTTAGTGTCAATAATATTACAGACTCATGGACAAAATATATTTCCTAAATTGTTGCCAACAGTGGTTTAAATATGAACTAATTCATGACATTAGTATATTTTTTCTAAACTGCGTACACTTTTTTAGCGCCACGTCTTACTAAACGTTCGTATTATACGCTTATGTACTAATTACGTGAATGATTTTATGGATTAATTAGGTTATATTTAGAGGAAGTGTACCCATATTTGCTTGGAGGCAGAGGGGAAAACAATTTTATAAAAACCACCCTCGATATGCCCGATCAAGATTCGGTCATAGGCAGTATAATCTAACACTAGAGTGGCGCAATAGATGACTTGGCCCCAAAAGTGAGCTGCGTCCAAATTTATGTCTAAGATATTAATTTTATTTGAACATAGGCCTACTGTAAATGTAACGTATTGTTTAATTTCAAATGAAAACAATATTAACTTAACTTGGTTTTTGGTATCACCTCTTTGGAAACATAGATCATCATATTTTAGTTGATTTTTCCCTTTATTTAATTTATTTATCACCACGTCTTACAACCCGTTCGGTTTATACACTTAAGTAGGCTACTAATTACGCTACTGGATTAGGAATTGGGAAGGTTAAATTTAGAAGAAGTGAGCTCGAAATTGCATGGAGTTTTAGTTGAAGAAGCTCTTTTGAGTCGAATTCAATAAATTGTTATTTTAGCTGCACAGTGTTTCAATTATGTAGAGGACAAACTTTTATAATTTTGCTTATTAAACTACCCCTGGGAAATGTTTTGCTCAAATATTCTACTAAATGTCGGTCTTATTTAAACCTTTAAATTTGTTCTTACATTGATTTGTGCGTGAATATATTTTGTGTGACAGGGAAGAGAATTTTTGTCCTCGGACCGAGGAAGACTCCCGAGAGACCTCCTGAGAAAATACTGTCATAAAGTGTCCATAGAGGTTTGGAGTCCATTCTGTTCAGAGGTATACAGGCTCTCAAACACTCAAGATGAAATTATAATAGTGACCCCATCTACCACCCTCTTCAGCGAACAATTGTTATAAAAACACGTAAAGACCACACCATTATTTAGGCCCATCTAGTCTGGCTTACTAGTGACTGTAAGGTCGAGAGTAGCATACCATTGGGTTATATATACTCTTCTTCCAAGAAAACGTGGGTAGGCTTCCTCTTACAGTCTGTCTTCACCATCCCTACCCAGTTCGCAGGTTAAAATGTGTACGCTTCGGTGGCCACGTGGTCTAAGTGCTATTCTCGTGTCAAACTAGATTGCCAATGACGGGGAGATCGAGGTTCGACTCTCAGTCGAGTGTATTGAGGGTGGTTTTTCCAGAATAGTTTACCATTGTAACTCTACGCAAATGTGAGTACATTTTCTATAAATATATCCTTCCTAATCCTTAAACCCATTAGAATAACTAGAACATAAGAATATAACCCTAACGGGCAGTAAGTCGCGATTCTTAAAAAAATAAAACAAATTCTAGACGTGAATCGAACAGTGATATTCCCAGTCTCCGGAAAAGCAGACGATACGAGACTGACACCTATATCCATGAGCCCATTGGTTAGATAGGGTAAAGGAAGGGTAGGTTCTCAAGTTGCCCAAGTGCGAGTTAAACCGTTGTTCTCCGGTGCGATGTTTAGTGTGTCCTGTCGTGTTATGGGCCATACCCCGCACAGCAGTGGAGACCACCTCGAGATTCACGGGCCGTGACGGGTCAATCACTCTACCCACCCCACCCACTACACACACACACGACACTGGCGGCGAGTTGTCGAACACAACACACACACACTCTCTCTCTCTCTCTCGTTTCTCACGGCGGCTTAGCTTCATTTGTTTCATTTGGAATTGCATTTTTTTTTCAAAACAGATTTATTGAGTTATTTAGTGATCTAAGGAACGTTTTCTAAATACACTGTTGTATCAGCCTACGCCTCGTACACTAGCACTAGGACATAGCTCTAGGCACTACTTGGCTAATATTAGTGTCAGGAACTATAGTTTATGTGTCAAAGAACAATTTACTAATATTCTGTCTACTTAGTTACAAAATTATTTTTAATTTAAATGGAATAAACCTAAAGTTACTGGTAGTTCCGTTCATACTAGTGCATTTTACGTGGGGAGCTCTCATAGTAACTTGGCATATCTCCATAAACTAATGTGAATATTTTTTCATAAATAAAACTAATAACTATGCATATTTAAACACATACAGAAATTCTCAGTAATGTAGGTATGTATACTATATACTAATTAAGATGATGGAGATAAATTAACAGTAATCTGTGTATCATACAGTACCAATGTGGGACCAACACTTCTTCCAGATGTAGTTATCTAGCTATTCAAGTTGTAGGGGGGGACATTACAAGTATTTCCACGCAGTGAACTTGTAGTCGACAACGTCAATTGGCTCAGCTACGAGACGTCAAATTTGGCACTGTATGCACCTGATGTGTAGGCAACCAACCAATCTTCAGTGCGTAGCAAGTGGGGTGTGGTTGTTGTAAATAGTAACTAGTTGCATGCGTGGATGATCAGATGTCTGTTTGAATATCTCTCTCCATACAGACATTGCAAGTTCGTTGTCTCCAATCATAGCATACACACAATGCATGTCTGCCAATCAAAGTGACTTGTTATGTCCCTCAATGTTGACAGACAACAAACAGTGCACCGCTGTTCTGCTACTCTGTCACTATCGTGTTTGTCAAGGGCGGGAGTGGTGGAGAGGCCGGTTTTGGTTTGAATAGTATGCTACATGGGTTGCCTACCCACCAGGTGCACTCAGCGCCAAATTTGAAGTCTCGTAGCGCCACCGACCCCGAGTTCAAAACGGGGAAATACTTATGATCCCTCACAGCCTGTATAATATTTTACCTGAATGTCTGAATAACCCTGTATACAGGTGTTCGGAAAATCAACACCCAAACTGCACCTGTAACTTGTTCCAACCAAAAGTAATAAAACATTCCCTATACACTTACATTTGGCAAACTATGCTATCACCATTAAATTGTGTTCAAATGTCGGTGTACAACACCGGGAGGGCAGAGCTGTGCAAGCATGCGTGTACAATAAGTTGCATAGGAGCTAGGCGCGTAGTATTGTATATGTAATACTGACAAACACTTTCTGTGATGTAGGACCGTTAATGATGACCCTCAGAACGTATTATCACTTCTAGATGGACTGGTGTGTTGTTTGATACTAATTATTGAGGTATGTTCTGCTGCCGTGCTCCAAGATGTTGAGGTGCTCAGTGCCACACGCCTAGCTCATATGCAGCTTGTTGTACATGCATGCTTGCACAGCTTTCTCTCCCGGCGCTGTGAACCAAAACTCTGAATACAATTTAATGGTATTAAAATAGTTTTCCGGATGTAAGTGTATGATGATTTTGCATTACTTTTTGTTCAAACAAACTATATGTGCAGTTTGGGCGTTGAGTTTCCGAACAGCCTGTATATAAAATATAAGTTGGGACCACATTTATGGACAGCGGACGGTGATGATAATCTCGTATAATCTAGTTTTCTGGTGATGGAAAGGTCAGGGTTCAAATCCTGTTCTGGAATACTTGCTCATCGTTAAATTGCTTAACACCTCTCTCCACACAAGTATGGCTGTATTCTCTTTAAATGCTATATTTATCCTCCCTATCATATTAGTTTAAAATTCGTAGGTATCCTGGACGGGTAGTAAAACGGAATACACACATACACACACACACACACACACACACATAAATAGACATTATGGTGAATCCACTTCCTTTCAAATTTGAATCTTCATTGTAGCAGAAAATCTAGATATTAGAAATTCTGGCAGGCATAAGAATATAAATTTACCATATCAGTATTATTTTTTGCTTGAATTCAAATTTTGCTAACATACATTCTTAATTTCCTGTAGAAAATATAAATGATAGTTAAATAATAATATTTTTAATTTTGTCAAGTTGTAAGCGATTGATTTTTCGATATCCACATTGTTTTCGGTTAAAATCATTAATAAATAAACAGCATCCTAGCTGATTTAAAAAAAAATTATATATATATAATTTTGTTTCCACATACATATATAGTATAATATAAGATTTTAATCTCAATTTTTCTTCCGTGTTTTATGAACTCAAAGATTCGGAAAGATCACAAAAGAAAATGTTATGATAGTTTAGGATTGTTTCAGAAGGTTTAAAGTATCAGTCCTGCTATTTCTTAACGGCTTTACCTACCTACTTGGAGATTTTGAAGCTATTTTGCAAAGTAGGTTGCATATTAACGTGACGCACCTAAACAGTCTAAGCGCTATCAAACTTAGCCACTAATGAATGTATTAGAAAAAGATGGAAGAAAATGAGCAATTCACCATGTGAGTAACCACGAAATTATTTAATATACAACCAGGCAGGAAGATTCTTAAAGGCCATTTTCGTTTTAAGGCCAAATAGCCAAAGTTGTAGATGATCTGTAAAAAAATACGCTTACAAAAAATAATGTGTCTCGAATTCATTAAGAATTAATTGTTTTTATCTCAACGATAGCTCTTAAAAAGTCGCTGAATAAAACGTAAATTAAATAACATGGTAAATCCTATCTTAACCTGCCGTGTCGTCACAGGTAGGCAACGACCTTAAGAAATACCACAGTGAGTCGATATGTCCCTGAAATTGGGCAGCGCTCCTAACTAATCTACATACAGTTTTATTTTCTGTTGAAACTTCAACATTACTATTTTTCTATAAAGTGTTTCCATACCTTCTCTCATATTCACACATTTATATTTGAGTTATTTGCGTTTCTAATACTCGCTGACTAATGTTTAGCCCTATGTTATTTTTTGTGCACCAAGTTTTGACATCCGTTCAGGCTATTCACATACACCTCTCTCTCTCTCTCTCTATAT
>CABFOW010000157.1:144214-191153 GCA_902141385.1 Timema californicum
CTCTCTCTCTCTCTCTCTATATATATATATATATATATATATATATATATATATATATCATTTGATGAAAAATGTGTTGGCAGTGATTTCTGGTAGCTTAGTTCTTGAATTAACTTTTTCTAGGTCAGGCTGAACCTTGATGATAACTAATATCAAGGAACATTTTATTTATTTTGTATAGCTATATTAACGGATGTCATAGAAGTTTAAGTAGAGAAAATATAACATCTAAACCAATGGGGGTTATCATATTTTCCCCCGTGCCTCTGAATGGTAGAACTTGGGCAAGACGTGGGATGGTGAGAAATAGCTCATTTTACAGATCTCAAATTCAGGGACCGGTATGAAATAAAATGTCTCCTATATCTGGCACTCAATTGCCTAAAAAGCTCCTCCCTCACCCCTCTAACCCTACTTTCAGCCGGAGCCCTTGAATGGCGGACAAAATGTGTCCAATAAAAAACTTCGAATCAATTTTAGAGCGATAACTTGCAGCAACGTTTACTAGCTTACACTATTGTAGAATGGGCTATAAAGGGTGGGTTAAGAATAATTTCACCCACATTTTCATGAAAGTAGAGTGGAAAAACCTCTATGAATAGAACACCTTGGTACACCCAGCCAAGATTTGAACCTTGACCTCATCGTTATCAGCAAACCAGACAAGACGAGACCGACGCTTTAGCTCTAGTTGAGCTCCCTGCCAAACGATGAGAGAGGGGAGGGGGTGACAAGCTGATCTAATAATAGGTACAAGGGAAGACGCTATCGATACTGCTAAGACACAGTCAAACGAATTTTTAATTTTTAAATTAGAAGTGGTTCTTTTGTTTCTTTTTGACGGAAATAAAATAAACAAGAAAACTACGTGGTGCCCATGTGTGTTGCGTTAGGTATAGTACCCTTGGATTTAGAGCCAAAGAGTTAGTTTTATTAAAGTAGTTTTCTACTTAAGAGGCATTTATGAAAGTTTATATATATATATATATATATATACAAACTTCACTGGATATCACCTCTGAGGGAACTGTAGGTCTTAAAGCGGGCGTCCAGACTATCGAGCCGAACCTCGATTGGAGCTACGTCACACGCGTGAACATGGGCTGTAGAACCTCCTGTGCGTATTCCGCGAAACGCTCGCAGCGAGCCATTGAATGTCGGTATTCCGACGAAACATCAAAGGATGTTACAAGGCTCGGCTCAATACTCAATGGAAGGCGCTGCGAGCCGAATCTTGAACCATGCACATGCACTTTTAAATTTATGCTTATTTCTTATTCAAACATGATCAATAGAATATCAGGAGTATTATTTACTTATTTTTTGCATTTTAGGTCCAACCAAATTAATTAGACCCTCAAATTAATTTGTTGACATTCGAGTAAAGTGTTTGTATTGATTACTAAGCTCGCTCATGCTTGAGGGAGGATTGGCGACACGGAAAAAAAAGAGAATAACAATGCCAATAGTAGCCATGTGGTTTCCTCAGAGATGATACTATTCAGTGTAAAGCGTCGCTCGTTCCCAACTAGAAAAAAATATGTCAACAATATAATATAATATAATTGTAATATTTTGGAAAGTTTGACCCATTCATTTTTACTCACTATCGTGTTTCCTATAGATTAGTTAAAAATCAAGCAAAAGTTTCAAAGCCGTTTGGATAAAATGTATGTCTAGTTTTAAAGTTCATATTTTTTTCTCTCGCCAAGCCTTAGTACCGTTCGGGCTATACGTTTAAGTACTCATTACACTAATGATTTTAAGGATTAGCAAGGTTATATTTAGAAGAATTATTATTATTATTAGCACCGCGTCTTACTACCCGTTCGGGTTATACGCACTTACGCTAATGTGTAATGGTATGGTGATTGTGAGATGAAATGGAGGACCTACAGTTTAACGTGGAATCCGAACCACGGTGGAGGCCTGGCGTTCCCCACATTCACAAGATGCCTTGTCAGAGGTGAAGGAAGGGTTTGGTAATCA
Organism: Timema californicum; assembly: GCA_902141385.1. Classification (NCBI taxonomy): domain Eukaryota; kingdom Metazoa; phylum Arthropoda; class Insecta; order Phasmatodea; family Timematidae; genus Timema; species Timema californicum. Next base: position 146,204 of record CABFOW010000157.1, read on the forward strand.
AATAAATCTGTGCCGGGACCGAGGATTGAACCCCGGACCTCCAGCACAGAAGTCCGACACCTTACCCCTAGACCGCCAGGTCACTATTTAGAAGAAGCTTACCCACATTTGCATAGAGGAAGAGTGGGGAAACCGTTTAGGGAAAACCACTCTCGGTACACACGGCCGAGATTAGAACCTCTATCTTATTGTCATCGGCAGTCTAGTATACTGCGATAGTAGCGCCTTAGACCACGTGGCCACCGAAACGGGGTTTTATTTCACATGTGATGAAATTATTTAAAACATTAAATTTAAAGAAAACCAGCAATATCTTTAACCTAAAAATAAGTGTAAGTTTTAAGAAATAAACGATAGTATGGTCACAATTATTATTATATTTGGGGCATGGGAGCCAGAAAATACTTAATATATTCTTTCCCTCTATAGAATAGAAATTCCCAAACAAATATATTCTTTGTGTTTGTCGATTCAGATAAAACTTTCTTTGTTTTATTTCTCTGTTAATTTTCATTACTCAGCAATCGATATGGTAACACTATTTTTAACTACCAGATTTTAACAAACTCTGTAAGGCTGCTAAGATCATTTTTTTAGCTGAATAAGTGAACACGCATACTATGGCGTCAACCTTCCCGGGTAAGATTCAAATTTGGGCCGGGTTTTCTGAGACTACTTTTTTAAATAGTTTTCCACTCTCCATCCATGTGGATGCCAGTACACTTCCTCTAAAGTATTCCTTCCTCATCCTTAATCCAATTGTGTAGTTGTTTTGTAGTGTAGTGTACCACGTCTTACTGTCCATTCGTGCTATACGCAACCATTAGCGTAAATATAAGATTAGCTCGGACTTTCGATGAGACTTTGCAAACAAAGAATGAATTGAGAAAACATAATGGAATTTTCAGCAAAATATCTAAGTCGATTTGTTCACTATCGCAATACTTTATCTAAAGTTTGTATATGATCAATTAAAAAGCTCTGTATCCCTAGTATTGTCTTGCACAGATTCACACCAATGCTTTAAACAACAAAACCAAACTATATTAAAAAAACAACAACTGAGAAGTAGTTAAATTCCTACCTTTCAACGTTCTTGTAGCTGAAAGCTCATATAACTCTTTAAAACACATGTCTCTTGTCGATAAGGGTCATTTCTTACCATTCACTTGGCTGGGAACGACTGTAACAGCTACGCAAAGCCTCAGGAGCCGTCTTTAAGAACAAGTATAAAACTAATTTTAACATTTGGTTGAGTACAAACCGTCGTAGGACTAATAGTTGAGGTTTTTTTGTTACAGACGTGGGGTGTTTTCGTGGTGATGACAAATGGCTACTGAGTAGTTATGATGTGTTTATTAACATGTTTCATGTGTGAAATGACGCAATCGCGGGCAAAAACGAAACAAGGGATTTCGGGTTGGGGACTAGGCTACATATTATTTGGAACGATTTTAAAGAAACATTATTCTAGTTTTTACTGGTGCTACTGTTGATATTGGTAATTTGTTTCTGATGGATCAATTCCCTAAATTTATTGAATTTGCGCCTCAAATATGTTCAAATTTGGCAGCACATGCGTATGTTAACAGTTGTTGTCTTACATATAATTAAACCAAACACCCGATAGATCTCGGTTTACGGTCACACATTTGTCAACAAAGATAAAAATGACTCCATCATAGGATTTAAAGCAGCACCTTAACACTGTTGTTACAACATTAAAACCATTGTTGAAAAGAAAAAGGTTTAAAATTGTAGATTAAAAATATAGGGTCAATCTCATAGTTTTACGTATGGGCTTAATATTTTCTTTTTGCAAATATAAGGTACTAGGTTGGAGTTTATTTATACTTAATATAATGACAATACTTTTTTTCAAATGTGTGTTCCTCAGTTATTTCAATGTTCAATGTTGTTCCTCAGTTATTTCAATGTTCAATGTTGTTCCCTCAGTTATTTCAATGTTAAATGTTGTTCCCTTAGTTATTTCAATTTTCAATGTTTTTCCCTCAGATATTTAAATGTTCATTTGGACAGGCCTGCATTAAAACTGTATTCAAAAACAAGCCTATATTTCATCAATTCCTCAGAGGTTATGTTGGTGCAGATGGTGCAGGCTGGGATGTGTAAATCACGTGTTATGAATGACACCACACACGATGTGTGTCGAGAACCACACAAGAAGACGATCACATGAAATAAACGAGCCCCACATTTAAAAAAAATTGTGATTTATATTTATATTAAATGCAACTGAAAATAATGTCACTTTTACCAAATTTATTTTACATAACGTAATTGAGGCACTCCTCCTTAAGGCTACTAAGATTATTTTTTTTACCATGGAAGAGAAATTATGTATCAACGCCGTTACCTTATAGTATACTGTACTTGATTTCACAAGAAAATATTCAATATGGTAAAATTGTTAGTTTAAAATTAAATATTTTTAAGCCCCTAAATGCCAATGAATAAAAACTGTAGTAGTTTAATAATAAAATCTTCATGGGTAGATAGGTAGACTAAATTTTAAGATGGTAGTGTAGGGGACGCGAGAAAAGGTCGGTGTTTTTGTAATTTTTATAACAAAACTTTTTTGATTTAAAAATGCAAAAGCACTGACTGACCTTTTATCACGTTCCTTACATTCTCACCTATTGCTCGTTTAATCCAGTTTACCGATCACCAAGAGGTCGGTGCTCGAATACCGGTCAGGTACACGGCTTTACCTAAATAGTTAACCCAACATATTGTTACGCAAATGCGGGTCCATTTCCTCTACCTTAATCATCCCTACCCCATTAGTGTGAGTAAATAAGGATAGTACGGATGTGTTCAATATTTGTGTGATAATGTTTTGGGCTACTTTGTATGTATTGTAACGATCTGCTAAGAATAAATAGTATAAATTACAAACGTGTTGATTTGTGGTCAACATTAGTACTATTATAATATATATAGCACCACGTCCTACTGCAGTCCAGGCTATTTACTAGTTTCGCTAGTGGTTTTAGGGAATAAGTAGGTTATATTTATAGGAAGTGTACTTGCATTTACGTGGAGGTAGTGTGGAAAGCCATTAGGGAAAATAGCCCCTCAACACACCCGATTAAGTCTCAAACCTCCATCTCCCCGTCATCGGCAGTCTAGTCTCCTGCGAGAGTAGCGCCCTATACCATGCAGCCACTGAAGCGGGTTACTACTGTTATTTTATAGGTATTGATTGATACTGTCTATAGAAGGTGACCACATCAGATCCCATCACGTGATATATATAGATGGCGATTGTTTTAGTATATTTATTAACTGTAAAAAAACTGCCTTCCTATCCGAACTTGAGCAAATGTGCCATTCTGGTTTAATCTCCGTTTAGTTCCCTATTGACGTTCAGGTAAACAATCCGTTGAGGCTCAACATGCATTCATCCATCTATATATCCCTTCTGATAATGGGACAAACACGTTTATTGGACAACTCTATTAGAATTAATTGGTCATGAATTATAATCGTGTCTGAGCATGTGGAACTACACAAGCCGTGATGCATCGCTGTATTAAATCCAAACAACATTAGCTCGATCGATCTATTTTAAAATACACTTAGAAGTGTCACCGACTGATATGGCCTGACATTGCACGCTGCGCTTACAGAAGGTGATTATGTAAATACTGTTTCATCTGTGTGGGATAAACAACTGTAAGTGATGGCAGAAAGTTTGTCACGCCTAACTTTGAGTGTCGATTTACATCCCAATACACTGCACTAAATGTAGTCTTACTTTATTATCGTTTTATTCATTATGTTTTATAACATGCCCGAGCTATACGTGTTTAATTACACTAGTAGAGTAGTGATGAGGAAGGTAGTATTCAGAGGAAATATACCCATATTTGCATAGGGAGAGTGTCAAATCATTTAGAAAAAATACACTCAGTAATTATTCAGCCGATATTGAAACCTTGGTAAACCAGATTAGATAAGCCTGATATTTAATCCACGCGTCCACTAATAAGGGTTTTATATATCTAAACAAATGATATGTGGCACAAAATAATTCACCCTTCTTGTCTTAATTCCTTATTTAAATTATGCCGTTAATAAGTAGAATTAATACTAGAGTTTACAAATATTAATAAATCGCTCTTTTGTTTAGTGCTACTTGTCTCACTGCTCACTTGGGTGATCTGCAGTTCAAGTTAATTTACCAATACAGTATCAGTAAATGTACAGGCATTCACCTGGGGGGAGAGTTTGAAATGAACAGCAAAATTACATATAGCCTGAACGGGTAATACAAGGTGGTGCTAAAATAACAGTGAAATTCAACCGCAACGGTGGTCTCATGGCCTAATGCATCACTCTCGTGTTGATTGGATTGCTGGAGATGGGAATATCCGAGTTTGTATCCAAGCCGGGGTGTACTTAGGGTTGGTTCTTACTTAATGGTTTTCCACCATTCCTCAAAGCAAATCAGGGTATATTTCCTTTAATTCTTCCTTCTTCAACCCTATTCTATTAGCCTAGATAATGTACTGTACATGTATAGCCCGATATTTACAAAGTAGGACGTGCTGTTAAGTTAAACTCATACGTTGGATAGCCAACTTCTGGAATCAGAAGCGAATCCCAAATTCCCCAATCAGAAATGAGCAAATTCAAAGTGCCCTGTGCCGGTGCATGAATGTGGCGACATGCAGAATAGATATTCATATAAATGTTTCCAAGACTAAGGTGATAGGATCAGGATATGATCGTAAGCTTAGTATTTGGAACAAGTGAATGATTGTGTGTACTTGGGTAGAATTTTCTGTATAAATGGAAGGATAGATGGTGAAATTGATAGACGGGAGACGGATGTATAAAGACTATAGTAAAGAATGAAATAGTATCGAAAGAGGTAAAGATGGCACTGTATAAAAGTGTGATAACACTAACATTGTTTCATGGATATCAAGCTTGAGTTTGTCAGGATGGAAACAAGAGCATAGTCAATTCGGATAAAATGAGATATCTAAGAGATGTGTGTGGAAAAACTTGAATGGGTAGAGTCAGTCATGAATGGGTGCGGACGGAGTGCAGTTCGAAAGGGAATCAAATGAGTCAATGTGAAAGAAGCGTCTTACGGTGGTTTGGCCATGTTGAGAGGATCAGTGTGGATCGAGTGACGAAGAAAATATATTAAGGTGGATGTGTGGGTCAAAAGGAAGGGGTAGGCTATGTAAGATATAGTTAAATGTTGTATACGAATGTGTGATGAAGAGAAACTATAGGAGTATTAAGAATAAAAGAGCATGCATGACTCGGTGTATGGATGATGTTGACGTAAAGGGAGTTTGCAAGGATAGGTAAGTGTGGAGAGAGTTAGTGAATAAGGATTAAGTCAGGATTTTTTAAAATCTATATGCACAGTTTCTTTCCTACCCCATAAAGGGGCCGGCTTGATTAGGTATGTATGTATAGATTGAGAACGCCAGTCAAACTTGCTGGTGTTAGTCCATCTTTGACGGCAAATAACACTTGTTTTAAAAAGAACTTTAGATGCGAATTTAACATCCCTCTTTAACTAGTCCCTGATAACAAATTAAGAACAAGTCCCCTAGTGATATATTACTTGCACCGCCCTTTCGAATATCGATGCAGTGGTGTAAAGCTCCATCGGTGTTTTCAATTAATATGACAGAGTTATGTTTTAGTTTGATATAGTTGAGCTGTCTCCATCGCTAATGATCCAAGTACTTCAGAACTATAAGAACACTTCTCACCTGCTTTGGTAACAGGCCCCCTTGTGTGGTGGTCAGTGCACCTGGTTACGTGCCCAGGGGTGCCAGGTTCGATGTACGATTAGCACATTCGGGCGCCTGTCACCTGGGCAACGGTACTTTAGTACTAACTAATCTTTCCTGGGCTTTGAGTGATGTATCTCAGAAACTCAATATTATTTTATTCTGCCTCAGAGGCCTCATGGTAGGCCTATAAGGCGTCAGTCTCATGTTAGACTAGACAGCCGTTGACAGGGAGATCGGGGTTAGAAAACCGATTGTGTGTACTGAAGGTGTTTTTTCCCAAATTTTTTCCACTCTCCCTTCACGTAAATACATGTAGTCTTCCTCTAAATTTAAGCTTCCTCATCCCTAACTCATTAACATAACTGTGCATAAGCGTATACATAATCTAACCAGGTAGTGAGATGCGGTGCCAATAAAAACAGGAAAGGTTCTCAGTCCCCTGGGCCTGTGACCTGGTGGTCTAACTTTAAAACTTCAGATACACATTATTCTAGGTCACCGTTGACGGAAAGGTAAGGATTTGGACCACGATCAGGTGTATTGAGGGTATTTCTAACACTTGATATACAGCTGTCCATATTAATTTGAGCGCATCTCCTAAAACTGTCCTCCTCATACGTATCCCTAAAATTAATCTGTTAAGAGCTTCAAGTCCTTTATGTTTTTAAATTTTATCAAGATAGTATCCAACCAGTCACTTAGCAATATCCTAATTTCTATTAGGATATATGCCTTTTGTCATTGACTTTTTTACTATTTTAGGTACTACCATGATCATCATAAGTATAACTATAACCATAAGCAATATATGCATATTCAAAATTACTGTCAACAAATCCCTTACTAGCAGCGGTGGGCACACAGATAAAAGCGATTGTCTAGTCTTCTCTCGTTTGCAGATGATCAGAGAATCAGAATTAAAACCCTGACCTAATGTACTCAAATTATATTTTTCCTGAACAATTTCCTCTTTCTCCAACCACACGATTGCGAGTACATTCTTATCAATTGCACCTTCTTCCTCCTTACGCCATTCAGAGAAACTATGTAGATAGACTGGACGCCATACCAGGGGAATCCAAACAGTGGCTCTACAGTTATTTAGGGACGTCATAGATCCAGAACAGCCCTCATCCATCGTCCGTCAAGGTCACAATAAAACAAGAGAAGACGAGCCATTGCTCACCACGTCTTTTGACAAAACTCTTCAACGAAAAAGTTACTTCCCTCGTCCACCCCTCCCAAGACAAGGAAAGTAGCAGTGGGGTGGAGGATCGTCATATTCGCGGTGACAGGAGCACCCCCCTGGTGACAGATGACACCGGTCACGGTCCCTGAGTCAGTATGAACCGAAGCCACTCGCCGCGAAATTAAAAACACCAGCACAGAAGAGAACTAGAGGTCCTCCCCCATTGTCTGCCCTGATGTCGGGAGAAACAACCTTGTCCTCATGATGAGATGCCACTGAGGGGGGAAACTCATATTTTACGGGGGGGTGATTTTGGCGCACCCCCTGCTTGCGATACATCCACCAACATCACAGGCACGAGTTGACTATCTCACATCCATTTACACTGTTTAGAAATATTAGGAATACTTTATAATCAGATATATATTTTACTATCAATTATTTATTTTGAATTAAAGGATTTAGCATGTACGTATAAACCAAAGCTTATCTCAACACTCGTATTTTCTAGAAACTAACGTATTTTAGACTAACATCGATCCCAGTAAGCTTTGGTGCCAACAATCATCATGTCGCTGTAGTAGGGCAAGAACTAGGCACTCACTACCAGCCCCAAAAATCATGATCTGTGTGCCTCAGACAACGATCTATAGTTATGATATTTTAGGCATTGTTCTTTAGATGATAATATATCGTTAAGATTATATAGGCATTGTGCATAAGAGTATGTATGGTTAAGATTGGCCCAGTGTTGTGCTCCAGAAGATGACATATGGCTAATATTGTTTATTCATCAGTTGATTTATGACTAAGATTGTTTATAGTTTGTACTAAGATTCAATTGGGATGAAAAGCTTTTCTTGGTGTGATGTGAAAGTAGGCTCGATATAATTGATTAGTAGTGTACTGTCATTGAAGTCCTGGATGCTGGTAGATTCAGTTGAATAGTGAACGCCTGTAAGTACAGTCGGTCGGACGAGGAGATTTCTGGTACTGAGGTCTTGCATAGTACAGAAGAATAAGTGTCGGGGACAAGAAGAAGCAACTCTCAGACATTGTCGCTAGTCGAACGGAATGTCCCGGCGAGGCTTGTGCAGCTCAACCAACCATGCCTCTCTTTGAAAACAAATTGGTTCTGAGCTGTTAAATCCGCCCCAGGGAGCGAACCTGGGACCACCCACACACGTGACCTGGTGTATGTGTGTGGGTGTGTATGCCGCGTTGCCGTCAGGCCTCGGGGAACATTGGTGACAACCTTGTAGTGCGAGATTTACCGCCTGCTTCCACACACATGTGGTCATAGCAAAGTAGGAAGAGCAGATAGATCCTTGCGGATCGCTTCTAGGACCAAGATCTCTCTTGTGCCAGGAGAACATAAGTGTTTATATTTGTTTAGACTCATTTATTTTACCACTCTCCGTTTGACACTCATTTTCTGAAAACTTTAAATAACATTTTTAAAGATCATTAAACTTTAAATTAATATATTTGATACCCGCCCTGGTGAGCACATGGAAAAATACGTCAGTGTCATCTAGTATGATTCACTTGGATTCATATTGCAGCTGAGCATTGTGGACGGGAAATTAGGGGTTAGAATCCCAGCTGAGTTTCGCTAAGGTACCCTTATTTCTCCGTCTCTTTATCATCTTCCTCGTCCCTGTTCACTTACTGTCAATTACAATCCTGTCAAACGTAAAACTTAAAATAACAAACTAACACTGGGTGATCACGCTTACAAAGGCGTCTGTCTCGTCTTATCAGGTACCCCACTGATAGGGATGTTGGGGTTTGAATCCCGGGGTATTGAGGTAATTTTTCCCCTTAGATGGTTTACAAACCTTGCTCTACGCAAATGAGTGTACAATTCCTCTAAATGCTAGCTTTCTCAGCCCTACCACATTATTGTAGATAGCTTGGAGTATTAGTAATGAAACAGGTAGATAAGTTTGTCTACCACCATTTTGAGCTTGATCAAAGCTTAATATGGATTAAATTTAGAGAAACAAGAGATCGTATTTCTTCGCTAAGTCATACAAAAGAGTAATCAGTTTTAATGATTGAATTAGACAAATTGATGGACCGCAATGAAGATTTTAATGAGTTTTACCATTGGACTAAGGCTTTCCGTTAAGATGCGCAAATTGGAGGCCGATTAGTTGAACTAGATTCAAATCCAGAAATGGAAAGATTTTCACTTTCACTGAAATTTCGGACGTAATTCAGATGGATTTTTTTCGCCACGTATTAATATCCATTCAAACTAAACGAATTTTAGCTGCTTTAACTAGATAAGAATGGTAACGATAGGATTCAGAGAAAGAGTATCCGCATTTGTGTGGACATATCTGGCATCAGGAATATGTTCTGTTTTAACTTGACCGTTTGCCGATTTGTCTCTCGGTATGTCCAAATGTCTGGATCTTTGTTCCACAACAACTATCAAATGCATGAACCAATTTTAACGAACTTTGTCAGTGATGTTCTTTCAACCTAGGCAGAATGACAAATGTACAATATATAGTTTTTATACATAGCTATCCGTTTCAATATAGTGGTCTATGCGCTATCACAATGGTTTTCGTTTAATATCTCATTACAATTTTAATGTATAGCTCTAAGAACTATATAAAGTACTTAGGGTGTATTTTATTTTATTTCGACATTTATTGCAAGACTGACGTCTTAAAACACGTGAACAACGATTATTCTCTGTGAATATAGTATTCATTTGTTTTCTGTTTAAATTGATCACTACGGGGAAAATATCTTCTTCAAATCCAAGGAGAAATTATAGGAGTGCTTCAACTAGAAATCCAAGAGAAATATTAAGACAATAATAACGATAGTAGCATGACAATTCTTAACATGATATGTTTAATATTTTTACTTTCAATCGACATCTCGGAGAGAAGGTGTTGTGATCGTCAAATAAATCGAACTCGAGATTTTGGTAAAACAATGTTGACGTTTCATGACCCACTCAAACAAAAAAAAAAGAAACGATTTTCGTAATTCCGTCTATTTGTCTGTCCGCCTCGCCTGTCTGTCTGTCTGTACCTCGGGCTAGAGCCGAACTGTTTCACCGATTGGGCTAAAACTTGGTATCTGGAGTTTTCATAATGTACCAGAGGTGTTTTTGACATTAGTTATCTAACCTTAAATTTAAGGGTAGTTTATTGAAGAGTAAAAACAGAAAAAATCAATTTTCTCAAAATTTGCCCAAATGATTTAGATTTAATTTTATATCTAGACTTGTTATCATTATAAAAAAGATGGCAATTATCTTTTTCTAACTAAAATTACTTTGAGGGTACTTTACATTTGTGAAATTTTTCAATTTTCATAATTTCTCTGCAACTATTTGAGATATAAAATAACTTATCATTGTAAAGTTGTAACACTATTAAAAATGAAAATCTTCTAATTGAAATATATTTCATAAAATCAATCATTTCTGACCCATAAGCAAATATATATAATTTTTATTTCAAGTCTGAATATGAATTTTATTTTTATGCTTTTTGGTGGACAAAATGTTTCTCTTTTTCACTTGTTCTGTAACAGTGATCCTAGTTCCTAATGCTTTAGAGTAAGTAACAGTACGCATTATTTCATTTATGATATTTGGTTTAGTGTTTCTACAACAATGTTAAGACATATTATCTCGTTTCACAAATTTTACGAGTTTTTGGTAAATATCTATTTTATGATAAAAGCGGGAGAAAGTCTGTGCGGTGCACCGTGACATTTATTTGGATGGAACGAGCGAGGTCTACTGTTCACAGAACTACTAACTAGTTCATCCTCGTAAGATTAAAATAACCATAGTTCACTTATATGTGTAAGAGCCAAGCCATGGTTGCCCCCTTGTATTGTCACCCATCATTCAGTCACGTATGAACGAAGAACTACGCTGTTAGATAAATCCAAGTTAAAACTGATGAAACCACCGTATGAATAATATAGCCACTATAAATCTGTTATTTCTTCAAACTTGACTTCCCCGATGGAAGAAATGAGTAGAGGGAAGTGGGTCCGTTAGTGCGCTGAGTCAGTCATGGTCGGCTGACCGAAATCAGTGGCGTGATGGAAGCACAGATATAGGGAGAGGGAGATGGCCTGGCATTTAAAAATCACGTCACGAGTCGTAGGTTTTCCCTCACTTGGTGTAGGTCAGTGTGTGAATGGAAAACTTTGGAGAGTGGTCCAGTGCGTAGGGCATTAGTGTCCAAAGTTAAGAAGACGTTGGTATCATTTATAATAATAGCAACACATTATGTTCTTATAGCGTAGACATACTTGGGATGGTGATGTGGCACATTATTGTATTCTAACTTTTGTTATTAAAGTTACATTTACACTGAAAAAATATGTTTGATAAATACAAAAACAAATATGAGCTATTATATAATGTCTAATAATAAACATTCTAATTAGATTTTATTAATTTAATTACACTGATGTTACATTTAATAATCACGCAAAATGGCTCCTTTGGTTATTAAAATGGCTCATCGATTGCATTTTGTTTTTCAAATAATTGCCACAACTATACAAATAAAATATAGTTCCTATTCTTACATGAATAGTTTAATTGTTTATTCGAAATTGATAAATATTTCAGAGCCACGTCTTACTGTGCTTACGGGATATTTTCATGTTTACATTAATAGTGTGTTCGGGATTAGTGAGGTATAAAATAGGGATAGTGCACCTTCGTTTGCGTGGAGGGATAGTAGGAGGCGATTTAGAAAAATATACCTCAGTGTACTGGAGAAGATTCGAGCCCTAAGCCTTTCTATGATAAAAAAAAATCCCAATAATACGAGACTGCCGCCATTGTCGGCGTGACCCCAAGTGCTGGTTTGTATAATACTGCTAGCTATTAAATCCTAAAGAGTCAGACACTCATGAGGAATGTTATCTTTATGGTGTCGTTTTGAAAGCACGCCAACATTAAAAAACCTTTCCATGGTTCTTCAGCGGACGTTTTCCCCTTACAATAATGTTCCTGTTCGCTGTAGAGGAACCATGACCAGTGTTTACAGCAGAGGTTGTCATCATATAGAAGTGGCAAGTTTGGTCACCCTTGTGATGTGTGGGGGAGAGGAGAGGGCATGGTCCCGGGGGTGTCCAGCAAGCCGTGACTGTGACCGAGTTAGCCATCCAGTGAGTGACCACGCTATGCCATGCGAGGAGAGACCATCCTGATGTTTGGCGACCACCCTCAGCCACTCCTAGAAGAGCTGTTAGTCCTGTTAGTGCATCCCGCGAGAACGGGAAGGGTAGGTCCTTTTAACCCGCGCGGCCACACTTACATTCAGTTTACATGTAGCGACCAAAGACCAAGGGTGAACTGGTCCGAGACTGTGTTGTGAATGAATAGCTCAAAGTGTGTGAAGACATCTTGGTAACCTCCTAGTTGTGTGCTCCTGGTAGGTACAGCTTCATCTAATCTCTTCTAAACGTGCGTGCCGAGCTTAACCCATGTTTGACAGTGCGTGAGGTAATTAGTCATGGACGAGATCATGATGTTTCCTCTACATATATGGTTCAAGAACCAACATCGGACAGCATTATTTGTAGATAATCATTTCTTTGGGGTAACATGTTGTCAATTTTAACTTCTAGCTTACTGCATTTTAAGTCATTATTTCTCTTGCCTACAACCAAAATTAACAGTCCCTTATTAGTAAGTGAAGAGAATATAATAAGACATAAGCACATTTAATAACATACAAATTTTGAATGGTGACGTCAATTGGAAAACTTCTGTAAATTATTATGTTTAAAATGATATTAAAAACTCATTTATAGTTGAAATACGTTTACCAAATTTTAGATATATCTTATTATTTATCAACTATATAAGTTAACGAAAACTTTCTCAACTATCTGTGGCCACTGTAGTTCAATAAAATTTGAACACGCCAAAACCTTAACCCGTAGGCTCAATTATTCGCGGTGTGTCAAAGAACACACTTTGGTGATCTCTAAGCTAGCTTTGTAAAGTAAATTGATGTATTTCCATTCAAATTACAAGGATTTTAAAATAAAGGAGCAACAATCTTAGTTTTTTAAATATGTTGGCACAGTTACGATTAAATAAACAAATGAGTTATACCAACTTTTTTTTATCCATAGCCATTTTCTTTCTGTTTTTAATCATTCAAAATTATATATAAGTTGTTTAAGTGGACTTAAATAAACTCAAAGGTTTGGTAAACAACATTGGTTGTTGATACGCTAAGAATATGAGTTTATGTTTTTGAGGGAACTAACATATCTTATAAAGAAGACCATTTTGTTGATACTTGTGGGGATAGCTCAGGATTCTGTTTTGATTACACAACATTAAAGGTAAGATAATTTTATAATTATTTGTAATGTTTTGAGTTGACACTTAATAAAATACATATTTGTGAAAAATATACACTCAGTATTAATAAAAGTTAGTTGATATTATATTGCATAATACATCATTTAAAACAAATATACCTCATATTTTATATAGTATTCGTTCAATTTCATTCACTAAAAACATTTTAAACTTTCTTTTGTGACAGATGAACTTATAAATACCTCGGTTCCAAACTGTAAATTAATAAATAGCTTTAGTTACCCGAACCACTTATTTAAATCAAAATTCCCAAATCCATTGGTTTAAAGGCCCAGCTTAAACTAAGATTTAACATGTTAACATTCTTAAATATTTGAACTTTTTCCCATCCTTTATTTTGAATATATTTGTTTTAATGTTAATTGTTGATACTTAGCTATATTTTATTGGCCGCTATTATTAAAACAAACATATTTAGTTGAGTTTTATAAATGTGCGCTAGCTTAACAACACTCACTTTATTTAAATAGGATAGAGCTCTTGGTTTAGGATAGCAAGGACTCAAAAGACAATCGTGACAACTTCATTAATTTTTTCTTACTGTACTACTATTACTTTCAAAAGAGAAAGTGTAACAACAGAATATATTCCCAAATCAATTAAAGGCCTGATCAATTTTATCGCGCGGTAATTAGTTTCAATAGTAATAATAATAATAATTTAATCCACCAAAATTTTAGTGGTTTCTTTCTTAAAATGACAAATATGGACTTGTATTTAAGTCTCAAAATATATGGTAACTCATATTGTTAAATTTAGAAATACTTGTTGAGACCATTTTTAAAGCTTGTAAGAAATTACTTTTAGGTACGGGGATTTGTTCCCATACCCAGATATCAAATTTCAAAATATATTTAAATACATTCTTGTAAATGGGTATTATCCAATACCAAGAGATAATTTCATGCAATGATAGAAACATACTCCATAATTTTTGTCACGTCGTATAGTACGTCAATCTCGCAGTAGACTGGATTACCAGTGATGGGGAGGTCGAGGTTTGAGTCTTAGCTGGGCGCATTTGGGATAGTTTTCTCAATGTGATATATCAGAGTGTGTTTTCCCATCCCATATCCATGCTAGTACGAATGCACTTCCTTTAAGATATCCTCCCAATCCATACCCTGTAGGTCCTACATTCATCTGTTTAAAACCTCGGTGGTATTACACAATCCTGCAAATTTGGGTTATGGAAAATTGTCTGCAATGTAATGATGTATTCTTATGCTTTTTGGTGTGCTGATTCCAAATATAGCCTCCATTTTTTTCTGGCGCGTAAGGTTTTTTCACAAAGTGGATGTGAAAATATGGTAAATGCGCTTATTAATACGTATACTGGTTAAAACCTATTTATTTTTTAAAACTTAAATAATATCTTTATTTACAAAATTATTGATTGAAAACCATTCTCAATACTTATTGAGATTTACAAGTCCTTATACTGCCTTTTTCTTTTCCCTTCACAGATCCTTTTCTAACTTATTCTCTTGTATACAGCTTTCGGCTCTTCTCCGTGTAGCATACAACAGTAGTCTGCCATCATGGTTATGTTCCATCTACCCTGGTATCTGCGTTCCATCTCCTTAATATCTTGATGGAATCTTCCCCCCTGCCCTTTACTCACAGCACCAAGATTTTCGGGAATGTAGCACTATTGGGAATTCAGGAAGTGCATTTTCAAGCTCATCGAACAACCCAAACCCTTGAGTTTCATGAGCATGTTTTCTACAATACACTTGAAGTTGTGTTCCTTATTGTTTTCAAGACTTTTGTTACAACATCTTTGAAAGCTTTACAGGTCTCTTTTTCCAAAATGTCTTTTTTTTTTCAAAGACTTAGTCTTTCATAAGTTTTCAAATATCTGGACTGACATAAACAGCTTCTTTCAGCTTTATTTCCAATAGTCCCGAAAACTTGTTCCAAAAGTAGTTAAAACACTTACCTTTTGACAGAGACTTTATAAATGGCTTCATCAAAACAAACTTGATATAAAGTTGAAGCAGGAGGACTTTTCTTGGCTCAACCAAAAACTCCCGTACTACAGTTTTGCTTCCAGGTTATAAAGCATCCCTATGGTGCCACTACTTATCCAGTGTTACCTTTTATCCCAGATATCCCATTCACACAAGAAACAGGTGTACTTAGTGTATCCTCCCTGCTGTCCAAGAAGCATCGAAAGTACTTCAAAATCACCGCATATAATACATTCATGATCCTTGAATTACACTTTGGCAAGAATTAGGACTATATTATCGTAGTATTAGTTTAGGTACACAGAATGTCCTATGTGTACTGAAGCATATTTATTAACATTATAGAGAAGCACTGTTTTGAGGCTTCTTTTTGACGAGTCATTAAAGAGCCTCCACTCAAAAAAATTGGGGCTTGCTGCCACCTGAAACATCTTGAGAGTCTTCATCAGAATCCTGCGCTTCATTATCAGAGTCATTGGGCAATTCTTCTAGTTTTTCTGGAGGTGTAGGCACAGGTATTTCTGACCCATAAGGTACAGAGCGTATAGCTGAAGGGAGTTTCGGATAGAACATTAATTTCTTATTTTTTTAGATTGAACACCCGCAAGTTATACAAACAAAAGTAGCAGTCATCCCAGTGATTTCAGGGTTCCCTCCAGATAATTGGGAGCCCAAAACGGAATGATTATTTCTTACCTTTCCACCACTATCTGAGTTTTTCTACACAAATAGAACACACTGTATGTGTGGCCCATGACTTATCCTGGTCACCAAGTTTCACGTATAAATATGCATGGTACACTTTTACAACAGTCTTTACTGTTTCTTTGCTGTTTCTTCATTAAAATTCTCCATAAATATAACAAAAACTGTCAGTTGAATCAATACAACCCCTTGTAGTAGTTAAGTACACTTAAAATCAGATTAAAACTACAAATAAAACTTAACCACTATGGAAAAAAACTTCTACAAAAATTTTAACTTGATTTGACATGACCTTCTTTCTCAAAGATCAAATTGAAACTGAGCAGATATTCAAATAAATGAAATGCAATAAAATGGAGAGAAGAAACTGAAAGGAAGTGAGTTATCACTTTATCTCTCTGTCTGACTCTGGAGAGAGGAAACCAACAAGGAAGTGAGTCCCCATTACACCTCACTGTCTTACAAACTAAATAAACAAATATGTTTATGGATTTCTCTTGATCACTACCATTTATTGCCATGAAATAACCCCCCTTCTCACTCAAATTATCTTCCTTTGAACCCTCGTTATTCTAAGAATACACATTGATACAATGATGGATAGAAATAAAATGGTCTAAAAAATTATGAGAATTTTCTCTTATAAGCTTAATACAGTCAATTGATATAATGAACTCAAAAATTTGAGTTTGTGCAGAAATAGTACGTGATGGAATTTTTAAACTATTTTTACTGAATCAATGATTAGTTTTCAAATAATTTTTACTATCTTCATATTGTTCTCGTTTTTAAACTGACCCTCAATCGTACAAACAACTTTGTACATTTGAATTAGTCCGACACCTTATCTCAGCAGGTAGCGTGTTTTTCTTCTA
The DNA here is from genome assembly GCA_902141385.1 of Timema californicum. Taxonomy (NCBI): domain Eukaryota; kingdom Metazoa; phylum Arthropoda; class Insecta; order Phasmatodea; family Timematidae; genus Timema; species Timema californicum. The sequence goes on from CABFOW010000157.1 coordinate 163,138, forward strand.
GACAAAGGGTCCTTGATTCGATTCCTGACATGACCGAATAATTTATCATTGGTGCATTGTGGGTTTCCTCTTTCACAGTAATGAATTAACTGGATGTTGTGTCTGTTCAAGATGTAATTAGCTTATAAGTCGTGTGATGGTATATATAGTCAGTCAGTTAAGAAAATGCACGTCATATACCTCAAATAACTTGGAGATTGTAAAATAATACCTAATATTTTAATGTCTTAAGTAAATGTGCACATAAAACATATATTGTAGGCTATTTATTCTTAGATGTATTCGCCACTAATATTTAAACTCGTATTTTAATGTTTGTTACAATAACAAACACTCATTCTCGCCTTAAATTAGCACCACAAACTGTATTATCTGGTTAAATGGATACTATCAGTTATATTTCTACAGATAGTTCTAGAAGAATGTTCAAAAGTACAATGCTGTTCAATTATTATATACACTAGGCCACATACAAATAATATTCTCAGACACTCAACCTCCAGATTAAAATAGTTGCGCTCCTTTTGGCAGCTTGAGTCATTCACCACTAGGATCACTGATGTTAGTCCTATCATCACCCAGCACTGACACTAGTGAGGCCCAGTGTTGAGGAACTCAAGCTGGCGAAAGAGGCGCAACGAAACCCACGTAAGGTTGAGAGTCTGTTTCTTAATTGTCTGTGCACTAGGCATATTATTAAAATACATATTTAGAAACAACAATTTGTAGTAAAAGTTTTTTTTAAACATTTGATTAGTGAATTATTAATACGATCGTTGCATAGGACTACTTTATTGTCACTTTTATAAGATAATGTTTCCTTTCAGCTACTAAATTAATTTGTTGTGACGTAATAACGTTTTGGTTTTCAATAATAATTGTTTACGTTTCAAAAGTCAGTGGGAAAATATCCTTATTGGAAAAACGATCAAAGTATCTTTTTATTAAAGCTAATGCTGTAGAGTACATGGTAGAAATATTATAAAACAGATTGTGTTTAATTTAGATAAAGACTTGTAAAATTTAGTAAAATCCCTACAAATAGATATACTCAAAAATGATTCAAATAACTGTAATTAAAAGAGTCAGTTTTACTTACCTAAAAACAATCTTTTTCCTCATTTGTAATGTTTTATTTTTACCATGGTAAATAATGTTTTACATTTGTTTAGAAAACTCTGATTACTTTTTTATATATTTTATTTACACTGCTAAAAGTATATCGAAAATAAGCGTGTTATTTTGTATATAACTTTTATTTGTTAACTCAAATCCTTTGAATAAAAATACACAATGACTTGCGAAACCAATTACTGAATTACATAATCTAAATGTCCTGACGCTAAGAAAAAATAAATCTTATATCAAACATTAAAATAAATATTGCACTATTAATGAAAATTAAATGATTATGTATTTAATTTATTTTAATAAGAACATGTGATATATATTTAACTGTCATTTGGGTGTTTTGTCTTACAAAAAGCTAGGGTAATTATTATAATTATTAAACTATTAAAACTAAATTAAATTTGTTCACTGCTCTATTTCCTAGCTAGAATTATTCAAATATTAATTAATCTAAGCGATTATTTACCATAGGAACACATATTAGCTAAATTAAACAAATTTGTTTTCACCATGTCTTACTGCCCATCTGGGTTGTTTGGAATTAAAAATAGAGTAGGGATGAGGACGATATAATTTTAAAGAAAATGAACCCACATCTGCATCAAGAGTGATAGTAAGAAATAAATTAAAGACAATCACTTTCAATACATACAATTGGGATTCGAATCCTGACAGTTCCGTAACTGAAAATCCTTAACAGACGAGCTTTGTGTCTTTTGCCGCGTGGCCATCGGTTTGCGTGTCTTTTATATTGATTAAAAACATTTATTAATTAAATGTATCTATTAAGAATGTTTGTTTTTGAGGCATTTCTTAGTAAAATACTTGGGAGTATTTTAATTTCTCAGAATTGAATGTAGGACGAGCTAAGCTATTTCTACGCTCCCCTTGAGTCACTTTAGCACGTAGGCCCGCATTTGTCACTTCTCGCTTGGGTAAATCAGGCATCGTAGAAAATGTGTAGGTATTTTTCCTTCCTTTCCCTCAAAATGAGAACAGCGAGAGAGAGAGAGATAAAACATGATGATAATAAAAAATACATGTATATAAATATATACAATGCATAACGGCACAAACAAATAGACAAGCGGACAAGCAAATAGAAAAATATGTCGTTGGAAGAGGTGTAAAAAAAAGTTAATGGACAAGTTTGATTTGTCGCGATGGTGACAGTTTGGTGTTGGTCGAGTGGTCACGTCTTCATTTGTTAAATGTTGCCGTCCTTCCAGGGCATATTCGTGTTTGTTCTAGCTCCACCTCCCCTCCCCTTGCAACCCATCAGCCCTTCAAATGTAGAAGCCAGGAATTAATGGCAGGACGTTATTAGTGTACGAGTCACTACCCAAACAACTTTCTAGCTTTACTAAAATATTTTCTTTTTAAATAAAGAAAATGACGGATTAGTCATGTCATACATCTTTCACAAAATATGTAGCCTATTTGATCTCAGGACAGGCCGAAAATTTGTTTTTTATTTATGACAAGACATTTTATCGTTTTCAATATTAAAAAAAATCCTTTATGGTACACTTATAAACACACACACGAGCTTCAAGTAAAGCTAATTTATTACGAGCAATGGTTTCCACGTAGTTTAGGTCCTTTGACTCGTATTCGTTGGCCGCCACTGACAGAAATGTCGGGATTCGAGTCCCAGTTGAATGGACTTCCTCTTGATCATTCCCATTCCTAATACATACTTTTAAGCTGTGGATTATAACTATTGCAGTTAAATCGATGGGGTAGAGAAGAGAAGGAAAGTTTTCAGTGAAATGCACCCTAATAGTGAGGGAGACAATAAAAACAATAATAAACCGGAAATGGAAAGCCACTCCAGGTGCATTCAGCCGTGGTTAAAACCATGACATCAACAGAATAGCTTAAATGTGTTGAAGACGTTAAGAAATCCAAAGTTATTTAAGAAGTGGTTTATTGAAATTCTATGTTTGTGGTGAAATTAGGTTTAAAGATCCTTTATAAGTATAAAATCTTAAATTTAAATTTTTATGATTTTAGAATATCATGAAAAGAAAAAATTGTCAACTACGTTTCACTCAAAATGTCACAATTCTGAGTCCAAATAAATTGTTAGAAACATAGATCTAGCTCTCCACAAATAATTGAAAAAATATTTTAATATGGTCCCAACATAATATTTTAAGAATGAGGTTTGTGTTAATAGGTTTTGACGTTTCAGAACTGCTAGTCCCATATAAGATATTGTAGCGTGATGATATTTCCCTTGTATATTGCAACAGGTTTGGGAAGAACTTGACTATCGCCTTGATATATGCCGTGTGACCAAGAGTTCAAATATTGAAGATTAGTAAGGTGCTAAAAAAACTTGAAGAGTTTCTCTTTAAGACAATTGTAGCTTGATTTTTGATAACTTAATAGTTTTGGTTTTGTAAAATATTGAATCTGTCTATTTATTTTGTAATAATCCTGTGTAAGTCACGATTGTATTAATTTTCGAAATTTTTTCCACAGGGAAGTTAAGTATTCTAAATTTAAATAGATTACGTTATTTTCATAAGTTAGTATTTGTATTCACTTTTGATAGATTATTTTGCATTAAAAATGTTGTATGGTTGATTATTTATTTTAATTTCCCTATAAACTGACAAATCTAACCCCATCCATTTCATACATGTCTACCAAACCCCTCCTTCACCTCTGACAAGACATCTTGTGAATGTGGGGAAGGCCAGGGCTCCACCGTGGTTCGGATTCCACGTTAAACTGTAGGTCCTCTATTTCATCTCACAATCACCCTACCATTACACATATTAGCGTAAGTGCGTATAACCCGAACGGGTAGTAAGACGCGGTGCTAATAATAATAATAATTCATACATGTCAAACGTGAATACAATCAAAACAGTCACAGAATAAAGGTTTTACAAACATTATATTTTCAACCGTTTATTTTCCGATATCATTGGGTATTTTAAAAATAAATGACACGAAAATCCTTTAAAAATGGGTTTATTAATAAGCATTTCAATCTAATAAACGTAGTCTCGAAAGGTGTTTTTTAAACTTTATTTTGAATATTTTTTCCGAGTGGTTTGTTCTTGGAAATATTCTTATTTATTTCAACTTCCATTTATTTTATTTAATATTTAAATTGAATAGCTACCAGCAGCATCATTGGAAACGTATACAAAGGCGTCAGTCTAGTTTTGTTTGATTTGCTGGTGACGGGATAACGGTGCACGGTTACCAGCTGAAGTGTGTGTTTTCCTAAACGTATTCAAACTTTATCTCTATGCAAATGTGGACACACTTTCTCTTAGTTGTACCTTCATCATTGCTACCTCATTAGGGGAAATGCGTGGGTAGCTTAAATTAATTTCTAGACACGTTAATTTAACGGTCCGTTAAATAAACACTCGCGATAAGCTAGAGCCAACTATAGGTTCAAAACCTGACATTCAATGTCCACCCCATCGACAAGAGGCTATATTCGTGGTGGTTGAAAGCACATAGAGTAGCTTGGTTCAATTCCGGGTAGTACTGACAAATATATATATATATATATATATATATATATATATATATTTAACGCCGCGTTTTACTACCCATTCGGATTATACGCTTATATACTAGCTACGCTAGTGAGCTAGGGATGAGTAAAGTTGAATTTAGAAGAAGTGCACTAGTCTAACACGAGAGTGATGCCTTAGACCATGTGGCCACTGAAGTGGGTATATTTATTGTTAATAATTTTCCAGTTCGTCCTTCTTTCACTCAGTAAATATCTGGGTAGCTTGCTGAGTAGAACTTTGATATTCTGATCAATGGACATTTGAAGCAACCTATAGAAAATAAAAGCTTATTTTTGTGGTAAGCAATAATACAATTTTTATATTTTCTTAGTGTTATTTTAAATATTTGTTTATTACAACACCTGTTCAGGTTAGACGCATATGTACTAATAACGGTAATGAGCTAGGGATAAGGAAGGTTCAATTTAGAGGAAGTGTACCCGCATTTGCGTGGATATAGAGGGAGAAACTACCCTCAGTACACCCAGACGGGATCGAAACACGTCCTCCCTGTCATCGGCAGTCTATTCTATTGCAAGAGTAATGCCTTAGAGAATGTATCTGTGTTGTGTTAGGTTCGGCTAGTTAGTAATTTGTGTGTTTATAAATTCCAACTTAGATATCTCTATTTTATTTGATAAACTTAATAGCTTTTTATTTTAAAATCTACTTCTATGAATGTAGCCCCCAAAGTTATACCCATTTTTTATCCGCAACTCTACTTCTGTTTTTTATCCAGCCCAACTCTTAGATCAATGATCGTAGCCTTTCCAAGCACAAGATCTGACATTTCAACCAACTTTACGGATATTCGGCAAACGGGGAATGGGGGGGCGTATGGGTGGGGTTAGGGGGTAAATGTCTCAATTTTCAACCCATACAACATGGCCACTACAATCCTTCACCTAATAGGCCTACTAATCTCGACTTGATTAAAGTTAGTTTAAGTCAATCTGAGATTATTTCTATAATAATTTTAAAATGTACAGTACTTGGCATGTGTCTGTTTCATTACATTCCCCATAAGAGGGGGGGGGACGAGAGTCCAGGGCCACGTTATTTTCTGTTTTTATAGAAAAAAAACTATTTTGTACAGAATAAATAAAATATGTTTTCAGTTTAGTTCCATACACATGAGGTGTACACTGTACAGGGGAAATAGGAGGAAATTACCATTTTAACTAAATCGTTTAGTGCTGCCATCTTTTAGAAAATCATGATACTTTTTTAATCAACTGTGGGTACTGTACCTAGTGGTTAAAATAGATATCTGTAATATTCAAATTAACTCAAAAAGAAAGCATTTGAGGTTGTTCATATAGTGTCTTGACATATAAAAGTTGTACTGGAAAATGTGTGTAGTATAAGTTACCCCCTAGTCCCTATTACTCTTCAAATAGTTATCTCAACATTTCTTGAATATTTATCGTGAACATATTGGAATTTGAACAGAAACCTTTCAAATAAGAAAGGACTATTCGAATTTCACGATACCCGTGATAAATATTCTAAATTGTTGAGATTAATAATCAAGTCTTTTAGATTAGGGTGGGAAAGACATGAAGTGTAAGTGGGAAATTCTAGAACAATTTTAAAGGTACTGACTGGTAAATTCAATAGGAAGAGACTATTGGGAAGAACTAGGCATAAATGGGAGGATAACATTTGAATGGAACTGAAAAAGATAGGGCCTAATGAAGTTGACTGGATAGAATTAACTTAAAATAGGGTGTAATTATGTGGACTGGATAGCACTAGCTCAAGAGAGGAATAGGGTGTAATGAGGTGGACTGGATAGAACTAGGTCAATATAGGGGTAGAGTGTAATGAGGTGGACTGGATAGAACTATCTCAAGATAGAAATAGGATGTAATGAAGTGGACTGGATAGCATTAGCTCAAGATAGAAATAGAATGTAATGAGGTGGACTGGATATAACTATCTCAAGATAGGGATAGTGTGTAATGAGGTGGACTGAATATATAGGATAGGGGGCGATGAACATTTGAGTTCCTAGTGTCATATAGTAAGTAAGTGGGATAAGGGCATTATCTTAGATGAAATGTGCCCCCAACTGCGTGAAGAAAGAGTGGGAAGCAATTTATGAAAAATCACCCTCGGTCCACTTGACCGGGTTTTGTGCGCTGATACTCCCGTCACTGGCTCTAGAGTGTAACACGAGGGTGACACGTTAGACCATGCGACCACCGATATGAGTTTGCGCATGTGCAGACACTGGTTTTCCAGTGGACCTGCAGACGTTTGGGGACATGTTCTGTATCGTTCTGTTGCCTGAGACCGCTCCCCATGGCAGTGAATAAGCCGTGTGTTTGAATGGTTCAGCAGGGCACCAGTCACTCACTAATCGATTGTTAAAACATCCCAGCTCCCTCTTCTCTAGTTATATCATATTAGTTAAATTAAAACCAGCACTCCAGTTAAGTGATCCTCACTCAAACACGAGCACATATGACGGAGGAGAAACCTTTACTAGTGCCCCAATCGAGTCGAACACGTGACCAATATTACAAACATACCGGGGTAAATTGCTTGGACCAGTGTGTTTCCAAACTACGGCCCACGGGCCACATCCAGCCTGCTACAAAATTATATTCGTCCAGTTTCAAGATTGTATTAAAAAACAAATTAATTGCTTCTCTTCGTTATTTCTTAACCACGCAGTTTATTTGACTTGTCCAGTTTCTGTCCACGCGCGTGCTTCACCCCATGACACCAAGCCAGAGTGCAGTCGGAATTGCAAACCCTGTTTTCAGTCGCAGGCTACATTCCTTACACCTAAAACAGAACGGCTTGTCTGTGACGATTTTCAGATGGTTCCAAGTCTCCCGGCAGAGGGTTGTAAAAGTAAAGTCCCAAAATATGTTACCCAATTAAAAACAATAATTATATTGACTAATAATTATTATGAATTAAATTGATTACATAAAAAAGTATTCATATCTTACAGATAATAATCAACGTCAATCACTTTTATCAAAAACTGACTGACCTTGGAAAATGGAATTTTTTACAGACTTGAATAGCCATATTATGACTTGAATCTAAATTTGCATGTTGAAACAAATTGTATTTATGATCTATTTGCACATGTCAAGGCATTCAGGGCAAACATAATTCTACTTGAAGAACAGGTGAATGTTACTTTGGTCCGCAAAAATGTTTAAAATATATTATGTGGCCCCCATAGCTAAAAGTTTGGAGACCCCTGGCTTAGACAAATACTTGGGACATTGGTGCGATTCCAGGAGGTTACTTGGTTTCATTTATTTTATTCCGTGTCTTACTACTCGTTCGGGCTATGCGCTAATGTGTTATTATTATTATTATTATTATTTAGTACCGCGTCTTACTACCCGTTCGGTTTATACGCTTGCTAATGTATTAATTAGGCTAATGGTTTTAGGGATGAGGAAAGTTATATTTATAAGATGTGTACCCGCATTTACGTTGAGGGAGAGTATAAATATTTTGGAAAAACCACCCTCAGTACACCCGACCGAGATTCGAACCTCTATCTCCCTGTCATAGGCAGTCTAGTCTACTGCGAGAGTGACGCCTTACATAATGTGGCCACCGAAGGGGGTTGTGTCTTATTAAATTGCCGAGTGTTATAAACCTACTTTAATAAATTCTATTTAAAGATTTAAGTGGGCAATATAACACTATTCTAATGTATGTTCTAATATTATTGGTTACAGGGAGGCTGAGGTTCGACTCTTGGTCGGATATACTCAGGCGATTTTTACTAAATGGGCTTCTCTCCCCTCCACTCAAATGTATTTTTACCTCCTCTCAAACCTGTTTGATCATCTCAACTCCATTAGGGTAGATAGGTGGATTGGAACCTACTGACAATACCGGCACACAACTAACCAACTGTCAGTTCTAGAAAAGACACAACGACCAGTCCCCAGATGAGCAACTTATTCCTGTGTAAGGTAAACCCTGCACAAACACTTCATCCCATTAGGCTCTGCCGGCAGTCGAGTAACTCGGTAGAGAGACGCTAGCAACTGATGCAAGAGAATGGACCGAGATTATTGTGAGCGTTGTGCAGAGCTAGCGGTGAAATCCTGGTCCGGTGAAAACGTGTTTCAATCTCATCTGAGGGAAACAGGTTGTTTATCCGAATAGGAACGCTAATGCAATATTATTTTACACTATTTCTCCGGACAAATACTGGAGGATTTATTTAAGACTCGCTCTCTTGACTCAGATGTCTTCGGTTAGATAGCTAATTTCGCTGGCAGCCACCAAATGTCACCAACACTAATATCTCCTAATAAAGTATAATACTCTTGTCTTGTTGACCTATGGATTTTTTCAAATGTCTTATGATCACTATTATGAGAACACACCCTTTTGAGCTGACCAGAACGGACCCTAGAGCTCACGTATATAAGGATACAGTGGGGCCTACATTTGGTTTGAAGATCATGTAATCAACATCCTCAGAGCCACCAATATTCAAGGACTACACACACGTTCTAGATCATCTAAGAAACATCCCCTTCCCTCCCACCTGCTACTCTATATTTACCACCAGCTATCTGGGGAGCCCATAGACGACCTCAATCTCCCCAAATTTGAACTTAACAAGAGACTACGACTGGAAAATATCTGAACCATCACGAGTAACTCCATCAACACGTCACACCAACCATCTAGCTCATTCTCACCAATAGCTTGCATCCATTCAACAAGGCCAATCACCATCTAATTCTCATCAATAGAATGCATCCATTCAACAACGAACTAGGCCAATCCCCATCTCATTATCATCAATAGACTGCATTAATTCAAAAACGAACCAGGCCAATAACCATCTCATTCTCATCAATAGCTTGCATCCGTTCAACAACGAACAAGGCTAATCACCATCTCATTTTCATCAATAGCTTGCATCCATTCGACAAGGCCAATCACCATCTCATTCTCATCAATATATTACATTCATTCAACAACGAACAAGGCCAATAACCATCTCATTCTCATCAATATATTACATCCAGTCAACAACGAACAAGGCCAATAACCATCTCATTCTCTTCAATATATTGCATCCATTCAACAACAAACAAGGGTAGTAAGACGCGGTGCTAATAATAATAATAACAACGAACAAGGCCAATCATCATCTCATTTTCATCAATAGCTTGCATCCATTCAACACCGAACCACAACAAACAAGGCCAGTCACCATCTCTTTGTCTTCTAAAACATTGTATACTCAAATCAGGATTCACCATGCATCATTGTTAGGCCTGGAAGGAGAAGATTGATAACTTGTTGGTAATCGCCTCCCTCATACTTCATACAACCAACCAACAAGTAAACGAGTAAAACCACAATAACATAATATTTAAAAAATAGAGAGCTTTCCTCCCCCTTGACTACCTTTGGCTAAAGATTAGCGTATTGAGACAAATTTTTAAAACTGCATGAACCAAATTACTACAATCCCACAACTATATGAATACAGCTTGATATGCAATGCATATGACCGTTTGGCTGCAGAGGATGTAAACATCCTTTATCGGCCAGTCTCCGCCTTAAGCGTGGACGAACTTTCGTGATAGTTAGTCGTGCCCAGTGTGTGCTGATGATAGGCAACTCTTCTAGCAGTTGTGCCTATTGGGGTTAACTACACATGAATCTGACAGGGGAACCTAGCGTGCGATGTGTGTTGACTCAAGAACATTTATTTATTTTTATATCCGCATTTTCCTACGAATGAACGCATCTGAAATGAACTCACATATTTCATTTCTTAAGTCATGTTATTTGCAGGTGTCAACTTTTATATATCAAATCAATACTAAAAAAATATACTAACAATAAAAAAACGTTATCAGTGTTGACCACGTTGAGTCAGTTTAAGAACAAAGTGAGACAGTAAGTTGAGTACCAAGACGTGTTCATAAAGTGAATATTGAATACCCATGATAAAAGTAATAATAATAGTAGTTTATAGCGGAAAAATAGAAACATATGTTCCCATGGTGATAATGAGCGTTTTGCTACTGGCTGAAACCAATTAATGTAATTAAAGGCTTATATTGCTTATAACCGATGTATTCGTAAATAGCCTCAAAACAAGTTATAAACAGTAACATTATATTTTAAAAAAACAATGCCTTTGAGTGTTTCCTAAATTTCAACTGATAACACATTTAGTTTAGATAAAAATATGATCTTTCAAAACCTTAAATGAAAGTAAAGATATGCTATCTAATGTGTCGTAGATAATTATCATAATTAAATATTAGTAAAATGTTATAATATATGCTACGTGAAACGTAAATGACTTGTATAAGTCTCACAGCCCCTTACCCTGTGACAATGTAACATATATCACATTGCATAAAAACGTTCTAAAACTAAACTTTTGGCTCTTTGGTTAAAACAAGCTTTGGTTATACAGATATATAATTACTGTATGTGTATACATATTTATGTAATTGAATCTTTTATACTTATATGAGTATATATAATATATAAACACATATTTATACATATATATATCCAAACAATTATAATATATAATATAAACAGAGCTGATTTTGAGCAAATAGTCAAGAGTTTGATTTTAGAATGTTTTTGTGCAATGTGATATTATATTCTTATTCTAAGTGAACATAGTAACAAATCCTTATGATTCCCCTTTCTTAGCCTGTTTTTCTAGAATGAATAGCTCCCTTCTCTGACAGTCAGTAATGGCACTAGAGTTCATGAGTGAAACTACAGTATATATTTGTGTTGTATATGTATCCTTACACCCCAGAGTTCACACACAACCAATGATCTTGAGAGAGTAGTTGATTGTGAGCATTGTTGTCTGACAGGTAGAAGTGACTACAGAGAAAGAGAGAGAGAGAGTAGCTTCAACAATGGTCCAACTATTGACTGGGTGGAGCGTTCCTACCTGGATACTTTTGTCGCCTGGCTCTATTTCCTCTTTGTCACTACAAACACTCTCTAGGTTAGTGGCTCGTAATGTCTCCTGAGAAGGGAATCCACACCTGGCAAATACTTGGCGACGTCAGTTTTGTTTGTTACGCGTTGATAAATGACTCCTCTGACACATTCCAAGTGGTTAACGCCGGGGCCACTGGACAACAAACTTTGCCACCAAGATGTGCAGCCATTTAGTTATCACGGGTATTTTAGGTTGGACGGAAGCGGATCAGAGAAAAGATCACTGTTTTTACAGTTCTTATAACAAATAATTTTGTTGGCGAAAATAAATAAAATATTGCTTCAGCAGAAATATAGAGTTTAATTCTCTTCACGGGGTGATTCAACAGTTTTTGAATATCTGTCATGAGCATGATCAACTTTTTAAATGAAGAGAAAAAGTTATCATTATATTACAGCACACTCTTGACAGATATTCAACAACTGATGATATCACCGCAGAAATATTTGATTTCTTTTGGCAAAAAAAAGGTTGTTTTAAGACCTACAAAATGATTGGCCTTTTCTCACGTACCCTAAATTCCCACCTTAATGTACTCTTCTCTGTGTGTTCATGGACTAAATGCAAGACTTGTCTAATCTGGTTTGCTAGTGATGGATAGGTCAGGGTTTTAATCTTGGCCATTTATTCTGTGGTTGTTTTTTTCCTTAAAATTCTTTCCTCTCTCATTCCAAGCAGATGCGCATTCATTTCCTCTGACATATGAATTCAAGACTCTCATATTAACATAGTTATTAAAGGGCTACGACGAGAAGTAATTTTACTCATTACAGATGAGATTCTTTTTAGCAATTATACACAGTGAAGTCTTATCTACTATCGAAGTGGATTACCTTTGGAAATTGACCGTTCGCATCTTCATCCGATAAGGGTAATTAGATACGGATATCCCAAACGAGTAATAAGATTTGGTGCTCGGGAAAATAGTTTGGGTGTCAAGGCTACGCTTTTTGGTTAGACTGATTCGTTAAATATGTAACTTACAATCTAGCCAAGCTCTACCAAACAGACCCGTACCCTGCCAATCTAATTCATCACTTTGAAAAGGTAGACCCAATTTTCACCAAATGTCTTCCTTATTTTAGGCCATTCTAGAATCTAACGCCGGATCTTTAACTGAGTTTACAAACACGCTTCATACTAAAGCTTGATTCACACGTTCACCGAAAATAAAGAACAGAATATGCTTGAATGTCACATCAATTTACTTGCTGTATGTTGACCCATGATGCACTGCAACACAAACTTAAAACAACTGACTATTACCATATATTACTTTGTAGTCGATACACATATACTTTATATTATTATCGCAATAGATGTTTTCACATTATACCGTGGTACAGTCCAATATATCGACACACACACGCTTTCCATTAACGGGTTATTTAAAATCCCCTTAAAGAAACCCACGAAGCTGTCTGCTTATTTCTAGCTCTACGGTGCATGCGCACTGATTCACAATTTTATTGGGTCTCCCATGGTGAAGATCTCAGGCATAACGGTGGAAGTAGAGATGAGTTGAACTTAGAACAGCATGGGATGGTGAGGCTGAAATCTTGGAATTGGTCCAGAGATCGTCACGTGATAACGTTTCTGTTCTGATCTTGTATCTAGGCAAACTTGTGTATCCACAGTACACTAAAGTTGCACCGTCTAACTATTGTGGATATGTTTCAGCAATTCCAGTTTCTCATGATGGTGTATTTACACATGCGACTCTCGTTTAGTTGACAGGACACGCTTGTCTAGCACTGTGAGGGACAAGAAGGATATCTGCCTCCTTGTCACTCAAGACCAGTGGAGAAGTAGAGGGAAGATTCAGGCGATAAGGAAGCATATGTTTGAATATGGCTCAGAATTTAAGGAGGCCAGCTACTGAGAAGCTAAGACGCATCTAAGACGTTGAGAAATGGTTTGTCATTCCAAAATATAGCTCAAACCATAATTGAGGTGAAATATATTAAAATATCTTTGTATCTATATAAACCTCATATTTTTAAACTCTACCATTTTTAAAATAGTATTTAAAAAAATGAAACTACTAATTTTCAAACATGTTTAACGCAAATTGTCTTATCTCTGAGATCGAAGTAAATGGTAATAAACATAGATATAACCTTCCTTAAACAAATAGAGTAATTTGTTTTGGTAGAATAACTACATATAATTTATAGATCATTAGGGATGGTTCTAGTGGTTTTGAAGCTTCATAACTGTCATTCCCATTCAGGCCTACAGTATTAAGAAATAATTTTCCCTAGTAAAAATATATACCATCCATCCAACTATAGACACACGAGGTGTTTAAAATGTTTAGAACGTGAGGCTCAATTTTCTTACGAGTGGATTTCTGAAAGGCCTTTCCTCCTTCTAGAACCTACTGTATATTGAAGTTTGTAGGAAGGAATAAAGGCCTTTCAAATAGTTAATTGTAAGAGACTGGGTCTTTAGTGTGAACCTTGTAGTTTGAATCTGAGAGATAATTATGGCGCAGTTTTATAAACATGGCCTACATGCTAGGAGGTTTTATCTCCTTGCTCAACGTTCAATTTATCATCCGGGCTATCCGTTTATTTTAGCACTAATCGTTCGAGATATCCGTTTATTTTAGCACTAATCGTTCGAGATATCCGTTTGTTTTAGCACTACTCGTTCGGGCTATATGTTTATGTACTAGCTACGCTAATGGTTTGAAAGATGGGGAAGGTTATATTTTGATAAGTGTACCAGCATTTACTTAGAGGGAGAAACCACCCTCAGTGCACCCAGTCTATTGTGAAAGTGACGTTTTAGACCATGCGGCCACTGAAGCGGATATATATATATATATATATTTAAATTAGAGGGGTAGGGATGAGATAAGTACAATTTGGACAAAATGTACATTAATTTTTTTGAAGGGAGGCTAGGAAATCATTTAGGAAAAAAACTCAATTCACCCAGCGGGGACTCGAAACCTCGTTCAAGACGAGACTGGAACCCCTGTACACATGCACACTGGTGTGGGTGATATTAAATTGTGCTAATCCATACCGGTGGGCACTTGGTCTGGATTTCAGGTGAGTGGGGAGGTCTGAGTGTGAATCCCAGCCGAGAGTACTAGAAGTGATTTTTCCTGAATAGATTTCCACTTTTCCTCCATACAAATTTGGGCACATTTCAATATGGCTTTTAGTACCGTGTCTTACAACCCATTAGGGTTATACACTTATGTACTAATTACGTTAATGGGTTAGGGATGAGGGGGTGATATTTAGAGGACGGGTACCCACATTTGCATGAGGGAGAGAGAGTGCGAGGGCATTTAGGAAAAACCAACGTGAGAACCCCTGACTGGGATCGAACTCCAATCTTTCCGTCATTGGCAGTCTAGTTTCTGGTTCAGTGCAAGAGTAGTGCCTTAGACCATGCGGCCACCGAAGTGAATCATTTCCAATTATTAATACCTTCCTCTTTCCTACTTCATTAAAGTAATTAATGGTGTTTAGCTAATACAGGTAGATCTAGTAAGACGTGGGTCAAATATGTTTTGTCTTCATACACAGCTATATATCACATGGGTAAAATTACAATTACTTATCAAGATTTATGTTATATTAAGAAGTTTTCTCAGACTATATTAAGAAACTAAATGTGAACATAAATTTTATGATATTTGATTAATAAAATCGTAATATAAGTTATTGAAATAATAATAATCGTCATGAGCTGTGCCTAAACTGTTTCTTATTTACTGTGATGTGGGAGGAAAGATTCAAAGTATGATATTGTTATACAATTGATCAAAGCTAGAATGTTGTATTGTAAATACTGTTGAAGTGATAACTCCATAATCACCAGAAAGTGACTGTACTTCCACCACCCCTCTCTACTGCCCCAATGTGGGGTTGTATTGTTAAGCTATTAAAAGGTGTTTTTCAACTGTTCACGTATATTTTTCCTTTCCTTTTGTGCTGTTTACTTAGTTGAAAAGTCACCTAAGTTGTATTCTTCAAATATACATTTAAATCGTAGGATCGGAGAAAAACTTATAAAAGTATTCTGTCAAAATTATAAAACATTGGTGTTCATAATAATTTAGATTATCAATTGATTAAACAGAATGATTTAAATTTAGAGAACATTGTTGTCAAATTATAAACTGAGAGTATTTTCTAAGGGTGCCGCATACATGAAGAGAAATATCCCAAATGTGTTATTTATTATGAGAATGCTAATTTTGAAATTTAAAAACCATCAAAACCATCCTCAGTTATCTTAGTATTTGTTTTAACGACTCCATTAAAAATAGCTTTAATTGTTATAGAACTATATCATTGGTAAAAGGTGTGTTTACCCTTTCACATTAATCAATTAACGGCTGGGGACTGGATGTTGTGTCTGCCCTAGTCTTAAGTTAGACTATAATACATATGAAGCTATGACAGGCCTAACAAGTCAGTAGTGGAAAATATACGGCTTGAATAAAGAAGTGACCTGGACCACAGGCTGGAAACAGATATGGATGGAAACTTGTTATAGAAAGGCGAGAGTTATGTTTACAACCATTTACTTTGGTATTAGCTTTGACAGTTCACAAGAAAATAAGCTGATTTAATATTTTCAAGATTTCTAAAATAATTGTAAAACTGAAAATGTGATTATTTTTTTAGCTTAAATCTTTCTTGTGTTAATAAACTGTCATCTCTCTTTACTAAACAAAAAGTTTTATTTTTAATTCATATTGATACCAGATAACTTTAACCTCAATTTAGGTGATAACTATATTTTTAAATAGAAAACAAATTCGTAAATAGCGCAAGATTTCTGGCCGTCTGAAAAGTTTCTCAATACTCCAGTAAGCGGCTCCCCTAATGTACGGTACATCTTATGAACCAACTAATTAATTAAAACAAAACCCTATTCACAAACTAGCTTGATTCAACGGCCAATCTACCACAGGCGATCACTGAGAAAATAAGAACAAACGATTAACGTTTTGTTCCTTCCGGGAAACGAATCCTTTACCCTGATCTGCGTAGCTTGTCTGTAGTCTGTGGTGGTCACCGGACGTGGTAGAGGGGCCCCGAGGGGGTTCCCAGTAACTGACACTTGTAGGACTGTCACGACCTTGATTCCCACACACAGGACTTCACTAACAGGGGCAGCACTCTAACAAATAGTATTGGTGTTGGTTTTATTCACCTCATTTTTCCACGTCCAGCTTTTCTTCGTGCCAACTAGTTTGCAAATTGATATAACTTGTTACAGGTTTTAAAACAAAACCCTGTATAAATTAAAATAGCCCAATAGCGTTGAAACTGATAATAGTTTACTTGTAGTATAAGTATCTATATATCAATCAGTATATAGGCCTATATTGTTTACACTCATTACTGTTTCCAGCCTATAGCCTGGGTCAGTTTTTGATTCAAGCCATATATTTTCCCACTACCGGCTTACTAGACTTGTAGCTTCAAATGTCTTATAATTTAACTTAAACTATAACAGGCACAACACACAGTTCCCAGCCATTAATTTATCAAGGGTATACCCACATTTCACCAATAATACATTTTTCGGCCCTGCTGGGAATCGAACTCGGGACCCTTACTTCAGTAGGTAGACACGCTACCAACTGAGATAAGGTGTCGGAATAATAGGTTTGTATAAATATTTACAAATTAATTCAAGTACACACATATGAATTTATATATAAATATAGACCTACATTTTATATTAGGTAAGGAATTTTAGCTTATTCGGATGTTCAACATAGTATGTATTTTTTGTATCGTGTCTTACTATCCATCCGGGCTAGCCACTAACTACACTAATGGTTTGAGATGATAAAGGTAGAATTTCGAGCACAAGTACCCACATTTTCACGTAGAAAGAGTGAGGAACCCTTAAGAAAAGAACTACCCCCAGTACACCTAGCAGGGTTTCGACCCCAAATCTTCATTCACCGCCAAACCAGAGCAGAAGAGCTTGACGTTTAGTCCGCGAGCGCATTGGTGCGGGAGCATTTTATAAGAAAATACATTGAAGAATGGTGTCTTTATTTAGTTAATTTTAAAATATATTTTTGAGTTACATACAAGACCAAACTAAAAGTCAAATTTTACCCCTATATAAATGAGTGTTCACATAGCAATGTTGTGTATGTTAGCAACACGACCTGTTAATTTCTCTCTCCCCGTGGGAAGGCAACAGTAGGGAGCAACTCGACATACGCCCTTGTTGACAGAGAAGAAGCGATGCATGGACCACAGCATTTGTATCCTTACTACCGCGACTAGACTACCACGAGTCGTCATAGCTACCGTACACTTTACATGGTAGAGGGACAGGGGGGAGTGGAGTCAAGCGTCGGCCACGCCCACCACCCGACCACGTGACGCGATCTCTGACCCCCTCCCCGCCAGCCAATCACAGGCCAAACATCCGTCCCTACCGCGTAGCAAGGGGGGGATAAGAGAGCAGGGAAACCAGTCGAGGTTTTTATTATTATCTGGTTCCCTTAACTCGCCTTCCTTCCCTCCCCCCTTGCCACTCTGAGGACGCAAACATCAAGTGTCAAGTAGTGCGGCGTCGGGGCATCAGTGCGCGTCTTCAAGGCTAGGGGCGCCACCGTAGCAGTCACGGTGTACATCCCGCGCGGGGATGTGAACTCAGGTGCACACACATGCACACACGTACACAGCGTCGGAACGCTTGTGTTCGATGGACCCAGTCGTCTGAAGATGAGGTGTGACCGACATTTTCGCAAGTGACTAGTTTTTTTAATGTGTTGATCGGACTAATCTACAGCGTGCTCTTACTACACCCATTACTCCGAGAGAGGAACCTATGAGTCGAGATGTTCCAGTTCGTTGATGGGAACTATACACATGATTATCCTGTTTCCTCCGCGATCCTTGTTATAAATAATGGGATGCTCCCCGTGGGGTACGATCCCCCTAATTAATCAGTGTAATTATGCGAAACCTTAAACAAAAGGGGACAGTTTTCTCATCAATGTTTGTGAACCGAGTTCACATTCTCTATATTATCGAATAGACCGATGATAGTCTCTTGGAAAACAAAACGATGGGACATGAAACTGTGTTTAAACTTTCTTTACATCTCGAAGTGTCGTCATCACTATTCATTTTCAACTGGTTCGAATGAAACATACCCTGAAATGTCGGTCATGTTGGATATGAATTTGCTAGTATCGCCGGTACACCGACCGTAATTTATTTTATATTAAAAAATGTCGCGGCATGGACTGACATGAAAACACTGTGATAGTGAGAAATAAACACAACGGTTTGGACTTCCCCTCGTGGGAGTTTGTCCACCAGTGGAGGAGGCTTGTTTCATTTTACGAAGTGACGTCTCGCCTTTCGGGCCCATGTAGAGATGAGGGCCCCTCACGGACACAGGTAACTCGTGGAGTCTCAGGCGAGTCTCCGGGCCTCGGTTGGAAGCTAAGCGTGTGTCAGTGAGTCTCCCGCACCAAGGACCCGCCATCCTGGAGGCTCCAACCAACTTCAGCCTGTTCTCGTTCAGGCCGCCAGCCATGGACCTCACCACCGCCTACCGCTACAACCAGAACATGATGGAATATTATACCTGTGAGTCCTAGGAGCAATTGAGGGACTCGGCCGTGCTCCGGCACGTTTAACATAAGGGGTACCCACTTTGGTGGCCGGTTGGTCTTCAAGGCGTCACTCTCGCTATAGACCGGAGTGCCGAGGAGATCATGGTTCGAATACTGGTCCGGGGGAGTGAGAGAAGTTTTACCTAAGTCCAAACTCAATCAATCTTAACACGTTAGCTTAATTAGCATATAAACGTAGGCCCGAACAAATAGTAATACGCAGTGCTAAATAAAACCATAAGGGGAAATTAACGATTAGATCTAGAGAATGATATCTACGTGAGTGATCGCGCAGACTAAGGCGTTGATATCATATGGTTTGATTTGCTAGTGACGTGGAGGTTTTGGTTCCAAATCCCGGCCAGATGTACTGAGATGTTTAAAAGAAATAGTTTCTCACCTTCCCACCACGGAGATGCGGCCCTCTCAATTTTAACTTTCTCATCCCTATCTGATTAGTATAATATTCATGGATAGCCCAGATGGATTGTAAGATGCGGGGAACGTAAGTAAATAAATAGGGATAAGAGGAAACCTACGCGTACCATTGTGAACCACTGGAGAGAGCCACGAGATTAGAGCATCGATAGGATAGAGTGAAATGCGAGTCCGACACCTTAGACCTTTCAGCCATCGCTGATAGCCATAATGGTGTCGATAGAATGAACATGTTTATAAACCTTTTTTATTGGGTGGAAAGATAACATTTCATTAGCTTATTTGATCTTTTATAGACTCTTTGATAATTTAAAAAAAATCCTACAGTTAATATCCGGAGAGCTAATAGCTTTTGACTATATCGGAGAAACAATAACTTCAACTGGGATTCGAACTATAGGATCCTTTTCAAAACTTAGCTACATTTTAACATTGAATATATCCAAATTTAATTCAATATTTATTTTTAAAACTACCAGTGATAATGAGTATAGACTCATAATAGATTTTACTACATTATTTTCTAAACTAATATGATTGTGCAGTGGTAAAACATTCTATTGTGTAGACTATTCAGCTCGATTCTCCAGAGTTTCTTGAAATTGAACCATTTAGTTTGCGTTTTAAACCCTATACTCTCTGGTAGCACTATTATAAACAATTTCGCTAAGGGATTTTTTTAAATTTTCTTTCAAATAACAATTTATTCTATAAAAATTTAAATGGCACTTTGTCGTTGAAATTAACTTTAAATGTTCTCGTCCGGTATTGCGATGCTGTATCAAACATAATAAACTAAATCTAACTACGAAGATAAATATTTGCAGTTTAATTAATATATTTGTAATTATTTGATAAAATAGAGAATAAATTACATGAATTAGTTTTCCACCCAAATATTTACAATTTTTAAAATCAAGCTAATAGTGAAAACTTATTCACACTCAAAATAATAAAAACTTCGACCGTAATAATAGTGGTTTTCTTCAACGGTTATTCCAATCATCTGTTTACGATTTGCTAAGAAGGTCGTATTGTTTAGTTTCTTGTTGTATTTCACTTAAATTATCAAGTTTGATATGTTATTACAACACTTACATTTAATTTAGGCAAAAATCACTAGTCATATTTTATAATACATACCAATTTAAGGAAGTAACAATGACATTGCAAATATTAATTTTTAACATGTGAAAGTTAATAAACGGACTATTTTAAGACATTTATCGTAAATAAGAAACACTTCTGTTAAGATATTAACTTGATACTTAGCAATAACATTTACATATCTCGATTTTGATCTTATCAGATGCAGACATACCGTATATTTTGTGTAAAATTATAATTAATCCATGAAAATAAAGTTAGTCCTCGCTGCATTTTTATATTAGATTGCTATAACATTAAAAACTAAGCTCATTTAGATTTTTTAAACATCACGTTTTACTACCCATTTGGGTTATACGCATTTATGTGCTAATTACACCAATATGTTATGGATAGGGAAGGTTTGATTCAGGGGAAGTGCACTCGCATTCTCGTATAGGTAATAGAGAAAATATTTGAGTAAAATCTACATTCATTTACAGCTGACAGATATTTGAACCCCGATCTCCCCGTCATTGACAGTTCAGTCTATTGTGAGAGTGATGCCTCGGAACATTTGACCACTGAATTATGTTTAGCAAATAATTGATAAGTGGGCACTGTTTAGTAAAAAAGTAATATTTCATCTGTTGTTTGTTTGTTTGTTAACTTATAGAGCCTATTTCCCCGATATTTGACTCTGGGTTTTGATATTGGAACGTTTCATTCACTATATAGGCCTACTCATAAACGTCAAGATTTTAAATTTATATCTTAGTTATTTATAGTGCATTTTAAGTATTTTAAACCCTTTAGACATTTGTAACCAAATAAACTCATGTTTATAATGTATGCTACTTGAGTCTTTGCTCTGCCTATGTAGTCGCATACAACAATTGATGATACTAAAATATAGCTCGAGTTTCGTTTAGGAAAAGATTTGCGTGCTTCTCACAAACCTTTACGTTGTTATTTCAAATCAAGTATAATGTTTATCCATACAATACGTGCATTATAATTAAATACAGAAAACAATACTAAACCATTTAAGTAACATTACATTTACATTTACTCTGAATTTATAAAATGTAATCTAATTTATAATCAACTAGCAATCCCACACGTGGTTGCTCGTGACCCACTGTGGTATTGTATTGAAATAGCCTAATTAAAAAGCTAGTTAAAATCTAGAGGTGCATTCGGACCCCCTCACGTACACCTATGTCAAAAATTTCAGATCTCTACGTGCCGTAGATTTGGCTGGGCATCGCACACAAACAAACAAACAAACACATAGACAAACACTTCCTTTTCTACACCAATATTATAAAGGAAAGAATTGATTTTTTGTTTGTTTTTTGTTTGTAATGAAGAATAAATTTACTTTTCAAAATAAAATATAGCCTACGTTACTCGCTGATAATGTAGCTTTATATTGGTGAAAGAATTTTTAAAATCGGTCCAGTAGTTTTTGAGTTTATCCATTACAAACAAAAATCAAATCTTTTCCTCTTTGTAATATTAGTATAGACTAGTATAGATATAACCAACAGTTAAGTGCCGTAGGCCTATGTGCTTTGCATTCCATTTCAAACTAAGGAAATATATTTGAAACGTGAATTTGGGAATTTTCTAAAATAAATTGTTATGGTGATACTCATTATAATATTTCATCAATATTCATTTCATATATTTATTAAGCACATGTTTTATGTAAGCTTCTGGTAGCCGATGTAAATTAATACAAAGGAGAATTTTCTCTTGAACAATGTTACTATGTAATAATTTCGGTAAGATTCAAATTTACAGTACGTTTTATTCGTAGTCGAATCTCCTCGTCATCGTTACTTTATATTTTACGTAAGTTATTAATTATTTTGGCTCGAAATATTTGAAAAATAAGCCAGATATTATTTTGTCCTTTATATTGTGTTAAGGTGGGAATGTAGGGAATGCAGTTTTTAGAGCAAACATTTTTTTTTCCCAAATAAATAAAATATTGCTTCAGTAGAAATATAGAGTTTAATTTTCGTCAAATGTTGATATCAACAATTGTTGAGTATCTATCATGAGCTAAGCGGCACTAAATGATACATTTTTTAAACGAAGATAAAAAGCTGTTGTTAAATTCCAGGACACTTTTAAAAGATATTCAACAACTATTTATTTTGGTTTAAAATTATTTTTTTTATAAAAACTGCAAAAACACTGCCCTTTTCTCGCGTTCACTACTTCTCCGCGTAATCATGAACTGTTTACATACAAGGTTTAAGTTATATTAAAATATACTCAATTTATAAAGTGGCCCGACGAATAAACAAATAAACTGTAGGTATTATATTAAAATATTATTCTGTAGATGACAGAAAATATCTAGCTTAGCATTTGAAAATAACTTCAAACAAAAAAAAGGGGGAGGGGGTAGAGCGTTCGTTTATATAGGTCATGATCATCGTCTCACAATTTTACGTGGGATTATATTCAAATAATCGATCAAATGGGTCATTATAATATTATATGATTAGCTATTATTAATGTAGTATAGCCGTAAATAGTAACATTACTTTTGAGCATTTCAAACACAACTAATGTTAGTTATTGTGAATGATATTAACACAATTGATTTAAATTAGGATTGAGCATTGCTAGCACAATTGGTTTCAATTAGTGATTAGAACGCCTAGCACAGTTCATCTGAACTAACTTTGAACATGACTAAAATAATTTGTTTCAATTAGTTTTGAATATTGATAACATAATTTGTTTCAATTAGTGTTGAATATTGATAACATAATTGGTTTCAATTAGTATTGAATAATGATGACATAATTGATTTCTATTAGTGTTTAATATTGAAAACTCATTGCTTCAATTAATTATTATAATTTTAAGTACAGGTAGATTAAGTTAATTTTGCTCAAGACTATCTTTAGGCATTACGAACACAATAACATATATATAAGCTTACAGTTTAGCATTTAAAATGTGTTTACATTTTAGCAATGTGAACACATTTTGTTTCATTTAATTTTGAGTATCATGAATACGATATAGCTAGGATAGTTTTGAATAAGCTAAAAATTCTTTCAATCTAATTGGAATGAACTATTTTGTTCAACTATATAGTCGCTCACTTTTTGAAATGCTACATAGCCTACATTCAGTCATATTCTACTAATCGCTCAATTTTTTTATAGCACCTTGTCTTACTACCCGTTCGGTGTATATGTTTATGTACTAGTTACGATAATGGTTTTAGGGGTTAGCAAGGTTATGTTTATATGAAGTGTACCCGTATTTTCATTGAAGGTGAGGGTAAAGCCATTTTGTTAAAACCACCCTCATTATACCCGACTGAAATTCGAGCCTCGGCCTCACCATCATCGGCAGTCTAGTCTACTGTGAAGTAATGCCTTAAACCATGCGGCCATCGAAGTGGGTAATTAAATCATCCAATCAGCCTGTTCATGTTACGGCTAATAAGTTATAGGCCTAAATGCACTTTTTTGAACTTATTAATATAATACTATGATACACTGAACATCACCTTGATTAATAAAATAGCACAGTTTTAAATAATCCATTCATCACCCAAACTTCCCCATACATCCAGTTAACTCCCCCATACATCCAGTGAACTCCCCATACATCCAGTGAACTCCCCATACATCCAGTTAACTCCCCCATACATCCAGTGAACTCTCCATACATCCAGTGACCTCTCCATACATCCAGTGACCTCTCCATACACCCAGTGACCTCCCCATACATCCAGTGACCTCTCCATACATCCAGTGACCTCTCCATACATCCAGTGAACTCCTCATACATCCAGTGACCTCTCCATACATCCAGTGAACTCCTCATACATCCAGTGAACTCCTCATACATCCAGTGACCTCTCCATACATCCAGTGAACTCCTCATACATCCAGTGAGCTCCTCATACATCCAGTGAACTCCCCATACATCCAGTGACCTCCCCATACATCCAGTGACCTCTCCATACATCCAGTGACCTCTCCATACATCCAGTGACCTCTCCATACATCCAGTGACCTCTCCATACATCCAGTAACCTCTCCATACATCCAGTGAACTCCTCATTCCTAATAATGACTTGTTTCAAGGCGTGAGTGTGTCTGAATGTTCGTGGCACGTACTTGTCTTCTCTCAAGGCTCTTCACTCACAGGAAGGCTTGTTCGGTAATATTAGAAAAGCTATTAAGTTCTTAAAAATTGATATTCTGGGCACATATTTTTACTACACTGAGCTATTTATAAGTGTGAAGTGAAATACACACGCGTCATATTTGTTTAAAGGATGTGTGTATAACATTCTGAAGCTTAAAACAGTAAAATTGTTCGCTAAATCCCAACAAACACATTAAAATAGGTTTTTATTGCTTGTCTGTCTGTCGAACACTTTTAGAAATTATATTAGTGGCGGAGTTTGAACCCCTTGCTATTTCTTTATTATTTGTTATAAAAAATATATTTATGTTCATAGTTGTCAAAACACTAGGCGAGAGCTATTCTCCCCTGGTTTGACTAGTAGAAGGAAGAGAGTGGAGAAGGGGAGAGGGCGGAGGCTTAAAATAATTTAGTGTTTGAAACGAGAGCACATCAAACATAAGAGCAAGAGAGTAAGAGAGCCATCGTGAGCCATGTTTTCCAGAGAAGAGGATTTTTAAATAAAATATCAGATTTTGTTTGTTAAAACATTTAGCACCATGCTATTAGAGTCCATGCACTCTCATTAACGTGACTGTGAGAAACCACATCTATAAAATCACCACCGTTATCAAAGTTGAGATTAGACCTTTGACCTCCTTGTCACTGGTGATCCAGCAATTGAGAGATGAGCGCCATGGACCATATAACCACCACTGTGGGTAAAACATTAGAAGGTATTATTGTAGTGCGTGGTTTAAAATTGACTTATCTTGGGTAAATAAGCCAAAGAATTAACAACTGAAGACAGTTTCAATAATTTCCTTATTAGATTGGGTGAGTTAACTCAGACGAGATGTAGTGTTTTCATAATGTTCTTGAAAATTATTGCTACACATTTGATCCTTTTAGCCAGTCAGTTGGCTGTATAAAGTAGCCTTCGAATAAATATCAACCATACTGAATATCACCGCTTAAAGAACCAGAGGTGTTATGGAGAAAAGCTTTATCTTCGCTCTCTCTCGGTTTAACTGTTGCCATATCGCCTCACTTTCAGTTTCATCTGAAGGTGGTGTGCTGGTGTAGTAAGGAACTTCTGGCAGCCTCGGCGAATCAGCGTTGCAAACATTGTCTTATATTTTAGGGAAGATAGACGACACGGAAACAAGAGAATGGCAACGCTGTTTCCCAATAATAACCATGCAGTTGCCTCGGAGGTGATATCCAGTGTAGTGGCTTGTTAATTCAATTTTTTAAATTAACATTTAAAACATTAGATACATTTATATTTATAAGTTACTTTTTCCATCCATTACAGTTTCCAGCCTGTGGTCTGGGATAGTTTTTGTATTCAAGCTAAATATTTTTCACTACCGACTTGCTAGGCCTGTCGAAGTTTCATATGTCTTATAATCTAATGACTAGCACACACAACATCCAGTACCCGGCCATTAATTTATCACTTTGAAAGGGTAAGCTCACATTTAACCAAGGATTAATTTTTCGGCTATACTGGGACTCGAATCTGGGACCCTTAGCTTTGTATACAGACACGATACCAGCTGGGCTAAGTAAAGTGTCGGACTGTTTATAAGTTTCCTAAACGTCTAAATAAATCACAATTAAGGGCTGAAGAAGCTTATATGAAACTTGTTGAGATTGTTGGATTAGTGTCCATTGCCTTAGCCCGATTTGTATTTCATCTTTCAGCTGAACTAAGGGAAGCATGGACAAAAAATGCATAATTTGTGAAATTGGAATTTCCCCTTTCACAGTGAGGTATTAACAGCTGGATGACTAACTCAGAAAGTACAAGTTAATTGCCACTAATAATAACAAATGCGTAGGTCTACGTAACATGCTTAGGAAGCACAATTACCGAGATAAAGCTTGTGTGAATATAAATATAGGAGACCAAAATAGGATGATTATGGATGGAGTTAAGTATAACTGGATTAGGCTAAATAGACCATGGATGGAGTAGAATAAGAAGACTATGGATGGAGCAGGAAGAATAACTAGAATAAGCAGACTATGGATGGAGCAGGAAGAATAACTAGAATAAGCAGACTAATGGATGGAGCAGGAAGAATAACTAGAATAAGAAGACTATGGATGGATTAGAAAGAGGGAGTGAGTGAGTGGGCTGGCTATAAGGAAGACACGAGTTTCAACAGAAGCAAACCAGATGCGGCAGATCTAATTTAGTGGAACAGAAATGGCTGGCTGGGAGATGGCTCACGAGTGTATTGGTATTCTTGTGAGCTAGAGATGTTCGCAAGGAGTAATAGAATCACAGGGAGGAGATGTATAGATACAGAGCACACTGGAAACTTACGCAACGCGAGGAAAACTGGTATAAAACACGCCTCAATGCTCGCAAAAAAAGCTACAAACACAATTCCAAACTTGATCTGAATAAAATGTATAATGTATTCATAAATATTAAATCAATTTCCCAAAATTGCTAGTACCTATTTTATATTATATTGAAAAAATATATACGTTTTAGTAATACAATGTTTTTATACATTTAAAATTTGACCCACTTTTATATACTAATAATATTATTAGCATTTTTTAGAGATTATAATATGCTATCATATTTTCAATAATTATTTAGGTTTAGAAACGTTTAATATGCTGTCTAGAATTTTACCATTCTTTCTCCGGTTTGTATGTTTTTTGGCCACATCAGAACGTTATAAAAAATATGGGCTCTGAATGTAGTATAATATTATTTGTTAATTGAAACAAATACCTAATTAAAAACAAGTTATTTGATAAGTCTTCTAAGACCCTAACAAACAAATACATAAACAAATGCACAGTAACCATTTATCTGTACCCCTTGCTGTAATTGTAACAAACAATACAACATTATCTGAGATAAATGATATCTGCGATTCGAGCACATTTTATCTGTGAAAAAATGTTGTAACGTCAACTGAGGTGGATGTAGCTGGTTGTTCCAGAAAGATGTATACTTAAGGATAGGGGGGGGGGG
>CABFOW010000157.1:191158-237800 GCA_902141385.1 Timema californicum
GGGTCTTGTTGGTCGGGGAGGTATCAGGGAGGGAGGGAGCTACACCCCCTGGTGGCCCAAGAAATTGGCTGTGACGGCGCTGGTTCCCAAATGACGTCACTTGTTTCTTACAGCTACTGTTGGATTCAAACAACTCGAGATATTATCCCAACGTTTGTGTGTGTCCATCACGTCTTACTACCCGTCAAAGATATACGAATTTAACTACACCAATGTAGTAGGTATGAGGGAGGTAGGATTTAGAAAGTAGCCCCATTTGCGTGCAAGGTAAGTGAAAAACCACCTTTAGCACACCCGGTCTGGATTAGAAACCTTGTTTACCCATATCTGGCATATCAGACCGGATGAAGTACACACCTTAGCCCGTGTGATCATTTATGTGGGCATTATTTTGTCAGTATTGTCTCTAAACACAACTAATTACCATATTTGCTATATTTTATGTTTGTATTTCTTTGGCTCACTGTATTTCCTTTAGTTATCTTTACTAATCAAAAAGGAACTCAGACCACTAAGCCACACTTATTAACGTTGCCACCCATGCGAGCATGCAGGTCCTACTGTAAGATGTTAAAAGGACTGAAAATATCAGCATCGATGGGCACGCGAATTAAGTGCCAAGTCCTTATATATCGTTTTCCAGTAATGAGGTAAGAGTTTGAATTTCAACCAGGTTCACTGTGGATCGTTTCCACCAAGGGTTTCCCTGTCTCCTACCTTGCAAATTCGGGTGAATTTTTCTACATACTTTCTTCCTTTGATTAGTTAAATGCCTACACCCCGTACGTAAAGTAAGACGCAAAGTAATAAAAAAAACACTTTGAAAGTTTGAAGATGGAAGAATATTGTAAAAATATGCCCAAGTCTCCAAACATTTATTCGATGTGTGAGAAGTTTTCTTTGATAACAGCGCGTTCTACACCAAGTTTACATCCGAGCTGATCTAAAGGGCTGTAGGATGATATACGAGTAAATACATGGAGTAGTAAGAAGGACTAGAACAAAGAGATCGCACGTGTCTTTCGTTTAACCTGTAAGGTAGCAAACTTACCTTGCACTATTCCACTATGGTATAGCTTATATGATAGGCTCATGAAGTAATCCTTCACTGTAATAAGGGTAATAATAATAATAATGCACGTCTGAGCTTCATCACTCACAGCCCAGTTTGTAGAAAGATTAGCCAGTATTAATGTAGCGTGTCCCAGGGAACGCCCGAATGGACTAATCGTACTTCCTTTACGTGGAGGATCTTTCCATGGTGTGATGAGCTGAGGTGATGATGAAAGTGATGGTGACCAGTGGAAGCTCTTAACCTAATTTAAGCCTAACTAACCTGACCCTGGTGATCGTTGGGGTTATTCCCCCTTTCGGGAAAAATACCCATGGTATCAGCCGGGAATCGAACCCGTAGTCCCTAGGCTCGTAGCCAAGTGCACTGACCAGTACACCAATGGGCCTGTTACATTTTAGGATAAGCGGGATTTACTCTTGGTCTACTCTAAAAAGGTAAAAACTTACCTTGCTTGTTTCCACTATGAGGAAGTTTATATGATTGTTCCATAGTAGAGCCCATCAAGGTAAGACTACACTTTCACCGTAAACGGAGTGTACATAGCTCAAGATTCAAAACCAAACCTCCCTCATCATTGGCTATCCAGTAAATCATGAGAATCACTTCTTAAACCACGTGACCACACACGGGAACATTTGTGTAATACAACTAGTAGGCTATTGAAGTTGTCAGCCATGTTGTGAGAGATGCTGGTACAGCCTCCCCCACCCCTTTTTGTCAACCCTGTGTCTATCAGTGTCTGACTGACTCCACGACGCTACGGGTGGCAGGCGCCTCGACGCGTGGCCTAGTGGCGTCTTGTACCAACACAGTGGCTTAGCCGGTCTTGCTCGACTAGGTGACGGGAGATATATAGATAGATATAACTTGATCAAGTCACGTTCTCCTAGGGCTCGTTTTATACCCTTCAGTATTTTAAGGTTAGGATTTTTACAAGCATTTTAGAAGTGATTCGTAGTATCTAACATTATCCGCGAGTGAAGCAAATTCATTATTTTATACTTTTTCAACAAAACAAACAGAAAAGTTGGTTAAATTTGGTATAACCAAATTTATACAACTATACGACAGCAACATGTGTATCAACTCTAACATTTAAAAATAGAACTGTAAAATAAAAAAATGTGTTAAATTCATTAAGTGAATAGTAATGATTTATCACAAAGGCATAATTCGTCATTTTATCTAGAACTAGGTATTTGGACGGATGACTTAGCTAAGGGATGTGTAATTATTTAATATATTTTTGTTTGATGTTCTGCGATTTATAATTACTATATTTAAAACTGAATACAACAACTCTTTGGGAACCCATGCCTAAACTCTCTGCTTATGAACGCAAGAATAATATATAATTTATCTATTTGTGTATGATTTTAAACAGATTTTATTTATCAAAATTCAAAATGTTATATGGTATATCATACGTGACTTTATGGTGAATGTTAACTCTCAATGGACGGGACCCTTGGATACTTTGTAGCTGTCCACAGATCTCTACTTAAGCTTGGTGAGTTAGTTACATGTTACATCTAGTGAGCGACTTATGAGGTAGTTAGTTAAAGCCAGAATGAGTTACTTGTCACAGTGAGTGGGCTACAAGTCATAATGAATGAGTTACATGCCAATATAAGTGAGATACACGTTGAATTGAGTGTTTACATGTCGCAGAGAGTGAGCTACTTGTTACAATGTGTGGGCTACATTTATAATGAATGAGATATATGTATAAAAGTAAACATGTTGCAGTGAGGAGTTTAATCGTCCCAGTAATTGAGTTACATGTCATGGGAAGGGAAATATATGTATCAATGAAAGCATATTACAGTGAGTGTGGATTGCATGTAGCTGTGACTGAGCTATATGCCATTGTGTGTGGGCTAAATGTCGTAATAAGTCAGTTACATGCCGCCGGGATTGGATTACATGTCGCAGTTGTGTTAATTAAATGTCATGTTGAGTGCTTTAGTCACTACTGGAAGTGGGATACTGGTTGAAACGAGTATGTTACATGTCGCAGTGAAAATGCTACAGGCTGAAGTGAGTGGGTTACATGTCACATTGAGTGAGTTACATGTTGCTGGGAGTGAGGGCATGTTTCATTGAGGAAGAAGAATGTGAGTGAATTCATGTGAATATGTGTCATTAATCTTGGTTCATGAGAGATAGTTGCAATATTATATTTAAAATAAAGTACTTTATTGTTTTAAAATTTGATTTTTAATACACAAATTTAATAAATACTATAAAGCAATACAATATTTTCACTTGAGCTTTAACTAATTTTTAGTCAAATAACCAACCCAATTAGTTGACTTTTATCTAACAAGTTTTCAAGTATCGTGTGGTTTTGTCAGACAACTATCGGAACAGGGGAAACGTTGTAATAAAATTGCAAATGGATTAAATCCACTTGAACGTTGAAACCTAGAATCGCAATCTAAACAGCAAGCGTCGAAACACTCCAAACCTTTTGAAACCCTCCAGCCTCGGCGATCGCAGGTACCAATTAGTCCCCCGGGGTGATTATCTCACGATAAGGGGTGTGGGGAACATACCGGCTCGGACAGATAGCATACTCTACAACAAGTGGCTGCTATTAATTACAGCTTGTTACGAGAGGGCAGAGCATCTATCTTATCTGTCCGGTCGTGTGTCGTGCAAACACACGTGAGGGGGATGCTAGGAATTGATAATCTCCTTGCTGGGGTCAGAAGCCCTGAGTTTTTCTTCAGTAACGCTAATAGAACAACACCCGTTGTATCGTTTGATTTGTATAATACTGCAAACTCCTTAACCACAGTCTCAGCGTAATGTAACAACTTTCCCCAAGCCCACTGCCATTAATGTACATTACTTCAATAAACTGAGCTTAAAAGATGCAGAAACATTTGTTGCAATCCCCATTAAAGTTTATTTTTCTGGAGTAGAAGACTATAAGGCCTTGCCTTCTAGGGTAAACGGAGTATACTGTTCATAATGTTTGCTAGAATGGAATGTGGGAAACCATATATCATAAAGGAAAAACCTCAATATAGATAAAGCCTAGATGACTTTTCCGTCCCTGTAGAGTCACAAAATACGAGAGATATTTCTCTCCCACGTTTACCACCAGTACTATACTAAACTAAACTAAGCATTTCAACACAATGAATGATCGTATTTACAAAATTTGACATTGATGGAACTTCATTTTAAAGTAAAAAATGGTAACATAAATTTTCTCTACACAGTTGTAAATTGGTCTATATGTTTTTACACTTCGTATACTCTGGAAGGTAGAAGAAGTCTTGTCTTGTAACCTGCGCCATAGTGAAACCATGCCTAACTAGTTTTCTACCTTACAGGCTAGACGAAGGGTACGTTAACACTTTACAGGTCTCAAATTGCTTCGTCAGCACTGGAGATGTCGCTGGCCCAAAATTATTTGAATGTGGACCATTAAAATTAGTTTGAAGCTTGTGGTTTATTAAAAAGTTCTTAAAATGGGGTTGAAGTCTTAAATCTCTCGCCATCTCTATTTGTAAAATAAACATTTGATGTGCGTTTGAGATAAGTTTGAAAAACGTAGGTCTTTCTACTCTAGTTTTCTAAATACTCTGTCAGTAGGACCGACCGTATGTTCACTCAGGGATAAAACACTGGGGTACCCACAATTGTGGTAAAAGGTGCCTCTAAGGCGCTAGTCTCGAAATATACTAAGGCAGCGAAAACGTTAGGATTTCAGTTGATTGCATTGGAAAGTATTTTTCAACGTGCTATTTTTTAATCAGTTTTTTTCCATTCCCTTTGCTCACCAATGTGGCAGCACTGTTTTATCCCTTCACTTCAATTGATATTCTTGGTGTATACTCGTAGTAATTGACGCCAACTGGGTCCAAATGAAGGCAGTGGAGGGAGGGACTTGTCCCGGGCTTACTACCTGTCATGTGATACGCGACATATGATCATGCTGGGAGATGTGAAAGGGTGGGAACTCACCATCGTGAGAAATGTTCAGGCTGGTTTTCACCGCCTGACCGTGGTCAGGACACCCACCACGAGGTTCTTGGTCATTTCTCGTTGGTGACTATGGGGATCTCCTGGATGTTATCAGGAGTGACAGTGGCTGCTTATTACTCTCATTCATCGAGTTTAAATATTTAGTTTAGTTCCGCATTGGTGGCAAACATGGGAGAAACACATCAGTATCAGTAGTGTATGGTTTGCTGAGAATGGAAAGGTCAGGGTTTGAATCGTGGTTCTATATGTTGAAGTGTTCTCTTTCTTATATTGTTTCCTAATATTCCTTCACGCACTCTGCATTCATCCTTATTACACAATTAGTGCAACTATGCAGATAGTTTGCAATGAATAGTGAAAAACATTACGCATTCATCTAAAAAATACTGATTATAATGAGTGATCTACAAATCTACACAGCTTTACACTATTTTGTTTTTATATTTATTTGTACATTAAACATTATAAAGCATAATATTAATTTTCTCAAGATCCTACCTTAGTCTGTCCTACCACATCAGAGTAGTTAAAGTATTATATCCCGGACGGGTAGTAATCCGTGGGTAATAGCACAATATTTGAAGTGACTCTGAAATGAACACGTAAAACTGTTACATGAGTGCTCGTCGGCTTCAGCGATATTCGGCTCATTGGTCTGAGAGTGAAAGTGTTGTGACATGAAGTAAATTGACTCCAAGGTTCAACGGGTGACCTGTAATTAATTAGTTCTTGGTTGCGCGTCATTCAGCTGTGGATTACTACCCTGCAAGTGGTTCAAAGCCTGGCTGATGTCACATAACACCTTCTTCCCTTGAAATGACGTTAGTTTACGCTACTGAACTACTTGTAGAATTCTCGAGGACTCGTCGGCTACCACCTTGAAATGAATCTACCATCATGAGACCATCTTGAGGTGAAGCTACCATCTTGAGATGAAGCTACCATCTTGAGATGAAGCTACCATCTTGAGATGAAACTATCATCTTGAGATGAAGCTACCATCTTGAGGTGAAACTACCATCTTGAGATGAAGCTACCATCTTGAGATGAAGCTACCATCATGAGGTGAAGCTACCATCTTGAGATGAAGCCACAATCTTGAGATGACGCTACCATCTTGAGATGATACTACCATCATGAGGTGAAGCTACCATCTTGAGATGAAGCCACAATCTTGAGATGACGCTACCATCTTGAGGTGAAGCTACCATCTTGAGATGAAGCTACCATCATGAGGTGAAGCCACAATCTTGAGATGAAGCTACCATCTTGAGGTGAAGCTACCATCTTGAGGTGAAGCTACCATCTCAAGAGGAAGCTACCATCTTGAGGTGAAGCTACCATCTTGAAATGAAGCTACCATCTTGAGATGAAGCTACCATCTTGAAGTGAAGCTACCATCTCAAGAGGAAGCTACATTCTTGAGATGAAGCTACCATCTTGAGATGAAGATACCATCATGAAGTGAAGCTACCATCTTGAGATGAAGCCACAATCTTGAGATGACGCTACCATCTTGAGATGAAGCTACCATCATGAGGTGAAGCTACCATCTTGAGATGAAGCCACAATCTAGAGATGACGCTACCATCTTGAGGTGAAGCTACCATCTTGAGATGAAGCTACCATCATGGGGTGAAGCCATAATCTTGAGAGGAAGCTACCATCTTGAGGTGAAACTACCATCTTGAGATGAAGCTACCATCTTGAGGTGAAGCTACCATCTTGAGATGAAGCTACCATCATGAGGTGAAGCTACCATCTTGAGATGAAGCTACCATCATGAGGTGAGGCTACCATCTTGAAATGAAGCTACAATCATGAGGTGAAGCTACCATCTTGAGATGAAGCTACCATCTTGAGATGAAGCTACCATCTTGAGGTGAAGCTACCATCTTGAAATGAAGTTACCATCTTGAGGTGAAGCCACCATCTTGAGGTGAAGCTACAATCTTGAGATGAAGCTACCATCTTGAGGTGAAGCTACCATCTTGAGGTGAAGCTACCATCTTGAGATGAAGTTACCATCTTGAGGTGAAGCTACCATCTTGATTTGAAGTTACCATCTTGAGGTGAAGCCACCATCTTGAGGTGAAGCTACCATCTTGAGGTGAAGCTACCATCTTGAGATGAAGTTACCATCTTGAGGTGAAGCCACCATCTTGAGGTGAAGTTACCATCTTGAGGTGAAGCCATCATCTTGAGGTGAAGCTACCATCTTGAAATAAAGTTACCATCTTGAGGTGAAGCTACCATCTTGAGGTGAAGCCACAATCTTGAGATGAAGCTACCATCTTGAGGTTAAGCCACCATCTTGAGGTGAAGCTACCATCTTGAGATGAAGCTACCATCTTGAGATGAAGTTACCATCTTGAGATGAAGTTACCATCTTGAGATGAAGCTACCATCTTGAGGTGAAGCTACCA
This sequence comes from Timema californicum, assembly GCA_902141385.1. Classification (NCBI taxonomy): domain Eukaryota; kingdom Metazoa; phylum Arthropoda; class Insecta; order Phasmatodea; family Timematidae; genus Timema; species Timema californicum. Next base: position 198,662 of record CABFOW010000157.1, read on the forward strand.
TCTTGAGGTGAAGCTACCATCTTGAGGTGAAGCCACAATCTTGAAATGAAACTACCATCTTGAGACGAAGCTACCATCTTGAAATGAAGCTACCATCTTGAGATGAAGTTACCATCTTGAGATGAAGCTACCATCATGAGGTGAAGCCACAATCTTGAGGGGAAGCTACCATCTTGAGACGAAGCTACCATCTTGAGATGAAGTTACCATCTTGAGGTAAAGCTACCATCATGAGGTGAAGCCACAATCTTGAGATGAAGCTACCATCTTGAGATGAAGTTACCATCTTGAGGTGAAGCTACCATCATGAGTCGAAGCCACAATCTTGAAATGAAGCTACCATCTTGAGGTGTATTTACCATCTTGAGGTGAAGCTACCATCTTGAGGTGAAGCCACAATCTTGAGATGAAGCTACCATCTTGAGATGAAGCTACCATCTTGAGATGAAGCTACCATATTGTGGTGAAGCTACCATCTTGAGATGAAGCTACCATCTTGAGATGAAGTTACCATCTTGATGTGAAGCTACCATCATGAGGTGAAGCTACCATCATGAGGTGAAGCTACCATCTTGAGATGAAGCTACCATCTTGAGGTGAAGCCACCATCTTGAGGTGAAGCTACCATCTTGAGATGAAGCTACCATCTTGAGATGAAGCTACCATCTTGAGATGAAGCTACCATATTGATATGAAGCTACCATCATGAGATGAAGCTACCATCTTCAGGTGAAGCTACCATCTTGAGGTGAAGCTACCATCATGAGGTGAAGCTACCATCTTGAGGTGAAGCTACCATCTTGAGATGAAGCTACCATCTTGAGATGAAGCTACCATCTTGAGATGAAGCTACCATCTTGAGGTGAAGCTACCATCTTGAGGTGAAGCTACTATCATGAGGTGAAGCCACAATCTTGAGATGAAGCTACCATCTTGAGATGAAGCTACCATCATTAGGTGAAGCTACCATCATGAGGAGAAGCTACCATCTTGAGATGAAGCTACCATCTTGAGGTGAAGCTACCATCATGAGGTGAAGCTACCATCTTGAGATGAAGTTACCATCTTGAGGTGAAGCTACCATCTTGAGGTTAAGCTACCATCTTGAGATGAAACTACCATCTTGAGGTGAAGCTACCATCTTGAGATGAAGCTACAATCTTGAGGTGAAGCTACCATCTTGAGATGACGCTACCGCCAAAACGTGCAGATCATCGCTAGTTCATTTTAGCATCAATCCCGTGCTCACTAGTTTAATCCCAGGAGATGCTATCACTATGTGTATATTGTTTTCAAATTAGTTTGAAAAAGTGGTCCTAAGTCAAGAGAGGCCTATGTATAGAATTGTGATCGACAAACAACTTGAACTAGAGATTTTGAAAGAAATCGGGGTTTCATGACGCCTTGAACCCTAAAAAGTGCTCTTTTTTTTGTGATGCCATCTGTCAGTGGCTTGGCCTAGAGCCGAAACCTATTTACCGAGTGGGCTAAAACTTTACATCTAAGGTTTTCATAATGCTACCCCAAGGGGTTGTTGAAATTAGATATGTAGCCCTAATATTAAGGATATGGTATTTATTTAAGGGCAAAATTAGATAAAATCGATATTCTCAAAATAGGCTCTAACGATTTTTATTAATATTCGTATCTAGGCACTGCTCAACATTACAATGGCGACTCTCATTTTCTAGAGAAAGTTACGTTGAGGTTACTTTACATGAGTGGAAGTTTCCGGTTTTGATCATATCTCCGTAACTATTTGAGATACGAAATAACCTATCACTGAAAAAATGCAGAACTATTAAAAATATAAAATAAAATTATTGAACTTTATTTTCACAAATTTGATAATTTCTTAACTATAAGCAAATATGAGTGTGTATAGATAACTATGATTATGTATTAAATAAATATATATATATATATATATACTATGAAGGTCTTTGAAATGGAAATTTATTGTGTGCCATTTGATGAAGCGAAATGCTTATTTTTTCTCAACGTTTCTTTGATAGAATAATATGCTATTTTTTATTATGTTTCTGCTTCAATGTATATTATTTTATTTCACATATCTTACAAGTTCTAAATAAGTGTATCTATTTTTTGTAAAGGAGTTAGAAAGTCTTTGCATACTATTTATTTTAAACTCAGTAAGTATTTCGGGTTAAAATTCGTAATGTGTTAACAAATTAGTAATACCACAATAAATACTTATGAACTATTGTAAAGGAATGCACTACTCTTTCTTGTACCTATTCTTTAATTTAGTGCATTTTACCAAGGTATTGCAAAAATTGATCTTAGCATGTTGAAATCAAGATTACCAGGATGTTATACGGATGTTATTTCTAAACGCAAGAAAGTTATAACTCGAGGTATAATGTCTTTAAATAATGTTTGAAATATCAAACAAAGTTATTTTAGCAAATAAATTTTTAGTGACATGTATAAGATACTGGCTATATTATTCAAATTATCTGTGAATATAAACTTCTAGACCAAGAATCCTTATAAATTTGATAACTTGTTCAAAATGTTTTTAAGAACCATCGCACATAACATAATGCCATGATATTTACCTGCAATGTTTTAAATAGTAGCGCTAAGCTATGACTAGTATTTTACCCATGTCGCTTCTTAAACATGACGTAATGGTTGTTTTGATGGTTGGATTAGCTGAATCCGTCTTAAATGTAGTAATAGATAGTTTATTATATATGTTGTAGCTATATAAACAGCCATGAGTATTATGAAGTGGATTATAAACAGCATATTATCTCTTTATCAGTGTAATCCTTGTTAAAAAACTGAATCTAAAAGCTATTTTGTGAGATAACCTACTTTTGGGGAAAATGTCAACATTCAACTATTGTAAACTAAAGCAGAGCAACAAATACCTGTAATATTTACTTTTAAATCTATAAAACTTTGTAAGACACTCATCAATGCGTACACCTGTATTATTACATTTTTTAGCACCACATCTTACTACCCGTCAGGGTTATACGTCTATGTACTAACTACACGGATGAGTTAGGGATTATAACGGTTTAATTTAGAGTAAGTGGACCTGTATTTTATTGGAGAGGTAGTGGAAAACCATTTTGGAAAAACCACTCTCAGTGCACCCGATAGGGATCGAACCCCGATCTCCCCGTCTTCGGCCGTATAATCTAACGCGAGTGTAACGTGTTAAGCCACGCGGCCACCGAAGCGGGTTTTATTAGGTTGTTTTTATTATTTTTCAAGAGAGCCGACTGTGTTAGGCTTACCTAACACCCTGTTTAGTTGCCGAATCTATCATGTGATTATTCAACTTCAAATAGTTCCGAAACTATTGGTCTAACAACTTATTGAAAAATACATTTTTTGACTAATTTTTCCTTGTAAGAGTACGTCAACAAAATAAAATATACCAGGTATATAGCAACCTTGTACGCATTTACTAGCTGGGACTGGCTTATTTCTTGAGTTTGATTATAATTAATATCTTACCATCTGTACACGCAGTTACAAGACTATAGCTTTTCTTTTATTAATCATAACAACACTTACAACAAACATGTTAAACTTTGCACAGAACAAATGATAATTATCGTCAAATTTAATCAAAAGTGATTAATGTCCCGCCAATAGACCATCCCTGTAAACTAAGGACGTGTAGATAGAGTCCAAGAGACAGTTTCCTATACGAAACTGGCCACTTTCCATTCGAGTTTAGGTAAGTGTCGTCTTATGTTTGGTCTCGAGCAGGACTTGGGACGTACACAGCGTTATATGAACCTGGAAAGTTAGTCTATGAATCTGGCCTTAATACTATTATCCGGCCTTTCTTACCACTCAACCATAAATAAACCTAAAATATTGTTTCATTTTTAGGGAGGTGGATATTTTTTACAAAAATGCAATGTTTAAAAATATGAAAAGTAATGTGAATGAATATAGCTCTACATATATTGATTAGTGTAATATTCATTTTTATATAAATTGTGATTGATATTTTCATTTGTATATCTTTACCAAAGTGTGTATAATCTCCCCTCCCCCCCTTAATAACATTGTTTTATTATTTGTATATTGCCATTTTAATAGATACAACCCTAAAGGTACTAGATAGATAAATTGGTTCAAAATTCCTCTGAAGAGAAGATGTAAAAAAAAAAACACTGAAGAGAAGATGTAAAAAAAAAAAACATGGTGGAAAAATAAACACCTGCGTTGAGTATAATCGTGTTTGAAACCCTTTCTCCGAATTGAGAGCTAGAGCTGCTAACCACTCACCCAAACCTACCCGTGCACGATCAATCGAACGATCACAAAAACATCATTTTCTCGTGTTTGTGATTCATCGAACGTTGTGCAATAATATTCCACTTGACTTTATCAATGAAGTTATCTCCACGGAAAAAGTAACCAACACTCAAAAGTAATAATTTAATAACTTGACGTGTTGGAAAAGTTTCCCTCCAGTCCCCTCCGTGGCAGCCGCGAGGTAACGAGGTAATGAGAGTGGGCGTGGCCTGGTAATTTCTGTGTAATTAGGTGCGGTGGGGAGAACTACTCCAACTGGTAGCCACAACACTACAATTGGTTGCTTTGAACGAAACTGAGGTGAGGTTTGGATTGAACACGTTGTTACTGCCATCACCGACTACGATCTTAAGGGACACTAGTTTGATTCCAGGATGTACTGACGGAAATATTTACAAAACTTGACGCGTTCGTCCTGTTATACAATTAGTAATCATGTAGGTGCTAGAGCTGGATGTCTACTCTTAGACATACATTTATAAGTTACTTTAGTTTGTAAGTCTTAAGGTCATATCAATTTATGTATTAAAAAGGTGTATGTTAAATACCCCAGGAAAAGGTGCAAAGCTTATTTAGATAAATGAAATAATAATTAGGGCGATTATATGCGTGTTTATGATATTTCCTACATAAGGTAGCCGGCTTTGCCCGGAAGAAATAGTTTATGGTAAAAATACTAAAAAAGGTTAGTAAGGCCAAAAATGATAAAAAGTAAATCAATACATTATTAATGCGTAGGCTCTAATTTAAATTTCTACCACACCTAAAAATGTGTTTTTATTAGCCCCCCTCCCTTCCTCGTTTCTCAAAATCCTAATTAAAAGGTATAATTTTCAGCCCTTATGATTTATTTGTATTAGTCATTTTATCTGCCTGCTGAGCCTTAGTGTTCCACCACACTGGGAATTAGTTGTTTGCTATTAGTTTTTGAAATTTTGGACCTCCCACACACATTTTCTCCGTCTCAGGCTTGTAAATTTCCAATTTTGAGATTTATTGGGCTATCTGGAGGTAGCTCTTTAACCGTCTGTTAAATTTTCGAGTAGAAGGTTGGGATTTTAATCTTTACATGGTATACGGGTAGAAGTTTTTTCCCACCCTCTCTCTACCCTAACACATCTCCATTTTCTCTAAGTTGACCTTATCATCACCATCCTATAAATCATACCATCATGCATGTGTGTTAAATGTTTTAATAAAACAGCTCAAACGAAGCCCGCGCCACCGAACCGTTTCTTTGAGCTCCATCCTGCGAGAACGTGGTTTGCTCGGAACGGGTCGGTACTTGAAATAAACCACTCTGGTCGTAATGAATCATTCAACTAAGGTTGAGTCTCCTACAACCCAACTTGGCTTCTTTAGTTTAGCTAGAGCTTGCCTCTTATTTTCTCAGCTCTAGTTTTTGTCTCATTTTATGAGAAGAATTGTCTACAAAAAATGTAATCTGTATAAAAGTAAGACCCCCTACAGGGCAATAATCTGAGCTATATTTCACAGAGAACGTTCTACTTGGGTAGAAAGGAGCTCCAGGGGGAAGGGGGGGGGGCGAGAGGGGCATAAAGTTGAGCTTCCAAATTTTTACTCCAAGGATCTGGATTCTATATTATTGAAGAATGGTTTAACTCGATGCGCTCTTTAACATACTTTAACTTTATAAATGTTTATTGTTACTTCCTCCTATGAAATCGTTGGGGGTGGATGGAATATTATAAGTTTTTCCTTTTTTTATGTATACCCAAGACAAATGGGGATGGTCGTATATATCCATTCATCTCTCTGTGTGCAGGACTTACCTTCAGAGCTTTCTAATAAGAGACAGTTTGTTATCAAACTTGGCACACGTGTTTTCCTCAACCAAGACATATTGTGTTGTTTAAACTTGCTCCGTTATTAGCTATGGACGTCATAAAAATAGATATTATCAGTCATTTGTGCAGCTTGGAAAGATAAATAGATTTTAGCCATAGCTTTCAACTGTTTTATAATAATTTAGCTAAGCTCAATCCATTTGTTTCAATAATTAGGTGTTTTAAAGCGTGCTTTCTGAGCCGATTGATTTTATCAGCACAGACTTACAAACTAACTTAGTACTAGGAGAGACAACACCCGGTCTATGTCCAACATATCCTCTGTGAGAAAGGGGAAGTCACAATTTCAACGAACCTATATTTTTATGAAACGCCGGGAATCCAACTCGTGGCTCTTGGGGCTGAAGATGTGTCGATTGAGTCAGAGAAATTGTTTAAGTTACTAAGATACTCTTTAGTACTATAACAATAACAAGAGCTAGGCATGTGTAGTAGGATTGCCGTGAGAAGGACCATTTATAAAATATAAGTATACACCATATATGACTTGGGTCCAAGTCCAGGCATAGATAGGTACGCTCCTTTAGTCATGTTTTCTAAATGGTATGAACTTGAAGGTACTAGTTAAAGGAAACCCTTATGTTATCCTTGTTCCTGAGCTTAAGATCTTTATAATGAGTCATTTCTCGCCTCCTACAACTAGCCTGATTCCCACAGTTTCCAAATTAATATTAAAATTCTAACTAACTATTTATATAGGCTACATAATCGATTAAAACATGTGTTTCAGTACACACATTTTCTTTTTTTTATTATAGTATTATATTTTTTGAATAGTATGTTTGTTCATTCGTTATATAAATGCAATGCAATGGGTGTTAAAAAGTTTTTTTTATTTGAGGTATTTAACATTCACTTTATGAAGCACCAGATTATAGGCCAATAAGTACATAAAAATTTCTATGAGCGAGAGTGAAAGATCCTATCAGTTTTGCTGGGAAAGGTATTTTCACATACCTTCTAGAGCTCTTTTACATGCCACAGTCGACACGGGACCGACGGCATTACTTTTCTTCCGAAGGAAGTTGTGCTGAGGATTGTTATCGCTCAAGAAAAAACCTTCGACCACAACTTGGTATGAACCCACGAACACCGGGTCCTGAGGTGAACACTTCACCACCGAGGTCAACTTTATATTAATTGGTCGAGAATGTGATTTTATTCACATGGAAAGCACAGTCCAATTTGTATAGGAAGGGCCACTTAGAACGTACACAGACTATTACGTACAAAATTGATAACATCTTACTTTATTCGTAGTTTAGAGGTAAGAAAACGCTCATACAATTTGTTCATGATTAGCGAAGCTTTGGTAAGGAAAATGATATTTTAGTTACGGATGTAGCCATGTCAAGTATCATATTCCTACATTAAAAAAAACACGTGGACAAGAGCCTTGGGTTCAATTCTCATGGGTGTGTGTCATTTTTCATATTTAGTAAAAAAAAGATGTTACTTTATATATAGACCATTGATAATATCTATCAAAAGTGACAGCTGAATATCGCATGACTTGACGTATGAATACGTGAAAGTAAGTCTAGGAGATGTTCTAAAGTGTCAGATAAGAAAGGCTCTGCCTATAAAACGTGGGCTTTAAATAGCAATGGCGCTATGCTACGTGTGTGTAGAGCTCCGGCACGACAGCCTCTCTGCTCCTTCTCAGACATTGAATATTCCTCCGAGTGGCACTCATCTCAGCAGGTGATGACATTCCGTGAGTGTGTGAGTGTGTGTGTGTTCCACTAATTGGCCCCTGGGCGCTCTCCACTATTAGTTCTCTAGATACACAACTCCTCTTTGATGGAGCCGACGCCACGGAGCGTCGTGCCACACAGCTATAAGGAGCCTCCACACTCCCAGCACAACTCTAGTAACATTTGTTCAACTCACCGTAGCGAGGAAAACAGGTCACACAGAGACCAGTCACGTCTTACATCTTATTATTTCATTTTATCGAGCACTGCGTCTTACTACCCGTCCGTGCTATACGCATATGTACTAATTAGGGATGGGAAAAATTGAGTTTTAGAGAAGTTTTACTCTCATTGTCGTGGAGATAAAGTGGAAAACTATATAGGAAAAAAGCACTCTCATTACACTCGACCGGGATTCGATCCTGGATCACCTACATCATCAACAGTCTATACTATTGCGAGGATTACGCCTTTAGAGCATTACTGTGGATTCACACCTTTACCGAAAAACTAGCGCAGATCAGAAACGTGCTCAAGTGACGAGCTGTAAGCCAATCACAAGATTCACGCCTTATCGGAGCGAGCTGTTCCGTTGAAGTTCAACTTATCTCTACTTTGTCCGCTCTGCCCGAGATGTTCGACATGGGAGAACCAATCAAATCTCAAAACCAACCATCCCAAAACAGCACGCATGTTCATTTGACAATGCATGTGCTGTACAGCCAGAAGCAAGCAGACAGATTCGTTGTCCTTTGTGAGGAGATTTAAAGTAACCCGTTAGTGTATAGCGTGTGTATCGATGTATTGAATTGTGCCACTACAGAGTACCATAATTTGAAAATATCAATCGGGAGGATGATCTAAAATATATGTCTATATATAGAAAATAAAATATGTTATTAATCATCTGTTTTAAGTTTGCATTGTAATGCATCATGGGTGCATGCATTCAGCGTGTGAATTAATGCTCTACTCAAACAGATTCTGTTCTCTATTTTCGGTGGACGTGTGACTCAAGCATTAGACTGCCGTAGTGGGTTCAAATGGGAAACAGTTTAGGGAAATAGGTAAACCCAGTGGGATTCAAACCCTAACTTCACCGTCACTGACAAACCAGACTAGAAGAGCTTAACGTTTAGTCCGCGTGTCTGGCGATGAGGATGAGAGAGTCTGTTGAACCTGACGTGGAAGATCGTGATATACAAGTGACATTATAGGTCAAACAGTACGAATATTTATTTTTACTACTTAGGAAGATTTCTTCTACTGTGATGTTAGTCCAGTGTTGCGTGTGTGCGAGTTGTGAACTAGGAGTTAGGACTACTCTAGCAAGCTGTGAACAACACCAGGCCGTGTGCTCAACCAGCCAACAACACAAGACCTGGCTGTGTGCGCGAGCACTGAAGGCTGACCTCTCGCCAAGCTTTGTGCCTAGCCACTTGGGGGCGAGCCAGATCGAGCCACGGCCTATTGCGCGCGCATACTGTGACCGGAACAGAAGAGCCGCTCAACTCACTTGCAACACATTTTAAACTATCAACGAATTATTATGACATTTATCGCACTATTATAGTCCATTTATAATTAACGGTGTAGTCAACTGTCCACTCGTAAAGTAAAATAATTCTCATTAATAGTTTATATCATTTTATTACTCTAGATGACAAACATAAATCGTAAGTTAGAGAATATGTATTGTATATTGAGCGAAGAATATTTTGTTGTAATTTTTTTTATCTGAGAAATGTTTTAGTTAAATAAATACCTTAAGACTTAATAATTTTCACACATATAAAATATAAAACCTATACCTATAGTATAAACTAACATACCTATCACTACAATATTTTTACTTCTACGCCAGGGTTGAACTTAAAATCTATTTAAAAAAAATAACTTAGCCTAAAACTAAAAACTAAAAACAGACTCAAATAAATTTTGGTGAGTTATCATAATTGAAATTACTTTAGTGGTTATTATTTTTTGTTTCCTACTGACCTTTTGGACTTCTTGAAACCCACACTTGTTTAAGTACAGAGGATAAAAAAATGGTTATTTATAAGTAAATGCATCAGCACTCGTTTGAAGAAAGACTAAGGAAACAATAATGAACATTACACTGAGAGAAAAAGACAACCGCATTACATCTTGTTAGTAATATTTTCCACACCAGTGGTACCATGGTGTAAGACACAACAGACTAAAACAGGATGGTTGGTGACAGGAAGGCGGAAGCTCGAATCCCGGCTGGGTATATTGAAGGTGATGTTTACTAGATGGTTTCTCACTCTACATCCAAGAGAATTCTGGTACAGTTTCTTTAAATTCTACCCTTCTGACCCCTTCTTCATAAGTGTGAATATAAAGGAAATTCGGACGGGTAGCAAGACGTGGGCCACACACATGCACACTTTCATACATTTAAACATATCATATAACACAGTTCTAATATTTGCATTGTTTTAATCCACTTCCCTCCAGGATATCTGAATATGTATACTGATGGGGAAGGAATTATCTAGGTCGCCCGATTTGGTGTGTGGGGAGAGTGATAAACAACTTAGGTTCAAACTTCTCAGTACACCTTGTCAAGATTCAAAACCTGAACTCCCATGAGTGGCAATCACTCTATTGCAAGGGTAACGCCTAAGACTACTGGTTTTTAACCTTTTTATGGTTTTTTGTGCCCTTATTTTCAAACATTTATGTCAAGTACTTCAAGAATTTAATTGGTTTAAATAAATGGACTAATAATGAAATGTCTAACTCTTATTCCTAGTTGTAATTCTTTCAAACTAATTGCTTAGCTCATGACAGGAGGGCTATATTTTGATTGAAATATTCAGTCAAGCATAGGTAGATATATATTTTACATGCTAAGTTTAAAATATAAATAAAAAGCTTTTACGTTTACAAAATCCACAAGCCATTTAGGAAAAAATAATTTTCAGCAGAGGCACAAAAATTAAGATACTAGTAGAATACACAACTATTTATATTTAAATGCAAATACATTAAATGCTTAACCGTTGAGAGCACTAGGATTCTTTTAAAAAACCAATATTTAAAAAAATGATATTCGAATTATGTTAAATTGGAGCAAAAAATAGCTCCCATTACTGAATTAGTTTTGCCTACTCTTAGTGTTTATTTTATCACTCTGTCTTACTACAACGCATATGTACTAATTACGCTATTGTGTTACGGATGATGAAGGTTGAATTTATGGTAAGTGTACCCGCACTTGCGTGAAGGGAAACCGGAAAACATCCAGGAAAAGTCACGCTCAGTACACACAACCTGTATTACAGCCCCGATCTCCTTGTAATCTACAGTCCAGTGTGCTACGAGAGATAGCCTACACCTTAGACCACGTGGCCACTGATGTGGGTCCCTGTGATATTAATTCCTCTCCCCCCAGCGAAGTAATAACTGGATGACAGGACTGGACAGTAGCTCCTCCTCCAACAGTTTCCTCACCTGGTTGTTATGTCGCTGTTACGCCAGTTGACAAGGTGATGCTAAGGGTCGGTAGTGAGGAAAATAATTTTAACTCTCACTCTGTGGACCGGAATAATTGAGATAGCCTACCGCAGTGAGGGAGGGTACCCCATTTGACCCTTGCCTGGTATGGCATGCCATCTTTAAGGGTTCTTGGTTCCTTACCATGAAGGATGTATCATGTTCATCTTGGTACAAAAGGGCTGTGTTTGGTAATCATATTTGGTACAGCGTCTTACTACCCATCCGGGGTTTAAGCATTTTAACTAAGCTAATATTCTAGGAATGCGAAAGGTAGAGTTTAATAGAAACGTGTCTCACATTTGCGTGAAGGAAGAGTGGGAAATCATTTAACGAAAAAAAGTTTTCAATACACCCGGCTGGTATTATAAACCCGGACCTCCCCATCACCTTAAAACCAAACTAGAAGAGACATATATTTACATACGTGTTAACCTATGGGATTTTATATGCATTTTAAATAAGCTAGTTGGCTAGGGAAGGCAGAATTTAGAGGAAATGTATTAGAATTTGCTTAGAGGAAGAGTTGGGCATCATCTAGGAAGAAAAATCTTTAGTACATTCAGACAGGAGTTAAAACCAGACCTCCCCATCATAAACCTGATATTGCACCCACGAGCCCGTTGATGTGGGGACCTCAGGTTAATTGATATATTTATCACAGGGGCTATTAACCATTAATACAAGGAATAGTGATAAGAAGGGTAGCTAAGATGAAGTATGCCTGCATTAGCCTGGATATATGATGAGAAACCCGTATAAAAACTACATATTGAAAAACCATCCCCAGAGCACTAGGGTCAGATTCCAACCCTGACAATCCCGTCGATGGTGATCAAGTAAATGGTGGTTCCAACGCCTTAGACTACTAGGCCACCTTCGTGGGTAAGAGTGTTCTTAATTCCATTATATCTTACAAGTGGACGCATGATTTAAGGCCTTAGACTTGCACTCTAACTGGCCGTCATTGATGAAAAGGCCAGGGCTCGATCCTTGGCTGCGTACACTGGGAAGGTGAACTTACACATATTTTCCCTATCTATCCTCACGCCAATGCGGAGACATTTCTTCTAAACTACCATCCTTTGTATCACCTCTTAGATTGAATTGTTAGTGACCCTTGTACAAATTAGTAGCCAAAACAATAACACATTTTGAATCTGTCGAAAGCGCCACGCTTCAACACTTTTATATTTATCTAATACATCCAAAATTTTGATAATGTTCAAACAACATGGTATATATGTGAAATTACTGGATATTCTTCAATAACTCGTGCAACTTCCAAAACCACTAATAGGTCTCCCTTCCCCACCTTCTAGAAAAACAACTATTTATAGGAAAGAATGTCGTTACACACAAAAAAGATCAAATTCCTTTTTGCGCCCATTCATTCTCTCTTTTGTTTTGTTTTTGTTTGAAGACTTGCACCCAAGTGCACGGACGGCTTGCCAGTTGGTTGAGAGGATTTTTTGTGTTTTTTTTTGTTCCGGCCAGTTGGTCCTCCTGAGCAGCTGTGTCATGTGACCACAGCACGTCTGCGCAGAATGTTCGGTAGCTGACCGCAACACTACACTCACTTGTTACTAAACTTTGGTGGTTGGTGAGATTGGAAAAAAAAACCAATTAGATCTCTCTGAGATTGATGCATGCACCGACCGATAAATGAAAACGTGTATTCCATGTAGAGGGAATTTCTTATATCATTTAACCATTACTATAAAATGAGCTTCCTCAGAATAATGGCATGTGTCCAAGGGGTGGGGAAGAGGTAAATGTGGTTCGTGGTGGCAGGGGCTAGTGGGGGGTCATAAAGGTTTTGAACCTCACCTCTAACCTAAATCTCAACTGACAGTTCTATGTTATTATTGAATTAGCGGAGAATTCTGACCGCTATTAAAATGCGTCGCATGAATAACATATAGTAAAATGGATATCTGATTAACCTATTATCTATATCTATGAACTATTGTAATATATTATCAAGCACCGCAAACAGTCATATGAGTCACGCATTCGATAAAAATACTATTTCTAAATATGGAAGTATTATAACTATTTACTAAATGGTTAAGATTCCAAACACTATTTAAATAGTGACATTTTGAAATAGATCTACAAATGGCTTATTCTTATCAAAAAAACTGGGTTGAACATTTCTAAAAATAGTTATCTACTTTTAGTTAATATTTTAATAATTTCCGCATTATTGATCACATGTTCTAACGCAGCGATTCCAAACGTTTTGAATGTTGTACCACCCAAAAAATCTCCATAATTTGGAGTATCACCAATACAATGCTGAATATTTACTATTTAGCTAAGTGTTTAATGTGCCCGGGGTTAACAATGATGCATTCACATATGGGCAGTTTATTATTCAGGCTATCATAATGATTTCTACTCAATCAATACGTATTATGCCCCACCAACTACTGTTGGAATCGGTTTTCATTTTGGTTAGACTTGACCCTAATATATATATTTACTAGATTTAATAATAACTCATATTTTTACAACTTTAATTTGATTGTTCTGTTTGATTTCTCAAAGGGCACAACCGATAATAAATTGTACGTACCACCATTGGTACGCGTACCACAGTTTTGGAACCACTTGTCTAACTTACCACTACCACAATTGACCATATTTCTAGTGACGGGGGAATCCGAGCTCGAATCCCAGCAGGGTCGACCGAGGTGGTGTTTTTATTAATTGTTTACCTAACTTTCTCCACTCAAACACGGATACATTTGATCTAAATTATACCTCTCTGGAACCCTCTCCAACTAGTGTAAATATGTGGGAGGCACTAATGGGCAGTAAGGCACGGCAGCTCCCCAAAAGGAATAATGATTTCAATTAGGTACGATTTAGGATTGTTCACACCCCTAGTACGATTCATGTAAAATGATGACTGTACTTAAATTCGGCCATTATATAAATGGTTGTTTTACCAAAAATCTAAGTAGCTTATATTACTTGATACTAGTGATGATTAAGTTTTGAGGTTCTACCAGTTTAATATTTCGGTTCTTTCTTCCAAGTTTCACTTAACACCACTAATGAATCTTAACACCATGATCTCATCTAATGGTTGTAATTGTGACACTCATAACTACTAATAACTAGTCATATTTGAACAATGTTTAAATTAAAATACCCACTTCAATGACAAAATGGTCTTAGACGTCACTTTTGTGTTAGACTGGCCCGCTGAAGATGATGAGATCAGGTTTCGAGTTTCGGCCAGGTCTACTGAAGCCAGTTTTACCTAAATAGTTTCCCACTGTCCTTTCAGGCAAATTCTGGTAAACTACTTCTTAAATGCTTCTTTTCTTATCCCTACCACATTACAGTATTTATCAAATATGCGTTTAACCCGAATAGATAAAATAGATTGTATGGAACTTAGCACGGACTTTCTCGCTCTATTGTTTGAAAATGGAGATATTTACTCAAAACTCGTAATATATGTGAAACGAAATAATATACACTAGCAAACCCAAGCATAAATTGCACTATTCTTATGTAAAGCTTTTTTTTAGTCCAGGTTTTAAATTTTATAATTTTGTTTTTAAAGAATTAATGTCCTCATTTAAATGCTTGGACCGATAAAAATAATCAATATTGGGTCCAGAAGGGTCAACACTTCGTATTAAAAATTCAACTTCCGGTTAAATTTTTTGACATTTTATTAGGTGTTGCAAATCTTCATGCCATCGCATTGCTATTAAATTCCTCATTTATAAATGTTGACCAATAAATGTAAATATTGACTACTGAGTCTAAAATGGATATAAATCATTGCTGTACAGACATTTCTCTTAAGAGCTTTAAGGAAAAACAACATAAACTTTTAGAGACTTACTTATATTTAATTACTCTATGGCATTGGATAATTATTGCGATAAAATCTCTTTACAACTAAAGTTAACAAAATTGTATTAATATATTTGCCAACATCTCAGAAACTGTTGGATTTATAAAAATATATTTCATATAAAAGATTTTTATTTTTAATAGTACTACAATTTTGCAACGATAAGTTATTTAGTATTTCAAATAATTGCGGAGATACGGAAGTTTCTGCTTCTGTAAAGTACCCTAAAATTCATTTACATGGTAAAATAAAAATATCCATTATATTTATAATCTTAATCAACACCTAGATACGAATTTTAATCAAAATCATTAAAATCTATTTTTTCTCTTTTCGTTCTTTTTAAACTACTCTTAATTTTAAGTTTAAACAGACACACAGACAGACGTCATTGCAAAGACCACATTTAGGGTTGGGGGAGTTTGAGACGTAGACATCCATCAACATTTCAGGTTAGATTTTCTTTTTCGGTCACAATACTTTTACTTTTGGTGTTCGAAAAGTTAAAAAATATATATATTTAGGTATAGCTTGAAAGTTATTGGTTTGATAAAAATATGTTTCTTATAAAATATTTGTATTATAAAGAGACCTACATATTTTTAACGATAAGTAATTTCATATCTCAAATATTTTAGGAGATATTATAAAAAATATAATTTATGCATCAGACTGGAGCCCTTAAAGTAATTTTTCCGAAATACTGAGAGAAGAATTTTTGTTTGGAATATTTATAAATGTTTAAAAATGAAATTTAATCAAAATCGCTAGAGCCAATTTTGAGAAAATTGACTTTTTCATTTTTTACCCTTCAGTAAACTACCCTCAATTTTAGGGTTAGATATCCAATTCTAAAAATACCTTGGGGAAACTCTACGAAAACCCTAGATACCAAGTTTTAGCCCGATCGGTAACATAGTTTAGGCTCTAGTTGGAGGTACAGATAGACAGACAGACTGGTGGTAAGTAAAAAACCAATTTTGGATTCGGGGGGACATGAAACCTCAAGATTCATCAAAATCTTGAGTTCGATTTTTTTGAAGATCACTATACTTTCTCTACCTGTAAGATAGCGAGAAAGTAAAGATCAAAAAACATAAAATATTAAAATAAATATGTTACCAACCCTTAAATTTATCAACCAAATTCAAATCTTTTCAATACCAGGGCGGTTAGTTCGCATGGAAATATATTCATTGTCATATATGGATTTATATTAATTTCAATTGTATGTTTTCATTAATAAAGGATTAAAACCTATATGAGTACGATCTGAAGATTTGAAATCGACTTTCTATTAGTCGAAATACATCCCGGTTAAGAGAAAAATTGGAGGAATGGCATGAGGTACCAAAGAAACAAACCGACCCATACCTAATAAAGTATATACTTATATATGTACGTACACATACTCATAATATATACATACATACATACATACATACATACATAAACTTCTATTGTACAGCCAAACGGAGATATATATATATATATATATATATATATATATCAAACATAATGGTTTGAAAGACACACCCCTGATATTAGTATCTTTATTCGAATCTTGTGTGATACCATAATTAATCAGCTACATTGGTATATATTTGTTATTTCACAGAATATTATTTAAAAATTCTACTATTTATAACCTAAATTAATTTGAGTTGATAATAAATGTAGGCATAAAAGATTAAGCTATTTTAGGTGGTTCACCGAATCTGTCTTGCATTTAAAAGGGTTCAATGTATATTAAAAGAAGAACGAGTTTAATAAAATGAGAGAGTACCTTTTCAGGAGCCATGGTGCCACTAACCAAGAATCCATGAACGACAAATACATTTTCTTTTTCAAATTCCTCTTCTTTCTATCGTCTTCTACTGTCTTCTTTTTCAATGTTCGTTTTAACGCTCTTCGCTCCGGAAACCCGACAAAAAAGAACTATAAAACCATAGTAATTCTATCACGTGTACTTTTGTGTCAACATCTTCCAAAAAATTAATAATTTTTCCTCCTTATTCATTATTATAGGAAAGTAAAAAAAGAAGTGCATTAGAGTGTGTTATTCGTGAAGCACTTAAAAAGGCTAGTAGGGACAAATGTTGTATGGAAATGCCGCACAGGCACTTAAAGTCACCCCCTTGCAAGATGTGATTTGTGCGACGTGCGTGTTGGGGTTGGCATATTGCACCCTCAGTGGGGTGTAACACACTGTCCCTATTGTCTGCTGGACCGTATTGTCCCCACGTATTCTGTGGGACCTTAGCTTCAAGAGGAACTTTAAGGGGAGTTCATTGAGGTGCTATTGTCGTTCCTTATGCACGTCGTTTACAAATGTTTAGGCACTAGAGAAATATATCAATCCCACATTGTCATAGAATGTAAGTTGACAGTCAACTTAAGTTGGAGCATATATTATTATTTGACTAAAAACATGATATAAAGGTAGTATAATCAATTTATTTAAAAACCATAAAGCAGCAATTTCATTAAATAGAGAATAAGTGTTTAAAAAAATGTGAAACTAAGTGGGTCAAGTGCGGCGCTACACTAAATACAAGACGACACCTACCTTGATTAGAATGGAATGGGCCAGTTTTGCATATGGAACTAGCTCATTCTATTCTGGTATAGATAGGTGTCGTCTTGGATTTAGTGTAGTACCGCACTTGAGGTAATCAGTCTGAAACTTGCCCTAAGTCACTCATTTAAAAATGTATCCAAAAGATATTCTGGATGTTTAAACAAAACTGCATGAGAATATTTATCTTTGATTGACTTTTCATCAAATACCTTGTTATTTATTGATTTAAGTAAAATATCTATACGGCATATGATTGATTAGCTGCAAGGTAGACGTTAGTAATGAATCCAAATTTTACCCAATGCTCTAAAGAACTTGATTTTGATTAATGAGGTGGGGCCAAATAGATAGTAAAACGTGGTGTAGAGATAAATTAGCTAAAAATCTATTATTTCATTTGAAGATCCTTTAAAAGCAATGTTTCACAAAGTTTTATGGCGCTTAACAACAAATGAGGTCAACCATTAACAAAAGTACTACTAAACAAAAGGTTCTAGATTCATAAATATACATACATCCTAAAAGATAACTTTATTCCCCAATAATCTTTCTTTATAGGCTTTTTGGTTATTTTGTTACATAACCTTGTCAAAAATATGTTTTCAAGTTATATATTAAAGCATAGTTCAGTTTATAATGTAATCAAGTTTTAAATATTTTGTCTAAAACTTGTCTATATTAATAATACTTGAACATCTTGAATTAATTATATTATCAGTCAAAGGTAAGATCATTCATATTGATATTCTGGCTAACCGTGCTGGTCCATTAATGTTAATAAAGACGTATATCCTGGATGGATAGTAGGACGCGTGGCAATATATTAAGTTAATATCCTAGCTGTGGAACTAGATACTTAAACTAACAGTTCAAGATAAATACCAGCTACTATGAACTGGTGCCGGGAGTAGCTGGTATAATTGACAACCAGCAACTAGCTGTGAATTGATTATGGAAGTAGCTAGTAATAATGCAATTATTATTGGTATAATAAACAACCAGCCACTAGCTATAATGACGGAAGTAGCTAGTAGTAATGCAACTAGTGTTATAATGATCAACCAGACCACTAGCTATAATGACGGAAGTAGCTAGTAGTAATGCCACTACTGGTATAATAAACGACCAGCCACTAGCTATAATGACGGAAGTAGCTAGTAGTAATGCAACTAGTGTTATAATAAACAACCAACCACTAGCTATAATTAAGGAAATAGCTATTAATAATGCAATTACTGGTATAATAAAAAACCAGGCACCAGCCATAATGACGGAAGTAGCGGGTAATTGTAAAGTAGGTTCGTTGAAACAACTCCAAGCACGGAGTGTCGGAATGGCGGGTATTAGTTTCAGTGGAGAGTGCAAAGTTTGCTCCAAGCCTGCTCTTGGCATACTAAGTACCCCAGCTACCTTGGCCGGCATGAGTAACAGACCTGTTGGGAACATCACGTACTTTATAAGCAACTCACCCCACTGGGTCTTAGAATTACAAATAGTGATCTAAAACATATTTTTACCTGCTCCGGTGGCCACACTCTAGCGATAGACCAGACTTACCATAACCGGGTTAGAATACCATTCGGGTAGATTGAGGGTGGCTTTCACTAATGTTTTTCTACTCTCCCTCCCCTCACATACGGCTACAGTGCCTCTAAATTCAACCTTTCTCATTTCTAATACATTATATCACTTAGTACACATATGTATAAATTAAACAGGCGGGAAGATGCGATGGTAAAAAACTAAGATTTGTACTTTTCTGATTCCTTAACATATCACGTGTTCTCCACCAATTTACACGGTAAAAGATGAGAAAGGTAGTATTAAACGATGTGCACCTACTTTAATGAGAAAAGAGATCAAGGAAGCATTTAGGAATAACTCCCTTCATCCATCTTACTGGGATTTTAATCAAACCTCTGCATCAACAAAAGCAACACTAGATAAGACTGACGCTTTTGTCCACCTGCCCATCCGTACAGGGTTTAATGATCAGTGCTGTAATTTGCAAAACATATGATTTTGAGCTTATGCAGAGGAAGATTATACAGTTTTAATGTTAGTATGAAATGTCATTGATGGTAATTTATAAATTACAGTGATTAGTTACATATGAGAAGCAACCTTTAGTTCTTGTAGTAGAGATTCAAACCTTAACCTCTTATTATCATATATAAACTGTAGTGCGATCCTAACTCCTTGAACCAGGGTTAATTTCACATTTAAAAAACCCTACATATATCGAACTAAAAAATACTGGATCATGTTTACTCCAGTAAAATAGTTAATTACGATACATGTTTTTAATATCCCAATATAATATATTTTAAAAATAATTTATTTTATGTATTATCAATAGGTGTTCTGTCTCACGATAGGTCCATTCCTTTTGTCAGTGAAATTAGACTGCCAATGCGAACGGGTAGAAAGACGCGATAATAAAAATAAGTACATAATATAGCACATTACTATGACGATTTTTTTCTTATTTTGTTGAACTAGATGTAAATCTGTAAATTGCGATAAAACGCAAAGTGGATACGTGAATAATGGTCGTATGTTTTTGTGTTTCAAGGTCACGGTGGGGTGAACCAGCTGGGCGGCGTGTTCGTGAACGGGCGACCCTTACCTGACGTTGTCCGTCAGAGAATAGTGGAACTGGCGCACAATGGTGTCAGACCCTGTGACATCTCTCGGCAGCTCAGGGTGTCCCATGGCTGTGTCTCCAAGATACTGTCCAGGTAGGAACATAATTCTAGGATATGTGACAACTCAGAGTGTCTCATGGCTGTGTCTCCAAGATACTGTCCAGGTAGGAACATAATACTAGGATATGTGACAACTCAGAGTGTCTCATGGCTGTGTCTCCAAGATACTGTCCAGGTAGGAACATAATACTAGGATATTTGACAACTCAGAGTGTCCCATGGCTGTGTCTCCAAGATACTGTCCAGGTAGGAACATAATACTAGGATATGTGACAACTCAGAGTGTCCCACGGCTGTGTCTCCAAGATACTGTCCAGGTAGGAACATAATACTAGGATATGTGACAACTCAGAGTGTCCCATGGCTGTGTCTCCAAGATACTGTCCAGGTAGGAACACAATACTAGGATATGTGACAACTCAGAGTGTCTCATGGCTGTGTTTATAACTAAATACTTTACTCGTCTCAAATTTTAATCGTTACTGACACTAGAGTTTAAAACTAACCCACTAATTTTAAGAAATGCTCATTCTTAGTGATAGGTATTGTGAAGTAACTTTAGGGGAATGGCACATGCAGTAGCATGGATAAAAGGTTGGTAAACCTTAATTAAAATTACATCTGGACAACATATTATCGGGACGCTCAACCAGGAGCTTGAATGCTGACGCCCTTTTTAATGTCAAGCAAGTGTAAGGCCAGTTTATTACTTCATACACCAGTACAAGTGAGTAATGGTAGAAAGGCGTCATTATCAGACTATCTATTCTATTGGTGAAGGATAATCTGTTATTCAGTATTAATAGGGTGTACTGAGGTGTTTTTTTTATAAAATGGCTTCCCGATATCCATTTAAAAAATATACTTACTCAAAATTATACCTATCTTACCCTTAGCATCATCAGAGTAAGTACGCGAACAAACCGTAGCCCCACCATTTCATGCAACTGTTTGAATCAATTATTTAAACGTGTTTAATTGGGAACATACGTTGTTTTCCTTTGAATAAAAGATTAATAATATTACAAAATAATTAAAAATTTATCCCAAAACCATTAAATCACTCATAGTTTCTACTCTATTATCAATAAAGTGTAACTCTAACAAATAAATAGATACCTCAATATGCGATGTCACCAAATCTTTATTAATAATTTAATTTTGTGAGCGAATCTTATTTCCTAAATAAAATAAAGATTCATTTGATATATAATTCACTTTTAAATTTCTCAATTTTTATTCAAATTGTGCATTAGTAACAGTTCGAGGGTTTCAGCCTAGATTAGTTATTTGAAATGAAATATTGGGTTCGGTTTCAAGAATAACGGGATTTAACCTCGCTTTAGTTATTATTCAGCCTTATGTTATTTTATACATTCAATGTTTAGAGTGAAGAGTTTATAAACAACAAATAAATCACAAATATCGTGACAGGCTTTATATGGCAAAAAATGTATATTAGCTTGTATTTTTTCTAAAAACACTAAGTCTCGTGTTTATTTTTAGAAATAAACGAGTAAGTCTATGTAAATGCTGTCGTTTCCAACGATTCGTGAGCTCGGCTTAGTCGGTAGAATGTAGAATTAAGTGGTGTGCTCTAGAACATGCTCGGGCTATTGAGAGTGTTTGCTCCTACTTATCACCTTGACCACATCATTTGTTTACCCCCCTTTCTCCCCAACCGACCCCCTCGAGCACTATGGGCTGCTCCGAACCGAATTAATCTCACCGCTACACAGGTGGGCACAACACCGTACCATGACGGATGTCTTTAGGGTCTAACATGCCAGCAGAAATTGATAACATTCACGCCCTTACGGACAAGACCAACATTCTTTTCTCTTTGCTTTCAGTTTAACCTCCCATTTAAATTATTACACTCTTTGGCTTATGAAAATTGGAGCAGTAAAACAAACAGTGGTATAGAAATAAAGTATTCTTTATATCTCGAATAAAGTACTCACATTTTATTGGATTTTAGAACAAATGGTGACCCTATCCTCAAGTATTATATCCAATGTTTAGCCTATCACGTGGCTAGATTAGCCGAGCATCAGTTTAGGGGACCTTAGTAGAATTTAAAAAGTAGATATATTATTTAAGGGCTAGGGATTTAATTTAGGGAGTATGGATCTAATTTAAGGAATAAAGATTTGATTTAAGTAGTAGAAACCTAATTTAAGAAATAGGAATTTAATTTAAGGAGCTTTTTATAATTACTATTTTATTTATCTTATGACATCATTGACCGGAAGATATGTTTAGTATCTAGTTCAATCACCTGTATGTAGACTAATTGCAGCTTTGGCGGAACAGAGCGCTATCCAGGGTACACCATAGGGGGTTGTCTACACGTATCTGTAATGATATGATGTGATGAGAGTGAGCATGGATGTGTGGAGCCAGGAGTTATCTTAAGCCTAGCTTAACCTAACCAACCAAACCCTAGTGACCGTTGGGATAACTCACCATTTAGGAAACATACTCATGGTGCCATTCGGAAATAGAACCCGGGACCCCTAGGTTTGTAGCCAGGTGCACTGACCACTATACCACGGGGACGGTTATGTAAGGTCTACGTAAGGTCTACGGATATAATTTAAGGAGTAGTTATCCAACTTAAGGAGTAGGGATCTAATTTAAGAAGCAGGATACTAATTTAACGATGAGGGATATAATTTAAGGATAAAGGACTTAACTCAAGGAGTAGGGATTTGGAGGTCAAAGAATAAGGGTCACTTCCTAGCATACCTGAGAGAGACTCAAACCCCGACCTCCCATCACCAATAATCAAGTATATTGTCAAAGTTCTAAGTGCTTTAACTGACTGTATAGTGGGCCCACATATTAAACGTTCTGTCCTAGGTTAGACAGGTTTGTAGGCTGTGTGATGATATAATCTCCACTTTTGTAAATTTAACATAAAATACCCCAATATATATATATATATATATATATAATATCGTATGAGCTAAGTAGGAAGAAAAGAAATTGTTAGTTACTAAAGTTACTAAACCAGTTTTAATATATTCAAACATAAATTCATGATATCTGTCTGCAGCTGTCACTTTTGATAGATATTATCAACACCTAAAATATAACTTAAATAATATAGTAAAATGCTATCACTTTTGGGCGCAAATTAATATGTTTCAGTTTTCCAAACTGCTACTCCAACCAAAATCAGGCTATAAATAAGTTAAATCTCTTATTTTTTTTAAATATACAACTATCTAATTTATTTTATCCTGGGGCGTTACTCATTACGCTGACATTTACACAGACATGCACTACATGTTGCATATCATGCGAGGCGCTTAAGCTTGAACTTATAACTTATAATATCGACTAAATAGCTATTAAATAATTATTCTGTGGAATTTATTGCTATTTTAGATCTGATGGTCTCATATTTTAAATATTATGAAACTTGATTCGATAGTATTCTAGATTTACCACAGCGTATTTAATTTCTTGGAAATTTAATTGTATTTTTCTATACTTGCTCAGTCACGTTGATATTATTTGAAAGGACGAAGACCCTATAAAAGTCTTAATATATTTTGTATATAATATTTTTCTGTTAACAGATTTGCTTATGTCTAAATCACTTTTGAGTCAATATAAATAAATATTATAAGGGGCAATATTTATTTATTATATAGGTAATAAAATATATATTTTTTAGTAAAGTTAAAGCTATGCTATTATACAGGCAGTAAAATGTCAAAAATTATTTTAGATTTTTATTTGTACGGATAGATAAAAAGATAGTTTTGACAATTATAATTTTATCACTAATTTTTTAAGTCCTTAAATTTAATAATGATAGGATAGTAGGGCAATCTTCTTAATGTAATTCAAGTAACTATTTAAAAAGTTGTGTTTGATATAATCATTACGTTTGTATTTGTAGGCTAGAATGCCCTAGTAAAATTTCATTTTCTTAGTTATGTTCTTTTATAATATTCTCTTTAAGTTAATAGAAAGCTTACAAACATCAGATTTATATAAACAATCGGGAACATAATATACGTACCTTATAATGATATGAATAAGAATTTTAGACCCTTTTGTCTACTAATAGAACAAATGCTTATTTTATAAACTTAAATGCGTATAACCCTAACTGTAGTAATACTCGGTGCTAATAATTTCAATTTCAATATCCTTTATTATAGTGCTGGCAAACAGTCGTAAGACCTATAACAGGCCAGCACTGAAAATTACCCAATTGCCTTACAAATATAAATATTTACACGAGAAAATAAGATAAGCAATAATAGCTAAATAATTTTATTTATTGTTGAATAGTTCCGAAAAAAAGTAATTAATAATGATAAGAATAAATAATATTATTAATAACAAATGACTGAAGAATGGTTACAAGTAGAAACAATATGCAAAAAATAAATCAGAATATTATAAATTTAAATATTATAGGCAGAACCTCTACATGAAAAATTATTGATATGGAAATTCCTTAAATAACGCTCTAAGTTTAGCTTTTCTTTTATGATAAAAGTCGAGTTCGACAAATTTAGAATTGGCTCTATGGATACAATGACTTATAATGCTCACCTTATAAGAGCTATCGAGAAAAAATAATTATGGATTACGATAAGCCCGAAAATTGATATGAACGCCTATATGATCAAAGGCAAATTTGCAAGAAATTCTGCTATTGGAAATATTAAAAACAAAAACGGCATCACAATAAAGTTCACGCGAGAAGAGAGTTTGGAGCCCTAAGAGGTTTCAAATTATGTCATAATCATAATAAATCCGGTTAGTAAAGAATGTATCATATCATGCAGCGACAAATTTTCTTTGAACGTTTTCCAACCTAAGAGAGTCAGTTAAAGTAATGGAATTACAAGAAACCGTAGCATATTCTAACTTAGATCTAACCATAATAATAATAATAATAATAATACAAACTTAAAACCTTAGAAACCATTTCTCTTTTGTCTTTCTTGTTCGATTTACACTTAAGTGACTATTTAAATACGGTGTCTTTAATAATAATATTTGTAGTGATAGTTGCAAAGGTGTGCATGTGGAAAAAGGCGTACATCTCATCCGTCTGGTTTATTTTTGATGGCAGATAGTTATTAGAATTCTGGGGAAGGATGTACTGAGGTTTTTTCTTAAATTATATCCCACTCACCCCTCATGAAAATGCAGGTACACTTCCTCTAAATTCTATCCCCTTTGCTCCTAGCCAATCAGTGACAATATGCAGATAGTTCACATGGTGATATTGATAAAAAAAACTTGGTTTAGTCTAAAAATGTTGATGAAAATAGACAATATAATACTACGATTTGTTTCCTTAAGAGGCGGCCACTACCTCTTTGTCCAGTGGCAGCAATGTAAATTATGAACTGTGTTCTTCTTTTCATTGTAAAAGCCATACTGTGTTTGTCCCGTTTATATCCACCTTTCCTGTACCTTCTTCCAAATATAATACAGTTAGCTCAAAAAGTAAAATAGGTTTTCCTTGGAGATTTGTTTCTTGACAACGTTGGTAAGTTATTTGTCTGTGGACCACATTGAGCTCTTATAGTTTTTATTATATACTAATTACTCTTAGACTGTGCGTGTATAGTCAATATGGTTCCAACTCGACTGTGACCATGACGTCATTTCAGTAGAGTGTTTAACAAGTTGCAGTACATGCTGGTTGGCTGTAACTTGGAGGCACTGTCTTGTAATAATAAGTCTATTGTTTTGAGCACCTCATCCTCCTCATACCTGTGAGGTCGGTCTCCCCGTGACTGTACAGAGCGCACACATGCAAGGTACAGGTATGACGGATGGGGCACGATCACCTAATGATGCGACCCACAGTTAAAAACCCACAGTGCCCCGCCCCCTCTTCGCGCCATGGACCAATCCCCCGTGATAGATGTGAGCGAGTTTGGTGCAAGAGTAGCTTATGTCACTTCAGAGCAATGGTCAAAAGGTGAGGCCCGCGTGGGACGAGGGTGTGTTCGGGGAAACCTTCGACATGGTCTGTGCAACGCGTCTTACTACCCGTCCAGGCCATCCTCATTATTTATTTACCACGTCTTACTACCCGTCCAGGCCATCCTCATTATTTATTTACCACGTCTTACTACCAGTCCGGGTCATCCTCATTATTTATTTACCACGTCTTACTACCTGCCCGGGCTATCCACATACATAATTTAGTGAGATAGGGATGAAGGAATATAGAATTTAGAGGAATTGTACAGTACACATAGTTGATAACGCGGAGGTAGTATTAATAGTAAGACATTTAAGAAACACAACCCTTAGCACACTAAGCTGGGATTTGATCCCTAACCTACCCATCACCAAAAACAGAGACACCTCGTATTGGTGGGCACGCGGCAAAAGTCAGTCTCGTCCAATGAAGATTGCAAGTGATGGGGAGGTTAAATCTCGAATTCCTAATTTTTTTTCCAAAACTTTCTTCCCGCGAATGTGGTCACATTTCCTCTGAATCCTACCTTCCTAATCCCTTCCTCATGGTTGAATACGTCTGGGTAGTGAGGCACTGTGTGAATACATAGAGAGACTGCAAGTTATCGTGCTATATCTGATGTATCATTGTTAAGTCGTGAACCAAAAAACAAAGCCCGCAGCAGAGAAATTAGAGACAAGCATTCCTAAAAAGAGGTCATTCATTGCCTCCAATTCAAGTCTCTGGTCTCACTGATTTCATCAAATTGCAATTTATGTGCATCAGTAAATGAAAGAGAAAGTTTATTTAAGGTATTTAATTGAGGCGATGAACAAAAGGAAATAGTAAAATAAAGTATTATAATATATTTTTAGTTTAGACGTTTTAATAATAGGGCTAATATAAGGTCGGATGGAAGAGAACACAAGATAAGGTCAGTATTTTTACAGTTTTTATTACAAAAAATGTGTCTGGCTCACAGCCCCATAGGGTTTAATTTTATATACATAGCTCTCTCAACAGTTGTTGAATATCCTGTGTTGCACTTAGCCTAAGTCAGCGTTCATATTATCCACGGAGCTATCAATATTATAAAGTTGGAAATCATCAGCATATAGATGATGATATTTTAAAGGAATGTAGGCTAAATACTATATTCCCGGTTTTTTCATCAAAAAATAAGCTGTAATATTTTTGTTAACTATTTCACATAAATGTATATTGTATATTTTATGCTATGACACGTTGTTTGGGGTTTTTATCTAAATATACTATTCATTTTCAAAATAAAGCAAACAAATATTTATTTAATTTTTGTGATTTAATCCATACATATCAATATTCTATCAATTTTATTTTTAATTCAATTAGACTTTCCAACGGATTTTTAATATGTACCCATATGAAAATGGAATTAATGTTTACAGCAATGGAATACGTACCTTCATAATTTGCTTAGAATTCTGAAATAGTCTACGATTTAATTTTACATAATTATAGAATAAAGTAAGTTTCATTCTCAGTAAAATGATATGTTTATTTGAGACATATCCTGCCCAATAAAATATTTGTTACTTTTTTTTATCAACGTAAATACCCTATGTTGAAATGCTCCCATATGAATTAAGGACAAGATTGTATAATCGAGGAAGACGTACAATATTGTATTTGGAGCGCCACAGACATTTCATCAAGCCACTACATCGACCCACGGCTAACCCTGTGTTCTACAGCCAGACATGTTGCACACATATGGTCACTTTACATAGATAAGAGATATACAAAGGCTAGCGACATGCCGGATATTATTTATTTACATTTAACTTTATAATCAGTTAATATTATGGCATTCCAATTATAACATGTGGATTGCCAGGAATGTTTGTTTAAATGTCCATTAGAAGGTCCCAGGTGCTAGTAACTCTGATGGTCAACAATTATTTATAAAACACATGATAATATGAACCTTGGTTTCTTATTTTATTTGACAAACAAATTAAATAACTATTTTTTTAAATTCCACATTTCATTAATCATCCTGGCCATATGTATTTAATTACACTAATGAGTAGGGATTAGGAGTAAATGCATCCACATTTGTGTGGATGAATATCGGTAGACCGTCAAAGAAAACCACTCTTAGTATACCTAACTGAGATTCGAAACTTGGCCTCATTGTCTCAGGGAAGCTAGACTATATAAGCATGACATATTGACCGCATGCCCACTGGTGTGGCTAAATTACATTACTGATAACGCGCTTCGGTGTCCACATGATCTAAGGTGCTACTCTTGCAGTAGACAAGACTTTCAATGATGGGGATATAGAGGTTCGAATCTCAGTTGAGTGTACTGCGGATGTTTTTTCCTAAATAGTTTCCACTGTACCTCCACGCAAATGTGGGTAAACTTTCTCTAAAATGTAATCTTCCTCATCCCTAGTGCATTAGTGTAATTTGTAGGCCGACTTAGAAACCAAAAGGGTGGTTAAATGCAGTGCTAAAAAAATCCATGACTAAAGGCCGATACAAAAAGAATGCTAAGCTAAGCTATGCCTTGCTGTGCTGTGCTAAGACTTTGTCAGTTTGGTTCTACACTCATTGCTAAGCTAAGCTAAACTAAGCAATGGTCCCTCGTTTCCCTCCCGAATTCAGTGTTGTTTATTTCTGGTCTGCTCCAGTCAGGTTTAGTTATGGTGGCGTTCTCCAAAATGTCTTGTTTGAGTTCAGGTGAAGAAGAGAAGATGCTGCCGTTAGCAGTTGGTTTGGAAGAAGAAGAACATTTAGGAGGTGAAGGTTTGACTTGTTCAATTAACGCTTCCATTTTAATCTAAAATAATGTATTAAATATAAAACCTAAATAGAATATTGCTTAAATACGCGTGAAACAAACTGAAAGCAAAACTTCAATACTTATTTAGATATTTTTGACAGATCAGCACTGCGTCTATTCAACAAGGAGCCCCAGCTACGTTATACGCATGCGCAACTTAAGATGGCTTAAGACGGGAGATGGAAAAATTGCCCGGCCAGCAATCGGAAAAAACATAGCGTGGCGTAGAAAGGGATAGCTTAGCTTAGCAAATCTTAGCGTAGCGTTCTGTGTGTACCGCTCTTGATATTGACTATTTTACTTGCTCGATTGTGTGTATGACGTGTTGCATGCTTACGGGGGGACAGGGACGAAACAATAACTTTTTGGGGCTTGATACCTTTGAGTCTCAGATAGTTAGACAACACAGTGGATACAGGAATCGAACCATGTGCTTTTTCCATGCTTATTGGTGGTCTCGTGTTCTTAACCATCCAGTTCTCAATAGATTGAGCTACCGGTGACGCAGAGGTCAAGGTTACCCTAGTGGCTGGATATATTATTCTATCACATATACAACTATAATCTCTTAGAAAGTATAAACCTATTTTTAGTGGTCAATAATAATTATAACATTTTACTATATTATTATTTTCATTTAATAGGTATTGATAATATATACTGAACGTGACAGTTACAAATCATATAAATTGGCGTATGAATATGTGAAATTATATTCAGTAGTTTCTCTGTCAGACTTTTTTTACTAAAATTGAACTTTATCTTCACTTCAGCAAAAAACACTCGTAAATTGTAAAAACCACCTCGGAATACCCACCCGGTGGAGATTTTTACTGATAACCCCCTGTTATCGGTAAACCAGACTAGTCTAGGCTAACGCCTTTTTTCAATGTGTGTGTCTGTGCGTATTTCAAACTACTGTGTATCTTTCATGTGAGTACAATCAAAATAAAAAAAGAGTTTTTTTCAACTATGAAAGCTACTAGAACAAACGTCAGATAGATATTATCAATACCTAAATAAAATAGTAAAATGTGATACAGTTTGGGCACAAAAGTATATATGTTTGTATTTTCTTAAATATTTTTCTTATCTCCCATAATAACTGGTCGTACAAGACAATAGTGTATGTTAAAGTTCTTCCTGACTACATGATAATTGTAATTACCTCCTAGTCACGCAATACAAGAGAGAGTATTAAAGTTACTCCAGAGTCCAGACTATGAATACCTGTAACTACCTCCTAGTCACTCAAGACAAGAATGTGTATTAAAGTTCCTCCAGATTATATTATACCTGTAACTACCTCGTAGTCATGTAAAACACTCATACCTGCTCAGGTAGACAGTTCTATGAGTGTTAGGCGGCTCTACCATGTATTGCCGTGCCATGTTTATTGCTCAATCCTGGCAAGTAGCGATGGTTCAGATTAAAAGGTGGGTTGTGTCGTGATTTATAGAGGAGCGTGCAGAATAAGCACCAATAATATTAGGTAAACACGCCGCTATCTGGCGCACATGGTCTCTCTAATATATCCCTGGAGGCTCACTTCCACACTTGTTGCGTGATACGGCCCCACACAGAACATACGTGCCAGCAGAGAGGACTGGCTATACTGAGCTGCAATAAAATATATCATTATTGTTTATATACTTAGGTGCAAGTAAAATATATCATGATTGTTTATACTGAGCAGCAAGTAAAATATATCATAATTGTTTATACTGAGCTGCAATAAAATATATCATGATTGTTTATACTGAGATGCAAGTAAAATATATCATGATTGCTTATACTGAGCTGCAATAAAATATATCATGATTGTTTATACTGAGCTGCAATAAAATATATCATGATTGTTTATACTGAGATGCAAGTAAAATATATCATAATTGTTTATACTGAGCTGCAATAAAATATATCATGATTGTTTATACTGAGATGCAAGTAAAATATATCATGATTGCTTATACTGAGCTGCAATAAAATATATCATGATTGTTTATACTGAGCTGCAATAAAATATATCATGATTGTTTATACTGAGATGCAAGTAAAATATATCATGATTGTTTATACTGAGCTGCAATAAAATATATCATGATTGTTTATACTGAGATGCAAGTAAAATATATCATGATTGTTTATACTGAGCTGAAAGTAAAATATCAAAATATTATTTATACTTAGCTTCAAGTATAGCATCCAATTATTTTTTATAGGGCCTACCTAGCTCCAAATAAAACATCAAATTAATGTTATATATTGAGTTACTTGTCTAACATCAAAATAATATTTTGAATAAGTTTCCTATACTACATCAATTTTTTATTGATCTGCGACTATAGCATCAACTTGTCTCTTACTGAGTTGCCAATCCGACACGGAGTTTTGCCTTGTAGCAAATCATAGAATTGCGTCTTATAAAATAAAAAATATGTTTTGGACTTACAAATTAAAATAAATAACTCAGTCTAAGAAGACGTAAGAATGAGATAGATTAGTCAAAATATATCCCCGTCAGTTCACTGAAAAGGATTCAAACTCCAACCTCCCTGTCGCCCAGACAACAAGGTTAGATAAGCCTGACGTTTACTCCGCACGACCATTGATGTGGGTTCGTTTGAACTCTTACTGTTGACGTTGGTAGATGGGGCAGGAAGAAAGCGAGGGAGAAAATGACCACTGTAATCAGGAAGTCACTGTTGCCAATAGCCCTCTATTGTCACAAAATTGAAGCGATACCAATAGAAAACTTCAAATACTTTTCTTGTAAAAGTTAAATATTAAAAACATACATAATAAAAAGATGTAAATCAGAGTCGCGCGCAGAGTCATGTGTCACAGTCCAGATGTGCTAACTCCCCCTCTAATACACCCTGGTGGGAACATGTCCAACCAAGCGGAGCTTGTCTTCCTCTGGCGGCGAGAAGAACAACTTCTTGTGCGCACGCAGCCAAGCCTGAAGAATGGTCACAATGCAGCCAGTAATATGGTCACAATATCTTTCCACCCCCTCCTCGCCATGACAAAGATCTATAGCTCCTGTGGCAACCAAGTCTGCGTTTAGATAGATCTATCAAGAAGCTGGGGCCGACAAGATGTCTCTTCTCAACATCATTTAGGTATTATTACGTTATGTACTATGTTGTTTATTTTAGAACAGCGTCTTACCAATTACACTAATGTTTTATAGATGAGGAAAGTTGAATTTAAAGAACGTGTACCCACAATATTGAGTGGGGGGAAATTGGATGACCATTTAGGAAAAACCACCCTCAGTACACCCAACTGGGGCTCAAACCCCGATCTCCCCATCTTATATCGTGAGCGTGACGCCTTATACCACGAGGACACTGAAGTGGGTGCATACATATTATATTAATCACATGTTTTACAACGTTACTGTTATAAGTTTTGTAATAACATATTATATTGCTTTCACGTAATTTTTACTTTCCGCAATAAATGTTCATCATGACTATCCGCATATTCACAGTGATGCGTTAGGAATTATATAGGTAACATTTTAAAGAAGTGTACCTGCATTCTTCGGAGGAAGAGTGGTGAATCCTTTAGGATAAAAACAATAACGTACATTCGCCCCGGACTGAAAAACCCATCCTCTCCGTCACCAGCAATCCCAACTAGACGAAACTGACGCCTTTACCCTCACATACACCCATGTGGGTTTGTCATTATAATGTATTGGGTTCCAGCTCTTCCCCTCACTTCAAGTATTTTTAAAAGAAAAGAGATATCCTGGAGTAATAATTGACCCAAGAATCTTAAGAGGGCCGTCTACTAGAGAGGAGAAATTCATGTAAAACTCTCAAAAATACTTCAATATTTAAGAAGTGGTTTTATTTTTTCAAAATATTGTGCACAGAATAATGAAGTTAAAAGTCTCAACATATCCCTGTAGAATTATAAACTCGCCTTCATAGTTTTATTACTGAAAAATCACGAAAGCGTGAAATCAGCTCATTTTCAACGACACTTAACATTAGTGTCTGCAGTTCAGACATCAAGGTGAATGTTTATAGACCTAGATCTAACCTTCTTCAAACAAGCAAAGTAATTTGTTGGCAAGGTCACAGTAGAGCATTCTAAGATAGATTGAAGATGGTTTTAGTGATTTTTGAGCCTCAAAACCACCATTTCCAAAATAAATACCGCAGTATGAAAGTATTTACCTTCAAATAGGTCGCGCCCTTAATCGTAAACTGCACATTATTTCAAAATTGTTGATATTTGACGTGGATGGAAATTCCAATCAAATGAACCTAAGCTTCGAGAAGCTCGAACTTATTCTAACCAGCCTTACCGGGTCTTGATTTATTCACTCGAGTAAACTTTATCTTAGTTACCCACATTGGTGGGCACGCGGGTTAGGGCGCAAAATTTGCATGGTCTAGTTTGCTGGTGACGGGGATCTCGGGGTTCGAATATCGAACGGGTGTACTGAAGATGAATTTAGTGGATGGCTTACCACGCTCACCCATGTAAATTCAGGCATATTTCCTCAAAATTCTTATTTTGTTATTCCTACACTATTAATGTTATTATATATAACTTGGCGGTGTCGTAGGACGTGGTGCACTATACTTAACTAAATACAAGCATAATTTCACAAGAATATTATCAAACATAAACCAACTTTTTAATACATACTAACGAAACTACTGATACCTAAGAAATTGTTTGAAAATAAGATCTTAAGAAACCTAGATGAATCTATAAAATCTTTTCCTTACTTTAGTTGTATAGTAACTTTACCTAGACACTACCTTAGTTAAATAGCCGATGCCATTCAAAGCCACTGCTGGTGATTGTGTAGATAAAACAATATAATATTCACAAACTATGAACTCACATGGCAGGTCATGTAGTCTTATGTGTCAGGCTCTCAATATACTGTATTGGAAGCAAAGGGGATGACATGGTTCCAACCTCTTCTGGTTGCATTGGTCGGTTATAGAATGAGGGGAGGGGATATTATACATGCGATTTTTTATATCCTCTCTCCAAGCTAATGTGGACGACCTTCCTCTAAAGTAACCCTCATCCTACCTAGGTCATAGATTAAACCGTTAAATAACTAACGTGATACTGTAAGTTAAACGTTAAGCTAACTTAGTCTGTTATTCATGCCAGGAAGCTCGAGGTTCAAATATCAATGGATGTACTGAGGATAGTCTTTTCTAACTCTATGTTCCTCATGCGTACTCTATCAGTACAGTTAAATACGAATTCCCTTAACGTGTAGTAATAGGCAGTGAAAAAACATAAATACATAATATTTAATAAGCAATTAATAAATTATAATAAATTGATTATAAATGCTGTCAATGAAGTTATAACTATGAATATTAAAATAATATGATAAAGAATATTATCAATCTCACGATCATAATTATTTTAGTTTGCTTATTATGTTTTAAATATTTTAATGTGTTTGTATTCTAACAAAAGCTCTTGAGTTAAATGTTCTCTATGACCATATTTCTAGCATCTAAAATTGTAATCAGTAGCCTAATGCTTTTTATGTATAGTTCCATGTTTGCTAAATCTTAATACAACTTCATTGACAGCTTTTATAATAAATAGATTGTATTTTATTGATTAATTCTTAGATATTAAATTAATATCTCCATACTAAACCTTCACAAATGTGTCTCAAAGAATCTATCACGTTCAGTTCCAGTATTTGTGAGAACAAACCTAATAAATGATCGGACTAGACTGTCTGGGTGTATTGTAATGGGTGCAAGAGCAAGGTTATCGAGGAGCTATGTGCAGTGTCCTCTGTCCCACCCAATCCATCTTGTCCCAAGCACCCAACCACCAGACGAACCCTGCCACCATCTCCTTCCCGGGACTCAGTCGTATTTTAAACCACCCTCGACCTCCGCCCTACACACACTCGCGCTCGGAAACTGCGGTGGATGGGAAGAGTCCCCTACAAAAGAGTCGTTGAATCTCTCTCTCGTCGTAATGTTCCATATTCAGGGCGCTGTTTTTACCCCACACCCAACTCCACCATGCATATTTATATAACCCCGAGCTCCCATCTCCCCCATTTGACTGCGGCTTGTGGTACTGCCGCATTAATCCGGTTATGGCGAGGTTATACATGCTTCGACCATAACCAAGCACGTGCGCGATGCTTTTTATCAACTTGCGGGCTGTGAGGGGGAGATGGGTTTCTTTGACATAGCCACAAAAAAAAACCATTCGGTTGAAATCATCAAGTTTTGCTGTTATTATTGTTTCAGTTTTTTGTGACTATAGCTATAAAAACATTTGGTTAAAATTTGTGAGTTTTGGTGTTGTTCTGGTTTCAACTTTTGGTAGCCCCAATTTACGTTTGAATTATCTTAAATCATTATTTACTCTTCGTTGTGACTAAATGGATAAAGTGATAGGTCACAATAGTAAGGGATCATGATTTTCTTCCAAGTAGGTTTGAAAAGGAGTTCATCCTGATCTCTAAATGTAGAATTATTAATTACATTTATTTGTTTTTTAGACTTGTTTCAGAATATCACCTTTATACACATTAATATAGTCAATGTTTGACGTAATATGTAAAATAAACAATTGAATGCTATAAATAATAGCATTATTAATACTAATAGATAAGACTTGGCAATATTATTGTTAGATTTAATGGATATAGATAGATGATCAAAATGAGAATTTAATACCTTAACGTAATATTGTATGAATTAGATAACGACATGACATAACGTGCCTGGCAAAGTATACTCAAAATAACATGAAATAATTAAGATACTATGACCTTTATTCTATTTCATAATTTAGAGTTTTTTCTAAAATGTGGTAGCATTTTAAAGATAGATTTGAATCTAGTTTCCTAATCATATCAAAATGAGGGTTTGATATCTTCTGAAATATGTAGGATATATTTTAAAATTATTATTTTTATGTTTTATTCATTGGCAAATGAATATAAGGAAAGTAATATAAGGATAGCTAGTATAATTAAAGTAATTAGGAGAAAGTGCACTCACACTATATTTAAAATATAACTAGGAAACAACTATGAAATTCACAAGTTGGAAATATCTCTTAATTCATTGGCCTATATTATAGATTTGACCTTCTCCCCCACTGGTAGCATAACATATTCCCGCCTGACATCTTGACCACGTAGTCGCCCGTCCATGTTGAATTTCAACAGTATAGACCTTATAAAATCATCTACAGTTGATTGGCTTGTAATTTTGCTCCTTTCACACACAACCCTCTGTCTACCTTCTAACCTAATTTCGTGCCTTAAGCACACTGACGATGTTTTTGTACTTACTTCTTGAAATAAACTTGAACTAAAACAAATACACGATATGATTTCCATGGTTGTTGTTTACATACGGGTGTTTAGAATAGTTAACGTTAAGACTAAAATCATATGTGTTTAGTTAGTAGGTTATTGCATGTTTTGAAATAAAAACAATGAATACATTCAGTTAAAACTACTTTCCTCAAAGATTTTTGTAAAATAATCTGCTAAAGTATTCCTATTGCACATGCCTCTGCACATCACTGAAAGCTACATCCTGCACTATTGGCAAATTATGCACAAGTTTTCATGACAGCTTCTTGTTTTGTTAATAATTTTAATGATTCTTGGTCGTGCACGAGGTAGCTATTGAGTTGGAACATCGTCACCAGTCAGCGTGGAATCAAAATAATATATCTAATGTAAGAAGTTAGCGTGCTTGTATCTATCTGACTTTGGACGCACAAATGAATGCCCTGAATATATATCTATTCTATTAAAAGTATTACATCTTACCTATAAGAACATGAAGATTTATTTATTTAAAATAAACCCTATTATTCGGTTTACTAGAGCTCTACCTTTTAAATTGCCACCCGTATCGGTGAGCTGCTGACTTAGATGTAAAGTAAATCAAGACTGGTTTTCCTGTGAGGGCAAGGTCTAGTGAAATGAAGGTGATTTCCCACCCTACCTCCACGAATATTCGGATACAATCCCTCAGAACTCTACCATCCATAGCTTTACTCAATTACCATGATACATTGAGTTGGGTAGAGTCTGGACTGGTAGTAAGGCACGGTCCACTGCACAAACCTTCTTTCCTTTTTCTTTTAATATAGACACATTTATAAAAACGCTAGATATTTGTGAAACAAGATAATATACATTGTGGCATAAACACTCCACCAAAGAGCATGATGATCATTATTTTATTTTCAATCATATCCATATAGCTAAGAAATTATTGCTTTCACACAAAAATATTCCAAATAAAAGATTCTTTATTTTTATAGTACTACAATTTTACAATAATGTTATTTATTATCTCAACTAGTTGATGAGATTGGGTAAAAATTGGGAATTTCTGCCCATTTAATTATTCTAAAAGAGAAAAGGAGAGTTATAATAATGTTTATCTTAAATGGTGGACAGATTCAAAATGTAATCAAACTAGTTTGATCAAATTTTGAGAGATTGAATTTTGTATAATTTTTCCCCTAAGTATCCTACCCTTAATTAAAGGGTTAAAAATGTAATCCCAAAAAACTTCTCGTGAAAATCTAGAAAAACCATAACTACCCAGTTTTAACCTGATCAGTAAAATGATTTCAGATCTAGTCCAAGATACAGAAACACAGACATAAGAACAGACAGACGGAACCGTGAAAATAACATTCTAGGTTTCAGGAGGTCATGAAATGTAAACGATCACAATTCTCTTTTCTTCAGGGGGTCGAGAGAAAGTAGATATTTGGCAAAAGATATAGAAAAAAAGGAACCTTGTATGTGCATAGATAGACAACCCCACCTTTACATAGCACGGCGGGCTAGTCTATACACAGCTGTCAGGAGACAAGGAACAATCGTAATCTTGTATGTGTTTAGATAGACAACCCCACATCTACCAAGCATGGAATAACAAAACAATATTATTTACAAATTCTTTTACTCGTCTTTGAGCATGCGTTATATAATCACTATTGTGTGACGATAAAATCAAAATTTGAAAGCTAATAAAATAGGGTTTCAATAAAAAATAACAAAACTATTGTATTCATATTAACTAAATATACATAATGCAGATGACATGTTAACGTATAATTTATAAACTATAAATGATGTTAGATCATTCTTATCGTTTACCTTCAAGATAAATATATACAAATTAACTATTAATCTAATTAAACATAGGACCAAGATAATTAATACTCATGATAAAAAGAGAGCATGATTACATGTTGGTGTATTAGACCTTGCAGCTAAGAGAACTAACGCTTGGTTCTTGATAAAAGAGAGCATGATTGCATGCTGGTGTATAAAACCTCGTAGCTAAGAAAACTAACGCTGGTTCTTGATAGAAGAGAGCATGATTGCATGCTGGTGTATAAAACCTCGTAGCTAAGAAAACTAACGCTTGATTCTTGATAAAAGAGAGCATGATTGCATGCTGGTGTATAAAACCTCGTAGCTAAGAGAACTAACGCTGGTTCTTGATAAAAGAGAGCATGATTGCATGCTGGTGTATACAACTTCGTAGCTAAGAGAACTAACGCTTGGTTCTTGATAAAAGAGAGCATGATTGCGTGCTGGTGTATAAAACCTCGTAGCTAAGAGAACTAACGCTTGGTTCTTGATAAAAAAGAGCATGATTGCATGCTGGTGTATAAAACCTCGTAGCTAAGAAAACTAACGCTGGTTCTTGATAGAAGAGAGCATGATTGCATGCTGGTGTATAAAACCTTGTAGCTAAGA
>CABFOW010000157.1:238583-257873 GCA_902141385.1 Timema californicum
AGAGCATGATTGCATGCTGGTGTATAAAACCTCGTAGCTAAGAGAACTAACGCTTGGTTCTTGATAAAAGAGAGCATGATTGCGTGCTGGTGTATAAAACCTCGTAGCTAAGAGAACTAACGCTTGATTCTTGATAAAAGAGAGCATGATTGCATGCTGGTGTATAAAACCTCGTAGCTAAGAGAACTAACGCTTGGTTCTTCATAAAAGAGAGCATGATTGCATGCTGGTGTATAAAACAAGTAGCAAAGTGTGTAACTACCCCAACAGCTAATACAATCACAGGGGGACCCCCCGCAGACACCGGTAATGTCGGGCTTCCCGAGTTTTTATATAGTGCAGAGTGGACTTCACCGGAACCGGAAGTGCATTCACTGTCCACTCCCCGAGCAAGGGGGGACGTGCTGCCATGACAGCTAAATCATAACTCTTCCCGACCGCTTTGTCACATTATCATAATCGTTATGTAGAGGAGGGGGTAAAGGGAGGGAAGTAGGTATCCCCCTCTTTCCTTGCAATACAAACTTAACTAGTGATGCGAGGCGCGTTCAATGATTTGCTTCCAATTTTTACGTGAAGTTATCCCAATGCTGCTAATAAATATTTTTTTTATCTTCGTTAGAATTTGAAGTAATTAACGGTCACGACCACTTCTGTGGTCACGTGGTCAGAGCCATCAGCTACAGAGATTCTGGGTTTGATCCCCAGCATTTCCAGATTTTTCTGTGAGCAGTGGGTCTGTAACGGGTTCAAACTCAGGCTCGTGAGAACAAACGAGGAGATGCTTGAATAATAAGTAGCATTTCTGGTCAAGGAAACTGAGATTAATGGCTGGAGGGCTAGCTGTGTGGACCATATGACACCCTCTATCCGTAAGCTGGAAACATCTTCGCCAACATACAGTGGCCGTCTGGTCGGTATAGCTCACTTGTGGGCTGAGGACGTAGATGTTTTTATTTACTTTCCAGTATGAAGTATGTTATTTGTATGGTTCCTAAGAGGCCAGGTTTGTATTTTTAAATTTTAGACTAAACTATACGGAAAGTTCTATATTAAAAATAAACAGATGACGCTGCTAATTTTAATTCACAAATATTTATTACAATTTAAATTAAAATAGGCTTAAAACATCAGGACACGAGATATTTTTATAACTAATTATTTTCTTTTATATCTATTGATAATAATATTTTTAATCTTTCCTTGAAAACTTTATTTTTATTTTGAGTATTTGACATTTCTATTAAAAGTATATACTTTCAATTAATTAAATCAAAACTTTAATTGGATTAATATTAACCATTGGGTTGTGTTAAAATTTCAAGTTCTATTCCTTGTCCACTTGTAATTTTACTTTAGAAATTTAAATTAATATTCTTAGAATAGGTTTTAACAATGGTTTGTATTTAAATTTCTTTGTTTGTGATATTATAATTTATTTCTTGGATAATCAATTAGAATAAAACCACATTTACTTTAGTACAGAGAGTTAATGAAATTTCTTGTTGGAAGTTCTTTGTTAAAAATAATTTTATATCAAATAAAACAATGATTTATCTTTCTGTAACACACAGGTTAGTTTAGTCAGACTATCACATTATACTACCCATCTGGACTATCCGCAATTAATCATGATAGTGGGATAGATAAGATAAAAGTATCATTTGAAATAAATTACCTGAATTTGCGTGAAGAGAGATTTGGAAATATCTCCAGTACACTTGCCTGGGATTCAAGCACTGATCCCGTCATTGGTAGACCAGACTAGATTATCTTGAAATCCATATCGTGTTGCCAATATTTCATAAGATAGCTCATAAAGTCACTAGATCTTCTTGCACATATTCGTATGCCAAAGTATTTGTTTTTTTAATGTGAAATTATATCAATTTTACCAGAGATAAGATAAATACATTGACTTTAGGTTTATGTTAGCTAAGAAACGTTTATTATTCTATGTTTTCTGAGGCTAAGTCAATCCAACTATATATGTTCTATCATTTTATTTTGTGCACCGCATCTTACTACCCAACTAAGGTAGCTGAATTTGATTAGTTGTTTTTATAAGGGATGCGGGAGAAAGAATTTAGAGGACATATATCCGTATATCCGTATTTCCATTGGGGGAGAGTGGAAAACCAATTTGGAAAAGACCACCCTCATTACACCCGACTGGAATTTCACCCCCATGCTTCCAATCACAAGCAGTCCAGTGTATCGTAGGTATTGCGCCTTAGACCATGTGACCACTAATGCTGATATAGAATTAATCTAGCTTTGTGAATATTATCCGGCACATCTTAGCACGAATATACTTGGGGTAGTATGCAAGAAATACACTGTATACTTACTGAATTCTAGTGTAGTAAGTTATTAATGTAGTTTTAGTGGTGCATTACATTTGTTTGTTAAGAGACGTACGTGGTTATTTCACTAATAAATTACGTCAGAGCGTTCATTAGTTAAACTTTAGTGGCGAGTCAGGGCCAGACAGTAAAACTATATTTACTCAACTAGATAGCAAATAAAACTTATCTTCTTTCTTGCGTATCATGTGTAGTCCATATTTTAATTACATGACTGGTAAATGGCAAAAGAGGTCTACATAGAAGTTAGAGGGTCTTGTTTTGATAAGAGGTGGTGACGATCCTTACTGTTTGTGAATTAATCCTGCTAAACAGTTTTCAAATATTCGATTGGGACAATTGTATGTATTATTAACTATAATATTAGATACAATGTTTTATGTAATCCGTGTGTAGTAATAGGAGTAATACTAGCGTGATATACTTTCATAATCTTTGTTTAGAATTTGACCTAATATTCTTATATAATATTAGTGTAACATTGCTTGAAATGTCCTTATTTAATAGACCTGTAGACCCGCCTCGGTGGCGTGGTTAGCTAACATGCTTGTTTCGTGTTGATCTAGACTGCCGAGGACGGGGAAGTTGAGGTTCAAATCTCGGTTGGGGGAACTGGGTTTGTTTTTCCTAAATGATTTTCCCCTCTCCCTCCACTCAAATGTGGGTTCACTTCCTCTAAATTCAATCTTCCCAAATCCTCATCCATTAGCGTAATTAGTACATAAGCGTATAACCCTAACGGGTAGTAATACGTGGTGCTAGATAAATGGGCCTATATGTACTTAGGAAATGCGCGCTAAGTATCCCTATCATAAATTTTGTTTTCGGGGTGAACGTTTGGAGTTATTTTGGAAGTAATACATTTTCCATAATACAGGCAGTTATTAAGTCAGTTAACGATGCTGAACAATTTGAATAGGGACAGTTTGAATCTCAGTATTAAACTTATATTCTATGTGTACAGTATGGTTGCTCATGTTGATTATTCAACTAAACATCAAATGAATTTCAACTTTTAATATTGCACAGCTATTTTTAAAAAAAACTCACAAAGAAGTTATGGATAGTGCCAATACTGCGCTTCCCAATCAAAAAAAATAAACACAAAGTGACAAAAATAAAAAAAGTATAAAAATATAGAGACAAGCTTTTTTTAATATTATTATTGCTCGTTAGTGTGTGTGGCCTTCCAACACATGTTGTCAGATCAAAGCTCCGCCAGATTGTAATGGCATTCCGTGAGATCCCATAGCTTGCCATTACCGATCAAACGCGAACTAATACGAGCACAGATTCCACACAAACAATGGTAGAGACGACGTCAAACAAAAACAGAGCTCACTCGCTTCAAGTTACGCTAATATAACCAATAAAATGACACACGCACATAGAAGGTTTGAAAAGGGTAGGGGAGGATTGCTAACCCCTTTCTGTTGCACGGATCCCAAAGGGGGGGGTGGAGAAGGGAGCAGGGGGAAACTGCACAACACAGAAGTCCTCAGTCCGAAACGAACAAAGTTACAACTTTACAAATGCTATTATTTTGGGGGTGCTTTTTGGATGAGGTGGGGACTGTGCTTTTCGTCAAATGGCGCGCAGATTTTCATAACAAAGGGCGGGAGAGTAGGGATGGTGGAGGTAGGGGAGGTTTCTACAGTCGGAGCAGAGCGACAGTGCTGCTCTCTTGGGAGTTGGGGCTCAAACAACATCATTACCCCCTACCCCGTACCCCAAGCGAACCCCTTTTTCCTTCAGAGAAAGTTAGGGTTGATGTTTGTCAAGTCCTTTTGGGCTTTATCATTAATGTTCTATGGCGTTTCACATTGAAGTAGAGTCCATGCACTTGGGAGTAGGCTACTATTACACATTTTATTTACGTCAAAATAATGATATGTAGTAGAACAAACATCCTGATTATCGGCTGACCTACCTTATAAGGTGGACCATTTTCTCGAAAAGATTCGTGGTAGCTCCTTTAGATAGAAAATATGTATGTACGTTTGGTGTAATCCAGTTTCAGTATCTAAGAATATGTTCACCGTCTTTCATTGTGCTATGCCTACTAATATATACTCATACAAATAGTTGACCTTAATCTAAATCACCAAACACACATAAGAAAAAATTAATTTTATGTTAGCCTATCCAAATATCTAACCTGATGTGGAAGGGATGGGGAGGTAGAATTTAGAGGAAATGTGTTCACATTTTTGAGGAGGCAAAGTGGAACACCCGTTGAGGAAAAAATTACCCCCAATACACCCGGCTGGGATTCAAACCCTGGACTCCCAGACAAGACGCGTCTGACATCGCATATCTCCCAATGCGTGTTAGTCATTATTGACATTTCTGTTTAAGGAATTCATAATAAAAGGCTACGTTATAAATAGTTTTTGAAAGTATTTAGTATCTAAAGTGATACCATCCAGACCGTTGACCCATTATAGTCCATTTTGCAACGAAAGCTCTTAGCTCAAGACTTTAGATTGTATCAATATGAATTGGAAATTAATTTGGCTGTGAGACATGGTCGCACATCTGTCATAACGAAAATCAATTTCAGCTGTTTGGAAATAAAATACTTAGGAAAATACTTGGTCTTA
Source organism: Timema californicum (assembly GCA_902141385.1). Taxonomy (NCBI): domain Eukaryota; kingdom Metazoa; phylum Arthropoda; class Insecta; order Phasmatodea; family Timematidae; genus Timema; species Timema californicum. The sequence continues at coordinate 243,553 of CABFOW010000157.1, forward strand.
AAAGGAACGAAAATAGTGGAAATGGGAGAAATCTACATATTAAGGAGTTGCATACCCTATTATAATCACCAGACATTGTAGGTGTAATCAAATCTCGCAGGATACGGTAGGCTGGACATTACAGCGTGAATGGAAAATTCTAGAACCGTGTTCAGGGTACTGAATGGCAAACTCAATGGGAAGAGACCATCGTGAAAACCTAGACGTATATGGAGAATAACATTATAATTTACCTTAAAGAGATAGGGTATAATGAGGTGGAATGGATAGAGCTAAATCAAGATAGGAATATGGTATAATGAGGTGGACTAAATATAAATAGCTCCAGATAGGAATAGGGTGTAATGAGGGGGGCTGGATAGAACTAGCTAAAGATAGGGATATCGTGTAATGAGGAGGACTAGATAAAACTAGCTCCAGACGGGGATAGGTATAATGAGGTGGACTGGATAGAACTAGCTCAATATAAGGATAGGTGGTGTTCTTTTGTAAGTACGGCAATTAACCTTAGAGGTCTAAGGCCATAGGTTAAGTGAGTTAATCTAGGTATAATATATATTCTTGTAATAATTTTAAAGCAAAATTAAACAATTCTAATTTTTAATATTTTTGAAATTTAAAATTTCTGGGCACATCACCGGTGTAGTAAGTTCCCATTTTTTTAATAATAAAATCCAGTTGGTGATAACTCTTGTATTCCTTGTTCAAAGGAATGGCTCCATGTCTCTTTAATAATGTATCTGGTGTTTTGGAGCCGGGCCTGTGTCTATCTGTTGCTCTGTGCCTGTTATTATGGAGTCCCCGACCTTGTTTCTTGGACATTGTCTAACTGACCTGATTGACCTGATTGCCCAGACTTCTACCCGAGTAATCCTAGTCTCAATGAGAATGGCGTGCCCTAGATAAGTGAGATCTAGCCATATATCGGCTGTAAGCATCTGTTTCGAACAGTAGGGGGTCCTATTAGGACCAGAGAACACGTCATCGATATCCTCTGCATCACAGGAGGGAGTACAGCTCGTATAGAAGCGTTTTTCAACCGGTGTGCCGCGGAAGTTTGGGGGAAGATAAAAAAAAGCAAGGAAAAGCCGTGGGAAAATATATATACATTATTTTTAAATTAACGATAAACATTATTACTAAACTATTACAATTATTATAATTTCAGTTTTTAAACTCTTAAGCACATTAATAAGCCTCGTAAAGCTATTTTTAAGTATCTCTATTTTTAAAAAACTGGTGGGGTGCCTTGAATATTTTGGTGGCTTGTTCATTGTGACGTGAATCGCTACCGTATGTGAAGCACACAACCATCACACACTGTTAACTATTTATTTTATTTTAAAATGGGTATTTAATGTGAACTTTCTAGTTTCTGGATCAACTGGTTGTTTCAGAACACGACTTACAAACCTACTAAATTCTATAACAGAAAACACCCTATGGCCTAGTCGTTTTTTTCTAAATTAGTAGCCTTTATCGGTGTGCACATGGACCAAGGCATCAGTCTCGTTTGACCTGGTATTCCGGTGACGATGAGGTGGGTGCTCGAATACCAACAGATTTTGTATTTAAGATATTTTTATCTAATTTATTTTCCAACTTCAATTTCCCACCCACACGAAAATGCTTGTACATTTATTAAAAGTTCACATTTCTCATTCTTACTCCGTTAGTGTCGATATACGAAGAACCAAGACGGGTAGTAAGACGTGGTATTTGTTTAGTAATCTCTACGTTCAACACAGGGCTAGGGATAAGGGCTAGGAGGATAGTTATGCACCCGCAATAGCGTAGAGAAGGAAAAGAGGGGAAGTCGGATATTGACAAATAACATGAGGAACACGTACCCCCGCTTTTTTTTTTGCCTAAAACATGTCGTTACTACAGCCCTTATAAATACTTTTATTTGAAGGAGTAAAACAAATAATTAGCGTACTTTGTTCGCCTAAAAATTAAAGTGGTTATTTTTTGCACCACCTCTATATCATGTCCACCAGGGCTGTCCCCATTTGATTACGCTAAAATATCAGGGCTGTTTCAGGTCAAATTTAAGGGAAACTTTCTTAAAGTAGCGTGACGAGAGATTGTAAAATCATTTAGAAATATAAAAAAAACACTCAATACGCCAAGCTGGAATTCGAAACTAATCGACTTCCTTGTTACCGTCAAACAAGACTAGACGATCTTGACGTTTAGTACGTGTGCGTATGAGAGGACACCAGCAGCCAATCAGCGAGTAGAGGAGCACGACACAATTAGCCGACCCCCCCTGATGGGCCAGTTCCTTTGTATCACCGCCTTGTACCGGCCCGCCTCACTGACCTCTCACGTACTAACTTTCCAGCTGTGGGATAACACAGCTTTCTGGATAATTGGGTTGTTTACCACTTCGTACTACCCGTACTGGATAACTGGGCTGTTTACAACTTCTTACTACCCGTACTGGATAACTGGGCTGTTTACAACTTCTTACTACCCGTACTGGATAACTGGATTGTTTACCACTTCTTACTACTCGTACTGGATAACTGGGCTGTTTACCACTTCTTACTACCCGTGCTGGATAACTGGGCTGTTTACAACTTCTTAATACCCGTACTGGATAACTGGGTGGCTTACCACTTCTTACTACCCGTATTGGATAACTGGTTTTTTTTACCACTTCTTACTACCCGTACTGGATAACTGGGCTGTTTACAACTTCTTACTAACCGTACTGGATAACTGGGCTGTTTACCACTTGTTACTACCCGTACTGGATAACTGGGCTGTTTACCACTTCTCACTCACTACTCGTACTGGATAACTGGGCTGTTTACCACTTCTTATTACCCGTACTGGATAACTGGGTTGTTTACCACTTCTTACTACCTGTACTGGATAACTGGATTGTTTACCACTTCTTACTACCCGTACTGGATAACTGGATTGTTTACCACTTCTCACTACCCGTACTGGATAACTGGGTGGTTTACCACTTCTTACTACCCGTACTGGATAACTGGGTTGTTTACCACTTTTTACTACCCGCACTGGATAACTGGGTGGTTTACCACTTCTTACTACCCGTACTGGATAACTGGGTGGTTTACCACTTCTTACTACCCATGCTGGATAACTGGGCTGTCTACCACTTCTTACTACCCGTGCTGGATAACTGGGCAGTTTACAACTTCTTACTACCCATACTGGATAATTGGGCTGTCTACCACTTCTTACTACCCGTGCTGGATAACTGGGCTGTTTGCAACTTCTTACTACCCATACTGGATAATTGGGCTGTTTACCACTTCTTACTACCCGTGCTGGATAACTGGGCTGTCTACCACTTCTTACTACCCGTACTGGATAACTGGGCTGTTTACAACTTCTTACTACCCGTGCTGGATAACTGGGCTGTTTACCACTTCTTACTACCCGTGCTGGATAACTGGGCTGTTTACAACTTCTTACTACCCGTACTGGATAATTGGGCTGTTTACCACTTATTACTACCCATACTGGATAACTGAGTTGTTTACCGATTCTTACTACCCGTACTGGATATACTGGGTTGTTTACCACTTCTTACTACCCGTACTGGATAACTGGGCTGTTTACTACTTCTTACTACCCGTACTGGATAACTGGGTTGTTTATCACTTCTTACTACCTGTGCTGGATAACTGGGCTGTTTACAACTTCTTACTACCCGTACTGGATAACTGGGTTGTTTACCACTTCTTACCACCCGTACTACATAACTCGGTTGTTTACCGATTCTTACTACCCGTACTGGATAACTGGGCTGTTTACAACTTCTTACTACCCGTACTGGATAACTGGGTTGTTTACCACTTCTTACTACCCGTACTGGATAACTGGGTTGTTTACCACTTCTTACTAATTTACCACTTCTTACTACCCGTACTGGATAACTGGGCTGTTTACAACTTCTTACTACCCGTACTGGATAACTGGGCTGTTTACCACTTCTTACTACCCGTACTGGATAACTGGATTGTTTACCACTTCTTACTACCCGTACTGGATAACTGGGCTGTTTACCACTTCTTACTACCCGTGCTGGATAACTGAGCTGTTTACAACTTCTTAATACCCGTACTGGATAACTGGGTGGTTTACCACTTCTTACTACCCGTATTGGATAACTGGTTTTTTTTACCACTTCTTACTACCCGTACTGGATAACTGGGCTGTTTAACAACTTCTTACTAACCGTACTGGATAACTGGGCTGTTTACCACTTGTTACTACCCGTACTGGATAACTGGGCTGTTTACCACTTCTCACTCACTACTCGTACTGGATAACTGGGCTGTTTACCACTTCTTATTACCCGTACTGGATAACTGGGTTGTTTACCACTTCTTACTACCTGTACTGGATAACTGGATTGTTTACCACTTCTTACTACCCGTACTGGATAACTGGATTGCTTACCACTTCTCACTACCCGTACTGGATAACTGGGTTGTTTACCACTTCTTACTACCCGTACTGGATAACTGGGTTGTTTACCACTTCTTACTACCTGTACTGGATAACTGGGCTGTTTACCACTTCTTACTACCCGTACTGGATAACTGGGCTGTTTACCACTTCTTACTACCCGTACTGGATAACTGGGTTGTTTACCACTTCTTACTACCCGTACTGGATAACTGGGTTGATTACCGCTTCTTACTACCCGTACTGGATAACTGGGTTGTTTACCACTTTTTACTACCCGCACTGGATAACTGGGCAGTTTACCACTTCTTACTACCCGTACTGGATAACTGGATTGTTTACCGCTTCTTATTACCCGCACTGGATAACTGGGTTGTTTACCGCTTCTTACTACCCGTACTGGATAACTGGATTGTTTACCGCTTCTTACTACCCGTGCTGGATAACTGCATGGAGGGAGTGTGCTACCCATGGAGTTGAAACTAAATACTCATCGGTTCTGGTTCCTGCTACGGTTCTTCAAACAAAATTTTAAACGTTCCAGTTTTTAAATTTTTTTATTTAATATTTTTAGTTCTCTTAAGATATTTGTAAATATAACATAATATTGAAACCTAATAAAGTGCAAAACGAGTTATTTCTACAAGAAATTTAAATAATTCAGGAGTTTTGTCTTTGCACAACTTATAAGAAATAACAAGGTTACATTTTAGAAGACTATTTGTATTTTTTTTGCCAGAACTCTAAGCAATAATAAATAGATGGCCTCTTTGGTCCAATGATCAAATTTCTGGCTACAGATTCAGAGATACTGGGTTTGATCTCCAGTGCTTCCAAATTTCTCTGCGCAGCAATGGGTCCGGAACGGGTCAATCTCAGCCTCATGAGGACAAATGAGGAGATACTTGAATAAAGAAGTTGCAGCTCCAGTCGAGAAAACTGAGGTTAACAACCTCGTGCTCGTTGTGCTGATCACATGACACCATCTATCCACAGACGTTAGTACTAATTTCTTCAACAGATGGAGGCTACCTGGAATTCTTCTCTTCTATCAAATGATTCAAATAATCAATTATAAATTATACCATAAAAGCCTTTCAGAACTCCACACAATAAACACAAAATTAAGACTACTTTTTACTTGATATTTGAAGGCAGAGTGAAAACACTCCATTCTGTCCTTTACCCCCCCCACCCACCCACCCACCCACCCCTCTCATCCAAGGAAACTGGCCCTCCAACAACAACTTAAATTGTTTAACTTTTAGGAATTAACACTTTTAAATAAATCTCTTCATAATTAGCTTAGACTTCTTGTACTACTGGTCAGTTTCTCATTTCTCAGTACTCACATTAGATTATGTTTGTAGTCATTCAAAGATAAACAAATCTTCCTAAACTCTTAACTTAAAGAGTACAATGATAAAACCCTACACAACGTGACATCTCAAGAAGCTGAACTCATAAGCACTTATTGTTAAGTGCTCATTGAGCTCATCAGTGCTTACCGTTAAGTGCTCATTAATACTTCTACTATCCCTTGGAAAATAAATATATCCTACTTTCACAAAAACTCCTGAAAAACTGGGATTTTTTTTTCTTCAAAATAAATTAAGTTTCGAGAAGAAGGGAATAAAATGAAATTACGATTTTATTTTATAAAACGTAAGAACCAATAAGAACCTTTATTAACTTAAAATATACCAATTCCAGTTCTTATTATTAAACTAATTTCTTTTTGTATTCATGTCCTGATTCTAGTTCCTTAAAAATAACTTATTTTTTATTATCAGTTCCGGTTCCAGTTCGACCCTCTGGGGTATCATTTAGGAAAATTAATCATCAGATTCCCAGTCCAAGCCCAGCCTCTCCCTCACCGACAGTTGTGTGTTTTGCTATGGTGACGCTTAAGACCATGTGACCATCGATGGATATGTTTTTATATCATTTCAATCGATTTGCGTTCAATGAACTGAGCTGTATACTGTACACTCCAATTTGCTTACGAGTGGACTTATCTGGCAGCTAGAAAAGCTACTATATCTATCATTACGCATTCATAGTTAAGTCATGTTATCTGAAGCCGTCACGTTTGATAGATCTCATCGATATCTATAAAATAACAATGATGATAAATAGTAAAATCATATCCATGTTGACCACAAAAATACGTTTGTATTTTATAAAAGGTTTACCAAATGTCCATTCATAATTAAATCGAGATATACATTCCTTTATTCCATCGAGTCGCTCTGTGTAGTGCGCATGCGTGTTATTTAAGAGGACAGTTTAAAAGCGGACGGAATTAAAATTATACCTTTTTAAATAATCGGTGTGGGCAGTGATTGCTCCTTAAAGAGTGTGTATAATGTATAGTATCTACTTTATTTTCCTCTCTTCTTTCCAGGGAAGGTCGGGATGACTACTTCCTAGTAGAAAAATAACAGCTTTGATAACTTAAAACAATAAAACAACCCCACATTATGTTAAAATGATCTGTTGTGACCCTAAAAACACGTGACTTTGTTAGCCTATTGCTCCCAGTAGGTCCCGTGGCACTCCAATTTAGAGTGTACTGCACTCAGATCAAAATGTCACCAGGAGTGGTTAAGAACGTTTCCTACCTGTGACGATTGTTAAGTCAAGAGGGGATGTTACATGTTACGGTATTTCGGAGTATTTTAAATAGTTATATAATAATAATACAAATATCGTAAATTATTATATATTTCTAAAATACAGTGTTACAAAATTATATTTTTGATCCTTAAGTAGTTTTTTGTATGACAGAAACAGCGTGTGGGAATCTTACTGACAGGATATAGATTAAATAAGTTCGTGAAAGCAAATATTTATATAAAATAGGAAACAAGAAAAATACAATTTTGAAATGTAAATCAATGTTGTCCAAGTTATTAGATTGATTGCTTATACTCGTCAGGGGAAGAGTGGAAGTGTTATCAGCAGGTAATCTAGAGGCGTTGGCGTTGTGTATTCACTTAATTGTTTCAACGCGTCCAACCGTTCGGGCTATACGCATTTGTACTCTTTATTATAATAAGATAAGTCTGAGGTATGTTGAATCAATAAGAAATGTGGCTGTAATTGCATTGAGGAAGAGAGAAAACAATTTAGTAATAACCACCCTCAGTACACATGACTGTGATCGAAACCGATCTCCCCAAAATTGGCAGTCCAGTCTATTGAGAGAGTTATTGATGCCTTAGACCACTTGACCATTGAAGTGGGTTTGAGTTTGTTGTAGAATAAGTTATTTGGTAAGTCGTGTGATGATATGATCAGTCGCATCAGAAAGTGTCTGATAAATATCCACTTTTTTACTGTTTCGTTACCAACCGGAGATAGAAATTATTGTGATCTAAAAAAAAAGAAGATATTTTGAATAATATTGAAGTTCCATGACCTCCTAGGCCCCCAAAAGTTTTTTAATACCGTTTGTATCTTACTGGGACTAAAGCCGAAACTATTTACTTATAAGGTTAAAACTTGTTGTAGAGGAATGTCAAAAGTTTTTCCACAGGACGTTTAGGAATTAGCTATCTAACCCTTAAATAAGGGTAGTTTAATTAGGACATAAGGAGAAAAAAATACATTTTCTCAAAATTGGATCAACCTATTTTTATTAAATTTTGTATCCGGACTATGTTTAGTATTACAAAAAAAAAAATTACGTGTCTCATTTACACATCAAAATGGCTTTTATCTTTATTTACACAAGCATAAACTTCTAATTTCGTTCATATCTTCAAAAATATTTGATATACGTAATAAAATATCACTAAAAACTGTAGGGGACTTAAAAATAAGCATATTTTATTAAAAATAATATGTTACTAAATTAATATTCTCTGAGATAAGGGTAAATATATATTTTTAAATAGAGCTTTGGGCAATAAGTATTATTTATATTTTTTTGAGGTATCTATTTATCACGTTCTGAACTGAATGAATATATCCACAAATGAGATTTCTATGAGCAAGAGCGAAATACCCTACCAATTTTGCCATGGAAGATATTTTCACATATTTTCCACGTTTATTTTACATGCCACAATCGATACGGGCCCGACGGATTTACTTCCCCTCTGAAGGAAGTTGCGTTACGGATTTTTATCGCCCAAGAAAAATCCGTGGACCCCAGCTGGGTTTGAACCCATGAACATCGGGTCCCAGGGTGAGCACTTTATTATTCCAGGACCACCGAGATTGACGTTAAACAATGGGGAGCTTAAATTGCACAGCACAACACAATTTGTTTCTGTAACAGTGTATATTATTTGATGAAATGAAATGGTTTTTTTTTCCCCCAGCATGTTTCTACGAGTATAACAATGTGTATCATTTTGTTTCATATATCTTACAAGTTATAGGTTTAGTTTGGATATAGGAACAGAAATTCTGTGTGATCCACAGCTCCGTTCACTTTTATAAGTACCACCTCCACTAAACCGGTGTCCATTGTCCTGTCCTTCAGGTACTACGAGACGGGCAGTTTCAAGGCCGGCGTCATCGGCGGCAGCAAACCCAAGGTGGCCACCCCACTCGTGGTGGACGCCATCGCCAACTACAAGAGAGAGAATCCCACCATGTTTGCCTGGGAGATACGGGATCGACTCCTTGCTGAGGGCATCTGCTCGCAAGACAACGTTCCCAGCGTCTCCTCCATCAACCGGTGAGTAACGTCACACCATGGTACCGGCAGCTGTCCTTCGGGACTCCACGTCTCACTACCAGTCACAGTAGTACGCATCTACAAGCTCGTATCCAGGCTTTCATAGTACAATATGAACAGAAATAATTCATATATACATATTATTCAATTATATATAAATTTAGCACCACATCTTACTACAAAATCAGGTCATACGCATACATAGGTCTACTAACTACTCTAATGTGTTAGGAATGACTAAGATTGAATTTAAAATGAATGTACCCACATTTTTGTGGAAGGATAGTGAAAAACCATTTAGGAAGAACTACCCTCAGTACACCCAACCAGTATTAAAACCTCTATCTCCCTTTCATTGAAAGTCTAGTTTATCGCAGGAGTGACGCCTTAGACCACGCAGTCACTAAAGTTGGTAGTCATATAATATATTATTATAAGTAACTTAATAGAATATACAGGAGGGAACTGACAGTGTTGCCACATCGTCTACAACAAAGATCACATAGATCGGTCAAGTAATCTTGAAGAGATTTAAATACGAATCCCCGGACGCCTTATTCGAGGACACTGTATTAATTACGCTACTGTTGTACAGATGAGAAAGGTAGAGCTTAGCGTAAATATAGGTGCACTACTATTTGTATGGTCTAGTGCCAACACTGATTATGATCCAGTCTCGTGGCTCAATGGTTAAAGGATCATCTACAGTACAAGAGATTCTTGTTCAATTCCGCTTGGGAGTGAGTGACGAATAATAGATAATTAGAAGATGCTAAACTTTATTTCTCAAGTTAAAATTTCTTAGGTATGAGGACTTCCAGTGGAACTTTAAGTGTTAGGATAAATATGTTTGAATGTAATTAAAATGATGTTTAAATGTCAGGATAAGGATGTTTAAATCAGGATAAGGATGTTTGAGTGTCAGGATAAGGATGTTTGAGCTCATTACCATATAAATAAATCAGGTACTATAGTCCTGGCTTGCGATCACTACCATAAAAATGAGTCAAGCATCATAGTCCTGGCTTGTGATTACTACGATAAGAAGGAACCAGGCATCATAGTCCTGGATTGTAATTAGTAGCATAAAAAGGAGTATGAGTAAATACTCGTTCAGGACATATTAAATAGAGGTTATTCAGTCTCAGTATTATAAATGTGCTCAATTATTGTAGAAATAGCAACAGCTTCTATATTAAATGTATATATACAGGGTGTAAACCATGAAACTACAGTGTACTAAATTCTATGTACTTAAAATGTTGGAATTTTGGGGAAGACACCCTGTATACTTATATATAACTATTTACTATATGTGTGAGGGGGGGAGGGAAGTATGCTTAAATGTGAAATGCTATCAGGTCAAATATATGTAACCGTTTGTCTAATTATGTGAATGTTTGTTTTAGTTCACTTCAGCATATTTTTTGAACATATCAAGTCATTTTGAACATTATTGTTTGTAAATATTTATTCTGATGTATTGCCATCACTTAAAGAGATAATTCCCAAATCATTAGAAACATTATTAAATTGATATATAGTGGCCTAGTCTATGGCCCCTTTAGTGCTTTACTAGAGCTACTTAATTAATTCGAGTCCAATAAGCAGGCCATATCCTGTTGTTTTTATCACCACGTATTACTACCCATTCGGGTTATAAGACTAGGTACTATTTACACTAATATGTTAGGGATTATGAAGGTTGAATTTAGAAGAAGTGTACCCGAATTTGCATGGACGTGGAACGTGGAAAACCATTTAGGGAAAACCACCCTTACTACATCCGACTGGGATCGAACCCCAATCTCCCCATCTTTTTCAGTCTAGCTTATTGCGAGAATAATACCTTAGACGATGCGTCCACCAAAGCAGGTACCATTCCTATTGAGAAGGCCTACCACAGAATCAAAATTTTAAAATATCCACAATTTAAATATTAGTTAGACCCTACATCTTTTATAGTCGCCCTTTGAAAACTACAAAGTTCACAAAATTAGCTCTCTAGTTCCTTCCATGTTTTATGACCAACTGCTACAGTCCAATCAAACCATGCCCCCTACCAACATCCACAAAACCTGTGTGTATCAGTGTTATCGAGTGTCCTCCGGGGACTACTCCATTAAGAGCCCTCTCAAGGGACATCCCTTCCCTCCCTCCTGCTGCTGACAAGTGATTACGATTATTAAAACGAGGGGAGGGCGCGCCAACCCTCCAGAGATTCTCTGCGACACTCTGTATATCTTGCGATTACACATGTTAGTGATGTATTAGCGCTGCAACCTTCCCTTCAATTGGTGCGACAGGAAGTCCCCAGAGGGTTGGACCTGATGACTTGGGGATAACAGTAGCGCATTCAATATAATCGTGTCTGGTCGTGTCAACCGTTATTATTTCAAAACTCTTACTTGGACTCGAGCAGTGGCTCAACAAACATTTTAGAGCCGTGACACCATTTTTAGGACGACAAACTTGCGTGGCCCAACCAGATTTTTTTTAAGCACCGCGTCTTACTATCCGTTCGAGCTATACGCTTATGTACTAATTATGACAATGGTTTTATGGATGAAGACGGTTATAGTTAGAGGACGTGTACTCTTATTTGCGTAGAGAGAGTGGGAAACAATTTAGGAAAAACCACCCTCAGTATACCCGACTGGGATCAAACCACAATTTCCCCATCTTCGACAGTCTAGTCTAGTGTGATAGTAGTGCCTTAGACCATGTAGCCACCAAAGTGGGTTTTTTCTTACTATTTTTTTTAAATGTATCAATGAGTCTATTTGTTTAAAAACTGTATATTTCTCATAATGAGATATATTTGAAGAGTGATCTTTCTTCTGGTTCTTGTTGATGTCATTGACGTCACGTCTGACACCTTATCTCAGTCGGTAGTGTGTCTATCTACTGAGTTAAGTGTCCTGGGTTAAATTCCTGGTATGGCCGATTTGGGGAATGGGGGTTTCCCCTTTCACAGTGATGAAATAACGTCCGGAAGCTTGGTGTAGTGTCTGTTCTAGATTTAAGTTAATTAATAGGTCATGTGCTGATATAACCAGTCGGTTAAGAGAAAGCCCATAAAATATCCCAAATAAATGAAAAATGAAAAGTCATTGCCATCCACGCCTCAGGCAAGCATATGACTTTCGATTCCCAAGTTCGTATATTACACACCTTAATTTTTTCCCTTCTTTTATTTTTCACTTGACCATTTTTTTATAATTTTGTAATTTCAACAAAATGTTCACATTAAAAAAACTTTTCACGGCTCACCGAAAATATGCCCGTGGCCCACCAATGGATCATACATGTCATGTCCCAAATTTTGGGAACCACTGAACTAGAATATTTATTTAAAAAAATGGTAGGATAGAAGTCAAGAATATTAAAAAATTTAAACATGAATTAAAACTATTGGTTTTGAACTTCAGCCTCGTTGACGAAATTACTTCCAACGTTTCGACTGTTATTGCAACCGCCATTATCTGGGATGAGCGATGAATGTACAGAGTGGCCGGAAATAAAGTACTTTATACCAAATATACTCTCCAGACAGTAACTTTTCAGGCTGTAGAGGCCTTGCAATAATTTCAGTAAGTCTTAAAAAACCATGAAACCGTGTTGTTTGCTTGTTCAGATAACCTTCCATCACAACGTGGAATTCATCAGAAACCCAAATATTTGAAAGAAAATGTTCATCTTCAGTCATATTTGCCAGAGTGCGAGTACAGAACTTTGGCACTTATCCGACCCTAGTTACTGATGGCAGACCTACATGCAATCGTAAATTGATACTAATTCATTAACAAGTGCCTGAAAACAGAACATACGCTGTAGGAACCTATCCGGCTCTCATAACTGATGGCTGATTTTTGTGCAATAAGAAAATGACCCTAATTCATGAAGAAATGACCAAAAATACGTTAGTTTCATACCGAGCTATTTCTAAATACAAATTTGACTTGTCATTGCTACTCGAAGAATCTTACTGACTACTGTCGACACATGCTCATTCTTTAAGGAAGAGCGTTTTATTCCCAAACAATGTTTTCGTTATCAAAGAAGTAAGTCAGTTTGCCTACATTTTCTTACTAACAACAACAATTTTTACTTTGGAAATGGGATCTTATAGTACTCTTGTTCAAAAAGTTAAAACTCATGTTTCAATTGAGTTCCCCTGAACGGCCAATCCCTTATGATCGAAAAAATAATTCTTCATAACAAAGGCCTTCTCACGAATACTTAAATCCTTATCAATTTTCAATATGACTGTTCACTTCCAGCACCACGGTCACACTACAGCCTCATCATGTTGCCTTCCCGCTAATATTTACGATGCAGTGCTACCAACTTTCGGTATACTTTAATCCCGGCCATATTGTAGCTGTTCAGATGGTGGTGGCTGTTACAACAACATCCGAAACATCGCAAGTTAAATCTCCAACGCGGCTCAAACCTGAAAACACTAACTTTAATTCGAACATCAACAGTGAAAGCCTTCGAAATCAATTTATAAATGGCATCCATCCGCGTGCACTTTGAATATGTAATCAATTGAGGTTTATCACGGTAATTTTGCAATCTCCTCTCTATATTAACGTGGCTATACCTCATAAAAACTTGATCTTTGTTTATTACCTTGATGAGTAACTATTACTAGTCTACAATGACGATAATCTTGCTTGTGATAGTGATAGCATGAGCCAGTTTTTTATTCACACCATATATTTCTACTACCGGTTGGCTAGGCCTGTCGTAGCTTCATATGTCTTATAATTTAACTTAAGACTAGGAAAGACACAACATCCAGCTCCCAGCCGTTAATTTATCGATATGAACGGCTAAAACCAAACTTTCATCAATGATTAATTTTCGGCCATGCCGGGAATCGAACCCAGAACCCTTAACTCAGTAGGCATACTCACTACCAACTGAGCTAAGGAGTTGGATTATATCTTATATATAAAATTCTCGTGTCACAATGTTCGTTCCCGTACTCCTCCGAAACGGCTTGACCGATTCTCATGAAATTTTGTGAGCATATTGAGTAGGTCTGAGAATCGGCCAACATCTATTTTTCATACCCCTTAGTGATAAGGGTTGTCCACCCTTAACATTTTTCTATAATTTTTAGACATTTTTTAAATATCTTTATATAATTCTTATACCAGTG
>CABFOW010000157.1:273244-304854 GCA_902141385.1 Timema californicum
ACAAGTGGGTGTCACTGATTGTAGACATGCTATTACAAGTGGGTGTCACTGATTGTAGACATGCTATTACAAGTGGGTGTCACTGATTGTAGACATGCTATTACAAGTGGGTGTCACTGATTGTAGACGGTCAATTGTAGTTATACCAATAAAACAGATCTCCAACAGCTATTATTCTAGGATTGAGCGACTGTACCGAAGTTGAGTTAATTTATTTACAAACATTGAACTTAGCGTGGCTGTACTACAGTGACCATGAATACTGCTCCTATACCATAGAGAATAATCTCCACCCTACCCCTCTTTCAGCCCTGTCTAGTAATAATTATTCATGTAATGAAGCTACTTCACACGTCATTTAAACAGTACTCCATCACATTTATTCTATAAGCTTCCCTGATTTGAATAAGGTCATTTTAAAAGGCTCCCTCAATTCGTGCAAACATAAAATAAACAAGTGTGTCTACACTAATTCCTACTATCCGTTCAGGCTATCCATGCTTACATTAATGAGTTAGGGATGGGGAATTTGGAGTTTAAAATAAATGTACACTCATTTACGTGAAGCGTAAAACAATTATTAAAAAACACCCTTAATACACCCGAATGGGATTCAAGTCACTAACTCCTTTTAATTGGCATAAGAGACCAGGCTAGGTTGACGCATTAGCCCACGTGACCACTTATGGCATGTGGTCTGGCAATCAGCAATTCAAATTGGTCAAACTAAATGAACAGGCTCAGGCTTGTGGATAAAATGTCCCCCAGTCCAGATGGTTGGGAATGAACCTGAGCCTGCCAGGTAGAATCCAAGGACATTATCAGTTGGACCAGTCCTCCCGGAACAAATCTCTCTACTACTGGATTGTTTCGTTTAGCTTCCAATTCGTTAATCCTACATTTGAGTGCTGCTTTAAACGAACTAATCTACAGTGAAAGCTAAAATGCAGAAATAAACGTCAAGTTGAGTGAAAGCAGACTTTGATACGGGCTTTGCTGGTGCTATCAGGCTGTCACGTGATGTCATCATTTCAACAACTAACACATCAATATGTGTCGTTATAAGAGCTTTAGAACAATCCTCTTTGAAATGTGACACAATTGGTTCCGACTAAGACCTGCCACAGTGGGTTTGACGACTAGACGTCAACCTGGTCTAGTCTGGTTCACTGCTGACGCTAAGGTTGGGGTTATAATATCAACAACGTGTGCTTAAGGTAGAGTTGGTGTACCTCAAAGGGTCATCGGGAGTTTGGAGGAAGGTCAAAAAAAAACAAGAAAATATTTAGGAATAAAAATATAAATTATTATTTTAACAAATAGCTCAAATATTATTAGAAGTTTATCTATTGAGCTTTTAAACAATATCCTGATACTATTTTTTTTTATAAATGTTAGAACCACCCCTTTAAAAAAAAGGATAGTGTATCTTGACAATTTAAGCGCCTTTTTCTGTAGGCGTGAGTTGAAAAATGTTTAAAATTGCTAACTTGTGGTGTTTTTTCCTAAATTGTGTTCCTCTCTTTCTTCACGCAAATGCAGGTAACGTTCCTTTAAACTCTAAGTTTTCTAGTAATATAATTAAGCTAAATGTGGCTATCCTGGATTGTTAGTAAGTATTATACACTCTTACAGAAACATTGAGAAAAGAGGAAGATTTCTGTCCATCAAAAAGCATAAATCAATCACACATTTTCAAAGACTTCCACAAAAAATATGTATAGTTCTATATATTGATTATGTCAAAAAAATGATTGGTTTTATAAACATATATTTTGAATAAATTATGGTTATTTTTAATAATACCACAACTTTACGATGATAAGCTATTTCATATCTGAAATAGTTTAAGATATAAAAACAAAATTGAAATTTTTGCTTATTTAATTAAAGTCATTTCTATCCGAAAAGGAAAGCTTCTATTTTGTTTGCAATGTTAAATAATATATAGATACAAAATTTAAACATAATCAATAGAACGAATTTAAAGAAAATAGATTAGTCATACCCCTCCTTTCGTTATCTGTAGACAACCATTACCTTTATATTTCGATATTCAGGAAAAGATACAGACTGAAATACAACATCGTGAAAACTATTTTTTCGGTTTCAGTAGCTCATGAAACGTCAATATTTTATCAAAATCTCGAACTATATTTTTTTTTACGATCACAATACTTATCTCTACTAGGGGTTAAGTTAAAGTACAAATAGGTCAATTACACATGGAATTTGCACTAAATGAGTGCTATACTAAGTGATAAGTACTATTTAAACTAACTCTGCTCACCCTAGCGACACGTCATGCCACATCATTTAAACCAACTTAGTTCTAAACACCTATATAACAACAGTTGGTTCATCGCTGTGAAAAATAAAACCCTGATTTGGCCAATGCTAAACTTTTCAGTCGTGTCTGGAATCGAACCCGGAACCCGTAGCCCGGTAGACAAACATGCCACCATCTGAGGTGCAAGCTGGTGTAGCAAACCACACACTGAATATAGTCATGCTAGTAAACCGCACCCATGTTTCATGTCGCCACTCTCACATGATGGGTCGAGTGGTTATTACACTTCTCAGGGACATTTCGTGGCACCAACCAATGTCTATAATAGTCAACTGTTTACAACTTTCTTACACCGCAACTTTCAGTTTAGTAGGGCCTGTCACCAAGTGTAAACCTGCAAGTTAAATGATGTGGTTGTATTGAAAAGGAAAGTTGCATTTCTGAATCGCACAAACTCTTCCGAACGACCACTTATTGCTTTCTAGAAAGATTTTCTTTTAGTGATGTCAAACTCAATTCTTCGATACTTCGATGGGCTCGATTATTATTGATATCGAAAGAGTCGAGAGTCGATCCTAATTTTATGATTTTTAATATTTCGATTCTTAGTTCCCAATGAAAGTATTGGCAACGAAGCCAAACGGCTAAATTCAGAATGAGTAGTAATAGGCTAGCTCTCATATTAGTGTATTTTCTGTTAGTGACTATATATTTTGGTTGAATTTAGTACCCTATTTGTGAATTTGAAAGACTTGTGTTCTCAAAAATTGTTTACTACACATTTTTAAATTTATTTATAAATGTTTGACTCAGTGATGTCTAGGTAAAAATAAATGCCTACCATTGTAATTCCTAATTATTATCTTAATCGTGCTACTACATGCTACAATTTACTAATCATTAATTATTAATAATATATGATGATGATGATGATAATAATAATAATAATTAATATATTTAATAATATGGTTTAATACTTGATAAAATGGATAATTTTCTTTGTTAAAATTAAAAAAAAATTTTTTATGACTATTGACTTTTTTAGTGTTTTTTTTGCTATGCTATGAAGTTGAATAAATATTTTTTTACATGAGGTTGGAAGATTGGAAAAATAACGACATAAGAAATGTTCAAGATACCAGAATTCAAACCCAATTATCCTCATCATCAGCATCCCAATCTATTGTGAGAGTTACGCCTTAGACAAATCGTCCACCTCAAAGGGTAGTTTCCAATTATTTAACTAAGAAAGCGTTATAAAAGACGTATGAGAATTTAATGTATATCTCTAGGTATACCAATAGTATTTAATTAGAGGTGTGTTTAGCATAGAATGTATCCACCTTGACAGATAAAATTAACCTTTTATCACTATAAAAGTGTGCATCAGTAGTCACGTGACTGAGGATAACAGGCTCGCATGAGACTGGATTTCCAACAACACGGAGGTTTTATCACCACATATTATTCGTTGTTTAGTTTTACCAGCCCCTCTACACACTAGTGCGGGTGCACATTCTTTAAACTAGCTTCCTTAATTCTGACCCATAAATTAATCCTTAAAAGACGTTTCCTGCCTGTGACGACAAGAAAAGTCGAGATAGGATTTCTAATAATAATGTATTCATGTTTTATTTAGAAAGTTAAAAAAACATAGCATTTTAAATAAAAACCACAAGTTCTTGAATAATTCTAAAAATTAGCTTGTTAAAGTAGTTTATTTGCTAACTTTTTTAATCGACTACAACTCAGGCTATTTGACTTATTCATGAAAATGCCCTGTAGGAATATTTCTGATGAGATGTAGATTAAAAAAGTTCGTGGAAGCATTTGTATATCTAGAATAGGAAACAAGAAATAGATAGTAGGTTGAGTGTGTATACTCGTCAGTGGAAGAGTGGAAATGTTTTCAACCCATAGGCAGAATTTCCTCGTAGGATAAATTACTGCTTTTCATCCCTCTATTTCTAATTCGTATATCAATGTTCAAGTGTAATAATGTTTAAGGTTCTTCAGTGCGTCAAGTGCAGCCCACTTCGCAAAATTACTTCGAAATCAACAAGAAGACAGCTTTGTATTTAAATGTATATAAATATATTCGATACTATAGATCTCTTTAGCTATGCTTGAAATTATTCTTACGTCGGAGATAGGACTAAGGAAGGAAGAGACTTCTCTATTGGCTTTCGAACCATTTTATTTTGCTTGCCCTATTGTGGATGTTTCCCACCCCTACGGTGGGATCTTCAGCTGCCCCCCTCCCCTTCCCATCTCCCGCTCACATTCACTAACCTCACTGCACTTCATCAATTGCTCATTTGATGGATGTCCTGGATACAACCACTTTCACTATCGTAACTTCACTTCTGATGATAATAGACCTTACCTTGTCCCCACTTCCAGTAATGGCAGTAAACCTTGTATTATCCTCACTTCTGGTGATGAAACTAGACCTAGTACTATCCTCACTCCCGGTGTTGACAATAGACTTTGTATTATCCTCACTTCTGGTGATGACAATAGACCTAGTTCTATCCTCACTCCCGGTGTTGACAATAGACCTAGTACCATTATCACTTCCGGTAATGACAATATACCTTGTATTATCCTCACTTCTGGTGATGAAAATAGACCTAGTACTGTCCTCACTCCCGGTGATGACAATAGACCTAGTAATATCCTCACTCCCGGTGATGACAATAGACCTAGTACTATCCTCACTCCCGGTGTTGACAATAGACCTAGTATCATTATCACTTNCCGGTGTTGACAATAGACCTAGTACCATTATCACTTCCGGTAATGACAATATACCTTGTATTATCCTCACTTCTGGTGATGAAAATAGACCTAGTACTGTCCTCACTCCCGGTGATGACAATAGACCTAGTAATATCCTCACTCCCGGTGATGACAATAGACCTAGTACTATCCTCACTCCCGGTGTTGACAATAGACCTAGTATCATTATCACTTCCGGTAATGACAATATACCTTGTATTATCCTCACTTCCAGTGATGACAGACAATAGACCTAGTACTATCCTCACTTCCAGTGATGACAGTATATCTTGTATTATCCTAACTTCTGGTGATGACAATAGACCTAGTACTATCCTCACTCCCAATGATGACAATAGAACTAGTATCATTATTACTTCCGGTAATGACAATATACCTTGTATTATCCTCACTTCCAGTGATGACAGTATATATTGTATTATCCTCACTTCCAGTGATGACAGTATATATTGTATTATCCTCACTTCCAATATGGACAGTATATCTTGTATTATCCTCACTTCCAGTATGGACAGTATATATTGTATTATCCTCACTTCCAGTATGGACAGTATATATTGTATTATCCTCACTTCCAGTGATGACAGTATATATTGTATTATCCTCACTTCCAATATGAACAGTATATCTTGTATTATCCTCACTTCCAATATGAACAGTATATCTTGTATTATCCTCACTTCCAATATGGACAGTATATCTTGTATTATCTTCACTTCAGGTGATGACAGACAATAGACCTAGTACTATCCTCACTTCCAGTGATGACAGTATATCTTGTATTATTCTCACTTCCAATATGAACAGTATATCTTGTATTATCCTCACTTCCAATATGGACAGTATATCTTGTATTATCTTCACTTCTGCTGATGACAGACAATAGACCTAGTACTATCCTCACTTCCAGTGATGACAGTATATATTGTATTATCCTCACTTCCAGTAATGAGAGTATATATTGTATTATTCTCACTTACAGTGTTGACAATAGAAATTACCTTGTCCTCTATGGCAATAGTCCTTGAATTGTACTACCTTTTCTTACTCTCCCTTTTAGCCTGAAACTAGATTTTATAAAAAGGCTCTATCTTTATATATAATTTAAAAGTAAACGTTAAAGCTCAATAATATGAACTCTTATCATCACAAAACAGAAATACATTCTAGTTTCCTTTGAGTTCTAGTATAACTTGTTCAGTGTTCTTAATGAACTCTAGACCAACTAAAGACTTAATATCGGTACACACGACACAATTTCTTGTACTAAACTTGCTAGAGTAAATAGGAAACATCTTGATCGCATTGATTGCACACGAGCTTTACTCAGAGACTGTTCCTATGTCACATACGATTGCAAACAATATTTTTGAGCAATACAAGGGCATATTTATGCATTTTTATAGTAAAATAATCAATAAGTTTTTAAAGTAGTATTTAATATAAATATACAACTTGTTATTCCTGAAGTCTATGGATATAGATAGGTCAATTTATAATAGTATTGGTTTCTTTCTAAATAGTCGAAGACCTATATCCAGTTAACTCCCAACTATCCACGGTAATGGAGTGGACGAATACTGCGGATAACGCAAAACCACGGATAGTAATCAGAATATTTAGTAAAACAAGAGATTGTAGCTCATTAATTACAAACTCGTACCTACCTATCGTGATTGCTTTTATGAACACATAATTATATCTAACGCCCTCAGATAATAAAAAAAAACACGCTTTAAATCAATGTACAGTATAGTCAAAATGAACATATCCCTTTAATTATTTTGTATTCTTCTTCTTCTTCATTGCAGCCTCTTTCTTTTTCCTTATCCCGCTATGTATTTTCCATAGCAGCAGCTTGTCAGATAAGAGCGGGCCATCTTCCTGTTCCAGATAATTAAGCAGGTACAACCCCGAAAGGCCTCCTCCCCCTTGTATACACTTGTCTCTCTTGCCATTATCTCTTCCTTGGGGATTTACTGAGTACAATAATCGGTAGCCCTGTATTCTCCATCAACGCGGTGTTTTTTTCAAAAACGTATCCCTGCTGTTGGCGATGCCGCGGTTAAGCCGCAAAGCTGATAATCCACCCGCCTTATACTGTATTTGGAATTCAATTTTCTAACATTTTAATTTATATATTTTTTATCAATCATTCATTAAAATAATGTAAACGCCTATAAACAAGTTTATCTAATTTTATAAACCTAGATGTTGTAGAGTAAAAAGCGTATAAACCGAACGGGTAGTAAGACGCGGTGCTAAATATTATTATTATTGTAAAATGGCCGATACAGGCTGTACTATATTTTTTACAAGGTATACTACAAGATACTGTAAACAATGAGTTGTGTAAAGCAAATCTTGTACAATTTTTGGATGTTCACACAGAACAATTTTGTGGCCACAGCATTCTGTACAATAATATATATTATAATATAAATCGTAATTTCTAATAGGTTAAAAGCTTTCGGCTATGAACAGCTGTTGTAGTAATAAGTTTACAATTTTAAAACTGAAATAGCTTCCAATAATTAATTATAGACTGTACATAGACGAGAGATGTAAAGTTATATGTGATAAACTTTCCTTTTCCGGGAAAATTTCCCAACTGTTTGAATGGGACGAATGCAATCAATACAGCCCAAGTGCTAAAGATTGCACTTAAGTTTAGCTATCTTGAAAGCAATGACACCAGAAACATTAACAAATGTGTTACAATAACAGCAATAACAGCGTTCCCAGGATTTCTTTCCCAAAAGCGCGTGTCAATTAAATATACAATATGACCGGTAGAGTTTTCAATGATAACATTTTCTGGTAAAAATCTCTACCAATTGAATCACCGGGGATGTTTCCTTAAAAGTGTTGATTATGCTATTAAAGTATTAACATTTTCCATGGAAGACCAGGGGATTCCAACGTTAGTTACACATTCAACCACCAAGCGCTACGTGATTGTGAGAAGAAAAATGGAATCGTTGTTATATCCTAATTGTAATTCGTTTTATAATAATGAAGCACTTTAAAGCTGGGAATATTTCGATTATATTAGTACCATTTAGTGACCGTGCATAACGAGGTTCTGTTTTAACTCGACCGTTTGGCATTTATTGGTGTGTCTGGATCTTTGCTATATGATAACTGTCAAGTTCGTGATCCAATTTTAACGAATTTTGGTGAGGATATTGTTTGATCCCAAACTGAACAACATATATACATTTTTTTATATCTGGCTATTAATTTTAATATGGCTTCCACTCAAATGAGTTTTTCGTTTCATAGCTCATATCAAGTGATTTGTAGTTCAAATCAATCAATCGAGTACTTTGAGCTTTTTAAAAAAAATTGTGACATGTATGGTGAGACTTACGTCTTAAGCCATGTGAGCCACGGTAATCCCCTATAAATGTAATGTTATATTGGCTATAGTTCCAAGAACTACTAGTAAGACTGTAGTAACGATAATAACACGGAAGGAGCGAGGTCTACTGTTCAGAGAACTATTGTATAGGTGGAAAATATGATTGAAAAAAGTTTAAGGAATATTTTCAAATTCCCATCTGCCGTCAATAATGACCGCTAAGGGAAGTTGTACGCTTGAGGATGCTTGTGTTGGCAGCGACTGTACAATACTGCCAGGACCGCATTGTCGGCTCGACACCCTGCAGGGCCTTTCAGGAGCCCTTCGAAGTCGCCGTTGAATGGCGGGGTCATGGTTCCTCCACTACTGTACCCATCCTCAAGGCGTCAAGAGTCAACAGCTGCTCATGGACCAACTAAAACACTTTCCTCGGTAACAGCAGGGTTGCCTTTGTGTGTGATTTTCAAACAGGAGGCCGCAGTTCACTCCTGGCCTGGTGCACTGTAAATATATTTAACTAAAACTCAGCTCCTTAATATTTGAATAAAAACCCAAATTCTATGTTCACATATCAGTCTTTTAAAATATGCAATTGTCTCGATTATCTGGATTTGCACACATATCGAGAAACACGGATACTTTAATTTATTAAAAAAAGCTAATTTACCACCATGTGCCAAATCAACACTTCTTAAAAAGAATAGGAACCCGTATCGGTGGATACATGCAATAGATGTCAGGCTCATTTAGTCTGGTTTGATGGTGGCGAGCAGGTCGTGGTTTGAGTCTTGACTGGGTGTACTGAGAGTATTTAAAAAAAAGATTTATCACGCTTTATACATTCAAACTGGAGTACATTTAATTTAAATTCCACCTTCTTAACCCTTATGCCTTCAAGTTAATCAGCAACCCTTCGGAATTTAGCAATTTTCTTGGAAACCTAGTTTACACGTAAGCGAAAAATGAAATTGGGAACCATTTCCAGGATGAAAATATGGAAAAGCCGCATACTGGATGACCCACACACTAATAATCGGGAGTTTAGCAAATGATAATTAAACATATAAAACTAGAAATAAGCTATGATTCAATTTGTTATATTGTTCTAGAAGCGATCTATAGAATTATTCATATATTAACACAAAAGGGTTGAAGTAGATTAATTTCATAAACACAGTCCAGTTTTCATAAGAACCGCCATACGTGTTGTCTTATTATCTGGTCCCGTCACTTTTTATAAATACTATCAAATACCTATAAAATAACATTAATATTATGGTAAAATTGTATCAATTTTGTCTGCACACACACACACACACACACACACACACAGAGGGTATTGTGGATATCGAGAAATCAAATTTGACATCCTTTATTTATGTGTATATGTGTATGTATATAGGCTATATACACATAAATAAAGGATGTCAAATTGTATTTCTCAATACCCTCAAGACCCTTGATTATTACTGGTATCTATAGAGTCGAGAATAAGTCTTAATATTGGTGATTTTCGATACCTCGAGTCTTTGCTCGCTAGTCCTAAGAAATGAATGTTCTGGTATCCAAACAAAGGGGCGACATTAAGAATTGGGTTATTTCCCATGGTTAGTTACTAAAATTAGTTTTCCCATTATTACCGATGAATTTTAAATGCACTCAACATGAGCTTTGTGTTCTAGTGAGCTTGCACCAATCCAACATGGCCATACATAGTTTTTGCTATTTACAAATTTTAGTTGTTGTTTTACAAACAAATTAATCAAGATAAAGAATCAAAATCAAAAATTGGAAATGAGAAAAATAAGAATCTTGATATCTCTAATTTAATACATATTATAGTGTCCTTGAAGGAATCTTAAGGTATAAATGGAGAAGGAGAGGGCATCCTAATACTGCTTTTACAACATTATAAATACGCTATAGTTTATATTGAGCTTTATTTGCTTAACACTTCAGAACACATTTTAAAATATGAAATAAACTAAGGAGCGTGATATTACAATAATAGATAAGACTTGGATGTATAAATGGTTGGATTTAAGAGATAAAGATGATCAAAATACAGAATTATTACCTTGAAATAATATAGGATTAGATAATTACATTTTTAACTAATATATTTTTGTTTTATTCTCACATATGTTTCTTTATCCATTATAATGTGTTTTTGTCCATTTTATTGTGTATATTTACAGGTATATTCATTCGTTATTTATTAAATTCTTATTGCTAATAATCCTATTTGGAGCATCTTATATCCATTAAATCTAAACACAATATTAAGCTTACCCCAGTCACGTTTATACTATAGCACTATAGCTATTGTAAATATTTCATGTTATTTATTGTGTACTTTGACAAGTAAGTTCTGTCATTAACTAATCTATACAATATTTTGTCAAGCTATTAATTCTATATTTTGATCATCTATATCCATTAAATCTAACAATTATATATCCAAGTCTTATATATTATTATTACTATTATTTTATTTGTTTAGTCCCTGTTCAGTTCAACATACTATGTTATAGCCACTTCATAATTTTAAAACCATTATAGGACCAATACATTATTTATATTTAAAAAAAATGATACTTACATAACTCATTATTTATAGTAAGATTATCTTATAATATCAAACATATATTATATTTTATATGCTCTATTAAATTTTATATTTTAGTTTTTATTCGTCACAAATAAAACTTATATTGTTTATATAGTTTCTTAAATTTATTTTAATCGTGCCTACTAGCCTTTTAGGCTAGACGCATGCATATTAAATACACTAAGAATATATGGATTAGGAACCTAGAATGTAAGAAAAATGTCCCTCATTTGCGTGAGGGGGTGTGGCAAAAAATTTAGAAGAAAAAACCTCAATATTCATCGATTGCGACTCGAACCGTTACCTTCCTTTCACCAGAAAACCTAGAATAAATGAGCTTGAAATTTAGACCACATGCCCAACTATGCAGGCTAAGTTAATGTTATGTATCCATCCAGTAGCCTGACAGTTTTGGGGATACCATTTCTTCAATATGAGTTTATTTTTATCTTAATGTCAATTAGAATAGAATATGTAGTGAAAAAATATAAATTCTTAACTAATATTGATGTTTTCCTATTATACCTATATTCTTTTATTTGATATTTTTGTTACTATACTTTCGTTTATACGAGAACGTACACTCCTGCTTCAGATCGATTTTGAAACAAATAATAATTGGTTTATGACTTATTTTTTTCTCTTATACTCTATATTTTCTTAAATTATTAATAGGTGCTATGTATTACGAGAGGTATTGTACATTCCTCCTTTCAGTGAACTTAAAACGCCAATGCGCCCTGTCCTCTATCTCTTCCTTGAGATCCCATAATTTTCTTCTTTACTTCAAGTTATCTAACATTTGAATTCTCCTTATTCCTAAAGATCCTCTTTCCCTAATTTTTTTTTTTTACTTCTATGGCGTCGTGCAGAAGAAAGTTCCTCCGAAAGATGTGTCCAATCAAATTAGCTTGGTACTGAAGAATCAAATACTAAATGGTTCACGTATTCATTTAACATCCAGGTAGAGGTTTGCAATCAGCCTTCTGCCCCCTCAGTTGATGCCAATCTTCGTTAGTATTTCCATCGGTTACTTTCCCTTCACTCTATCTAACGCCTTTTGCCAGGCTATGAAACCAATGTAGACTTCTTCATTGACTTCCAGCATTCTTTCTGAAACTATTTTCAGAATCTCAATGACATCCCTGGTTCCTTTACATTTTCTTAAAACAAAATAGTATTCTTCCATCACTCTCTATTTTGTGTTCCAGTTACCTGTTGCGTATTCTTGCCAGGATATTCCACACATGAGAGATGAGTCTGATGGGCATTTGGTAACTGAATTTCTTGGCTTGTTTATTCTTCTTTATATCCACCATGGTTACGTCTAGAAAGTCCTTGGGTGATTATCCTATTTCGTATAACCTATTTATAAATGTTGTCAAACCCATTAATCTGTTATTTCCCAGTTCCTTCAGAAGGTCAGCTGGTATGCCATCATCTACCACAGCTTTCCTTTTTCACATTT
The DNA here is from genome assembly GCA_902141385.1 of Timema californicum. Taxonomy (NCBI): domain Eukaryota; kingdom Metazoa; phylum Arthropoda; class Insecta; order Phasmatodea; family Timematidae; genus Timema; species Timema californicum. The sequence continues at coordinate 285,780 of CABFOW010000157.1, forward strand.
CCTTTATGGCTCTTGACACTTCACTCTTTAAACTACTGGGTCCCTTTTTGTCTTCCTCTATCTCGTGTTCTTCTTCAATTTTCCAGGTTCCCGGGCTAATTTTCCTTGCCGTACAATTTTCATATATATCTTTCCCAAATCGTAAGAAGCTTATTTTAATCCATCATCCTCTTACCCCTGGGGTTTTCCATTCTTATTGTTTGCACCCATTTGTATTAATTCATTCCCACTTCTTTTTCTTTCTAGTACATGAGGTCATACATTCCTTTTCTTTGAAGTTCAATAATTTAATCACATGTCTTACATGTATATTCTTTCCTCGTTTTGTCTGTTTCTCTCATTAAGCCGTTGATTAATCTAATATATTTTTCTTTGTTGACTTTTTTCCATTTTCTTCTTTCTTCCGTTTTCTGAAGCATTTCTGTTGCTATCAAGCCAGGGCTTTCTTGTAGTCCTCTTGCCTTTTCTGACGTTGTCATTAGCCCCTTTAAAATTTTCTTAATATTATTCTACTTTTCTTGCGCACTTATACTATTTTCTGTCACCTCAATTAAATCTCGTTCTAGTGAATTTTTCCCAATGTTACTACCGATTCTTAATTTTTCCAAGTCCCACCTTGGTGTCTTCTTGCTCATCTTCCTAATACTTTTCAGTATTGTTTCAATGAACGCTACCAGCAGGTTGTGGTCCTAATATAAGTCGGCACCAGGAAATGTCTTCACATCCTTCACTCCATTCCTGAATCGTTGTTTGACAAGGCTGTAGTCTAGTTGGTACCTGCTGGTGTCTCCTGGGCTCTTACATGTGTTTAGTTTTGTTTTCCGTTTCTTGAACCACGTGTTTGTCATCACCCGATCACTCCACTGGCAGAATAAACCCCTTACAATGATGTTCATTTTCTCTCTTCCTTTATATTGACTAATTACTTCAATTTCATGGTATATTTCTTCCGCCTCGACTTTAATAGTCTGCTTAAAAATTCCTGTTTTTTCCTTTAGCCCTAAATTATAGGTTTGCAATTAGATTGCTATTATTTTAAGTGATAAAATATACGGAAAAAAATTGTGTTTGAGATTGTATTTGTTTTCACTAAATATGTACAAACAATCAAAGCACATTGAAAATAAATGGTACGATACAATCATACACATCGAATACTATATTAAAGCTTGGAACAAATAATTAAAAATAGGGTATTTTTAAACTACCCTTAAATTATATATGCATTTATGTATAATTGTATACATACATGTAAAAAATTTAAAAATAAAAATGTATTCTAATTTATTATGAATAATTATTTCTAGATTTTGAACACATACATTTTAAACAGAGTACGTAGTTAAAGCGATTTTTGAAATATGTGAAATTTAAAAAAATCACTTATAAAAAAGTAAGCCCTTAGCAAGTTTCAATCAAAAACCAAGTATGCAGTGTTATTTGTCATGTAAAACACTTCCTAGATATCAGTTTTAAACAAAATATTTAGAACAATTTTTCAAAAAGTTTGAATTAAAAACTACCACTTGTCTATAAACTACCCTTAATTTGAGGTCTAAAATATAAATAAAAAAGTATAAAAATTGCCTTAAAACACATGACTAAGCACGTGTGTGTTATATAACATTGATATTACCTAAATGTTACTAGACACTGATACCGACGTCACAGATTGGTGGGACCAGCAAAGAGATAAAGATGCTGCAGATGCAATTTATAAAGACTCGGCTAAAGTTTGTTAGAAGAATCGTTTGAGAGAAGAATCAGAAACTGAAGGGTGAGAAAGAGGGAAAGGAAGGGGCACATAGGAGCCATGTTTGGAGGCTAACTGCCCCTAGGGGACGCATTACACACAAAGTTTGAAAACTGCGCCGTGTCGCGCGCCACTTGTAACTTTTAGTCCGGGTTTGAGGGTTGAGGGGGAAAGGGGAGAGATCCTAAAGTACCTGTTCCTACTGAGCATCTTGTTGGGAGGGTTGAGAGGGGGAACATGAGATTTATAACCTGTTTCTATTATCACCTATTTGTTCTTTTAAGAGGATTGTACCCAGGAGACATTGAGATAATTGTAAGTTTTGCTTGTATGAGACATGTGTTTCTTTCTAGAGCAGCGTTTGTTTAAATCAGTGCTCTTTATAAGTGACTCTATAATTTATCTAGAGTTAAGACACTATTGTAAAGATGTATGGGATATTTAAAATAAAGTAATCATACATACAAACAAAAATTTGTTAAAGTGTATCATATTTCTTATGTAATTTAATTATAAGCACTGTAATCGATTATAGAAGTTTTATTCATGCATTTAACTTTAAATTTATAACTACACAGATTATACCATAACAATACTTACAGATAGTTTTTTTATGTAGGTTAGTATTAAAATAAACCCATCGTAGATAGGCCTAGAAACTAGTATATATAAAATTCTAACTGTTAAACAGGTAAAACTATTTCTTCGCAAGTGTTTACAGTTAACTTAAATCCAATATAACACCATAATTGAACGGAGTGGCTATCATCATCATCATCATCATGAACAGCTCCCAGGCGCTGACTGGGTCTGCTTGGAACACAAGTCTCTCCACACCTCCTTTCCTCCAACACCTGTCTCTCTCCACCTTGGCCTAGTCCTCTCCTCTCTCCTCCAAACTCCTCCTTACTCCCTTCAGTCATCTGTCCCTTAGTATTCCTCTCGGCATCCTACCCCCCTCTATATCCAACATCCTCCTGGTCATCCTTTCTCTCTCCATTCTTCTCACATGGTCATATCACCTTAGTCGTGCCTTCTCTATCCTGTCCTGGACTGGCTCTTTCTTTACTATACCTCTTACGTTCTCATTTCTCATCCTGTCCAACTTTGTCAAACTATTGCGGCTTCTCAGAAATCTCTTTTCACTCACCTAAATTCTGCTTTTATCCTATTCCTTCATTACTCACATTTATCCAACGTACCTCAGTATTGGTAAGTAATGGCTATATTTTCGACCAATGAAACCTAATCTCTTACTCATCATGGACATATTCTTGTTTGGAAGTGAGAACATGAAATATCTATGAGTTTAGGGTAATTTACATGTAACCAAAATGTTATAACCATAATTACTTACATCCGCACAGATGAGCCCACAGACTAGACGTCCAGCTTCTATATACTGATTGACTGAGAGATCAGGGCTCAAATCCCGGTCCATACTACTGAAGGTGTAGTGTTATGTTTCTTAAGCAACATCCAACACTCGCTCAACGAAATTTCAAATAGGCCTACATATATCCTAAAATGCTGACTTCCTCATCCCTGCTCTATCAGAGTGATTGCAGGAGGACATCCCGGATGGGTGGTAAGATGTTAAGTAAAATAAAATAAAATTCACGTTGCACCGTACAAACTTTTCCGCTCATTATCTAAAACTGGGGATATTTAATTGAAAATTGTAGGGTATGTAAAAACTAAATACTATACATTTCTGCAAAAAAAATATGGAAAAGATTACATCAAATTCTACCAAGGAGCATAAATAATATAATGTACACTGTTACATAAACAGAATGGAAAACATAGCCTCCTAGTTCACCAAAAAGCATAACAATCAACTCTTCCATGTCCCAGGCTTACATTTAGAAATATATCAGCTTATATATAGCTCGTAAACTAAAGGTTTTGTATAAATATATTTCATATAATTTCTTTTAGTAAAACTACAACTCCATGTATACATACGCTATTTAGTATCTCAAAGAGTTGTGGGGATATAATAAAAGAACCCTTTAACTCATTTTATTGGAAATAAAAGATTCGCACTTTTGTTTGTCACGTCAAACAGTGTCCAGATATGAATTTATTGATCAAAATCGTTGGAACGTAATTTGTTAAATAACTCTTTTCTCTTTAAAGTATACTAGCCTTAATTTTATAGATAGATCTTTAAATTTTAAAAACCTCATGAGCCGAACTTGATGAAAACCATAGATAACGAGTTTTATCCCAAGCAGTAAAGTGAATTCGGCTCTAGGCTGAGATACATACAGACAAACAGACAGACAGACGACATCTCAAAAAACAAATTTTTCTGTTCCTGGGAGTCATGAAACTTCCATATCCGTCGATAATTCGAATTAGATTTTTTTTTTACGATCACAAAAGTTTATTTCTGTGAGGAGTCGCAGAAAAGTAAAATATTAGTTTTACCTACCCGTTTTAAAATACCAGTCATACATGAATAAATTACAGAAATATATTAATTCTTAATGACTGTGATATATTCCTACTTATCCACCCCTGTGATGCAGATAGTCCCGTGTAGCACCAGGGAAGATGGTATTCAAGGTAATTGCGGAGATTTGTCTCACTCCTTGCGCCTCGTAATACCACCCCCAACACTCCGGTACACCGCGGGTAGGCGAGCGACGAAAGCAAATTAGAGTGTGCCTTGAAGTTACACCTGGTGTCCCTGGATATGCGATAGCTGCAACACGCAGCACCAAAAAACAAGGGGTTTTAGTATACTTGTAACAGTGATTACTGTAATTACTGTAATAGGACCGAAGAAACTATATACAGGTCTTAAAATATTATTAATTTGGTATTTTTAATTTCTAGTTTTAAAATGATGGTTATTAATGGCTTAATCTAAGAGGTAGGGATGACAAAGTTTTTTTATTGGATCTGGAGTTACATTGGGAGTGAAAGACAATGTGAAACCAATAGTTTACTTTTTCACGAAGTCTTACTACCCGTTAGGATGATACGCGTATTATGTACAAATTACCGTATTGTATTAAATATGAGGAAGGTTAATTTAGAGAAGGTTTACCTGTATTGGCGTTGAGGAAGAGTGAAAAATAATCTATGAAAAACCACCATCAGTAAACCCTACCAGGATTAGAACCCCAGTCTCCCCATTATTGGCAATTCAGTGTGTTGCTGTAGTGACGCTTTAGAGCATGTGGCCACCGAAGTGGGAAGCAACAGTAATAAACCACCGCAATTCACTCACTCTGGAGTCAAGCCTTGAGACAATGGACCTCAGCTTCCGCTTTGGGTGGTAATGTTAATAATTAAATCGACCAAAAATAATTAGTTACTTACCTCCCTCTGGAGTTTAGAAGTTTTAGGAGATAGACACTAAATGGCCCTTTGTCATGGTTGGCATATAGGTCTGGGCTAGAAACCCGGTAGCGTGTACTAGGAATAGTTCTACCATCCTCTCGTACCACTAATATGGGCACATTTATTCTAAGATGCCCTCCCCACCACAACCCCTAAAGTAAAGTCGCTAATAAATAAATACCATCCCTTGTGGTGAACGTAATCAATACTAAAACAAAACTTGAAGGTGGGCCTGTGTAGCCACAAAAGAAGATTTTAGTCAAAATAAATTTCGTTAAGTTAGTTGCCTACCGGAGCACGGGAATGCGGTGCTGACGTCCAGAAATATCATGTTATTTAAGATTTGACTTAATATTTCAAATATATATTACACGCTGAAATGGAGGCGAAGGGTCCATATAGAATTAAAATATTATATATATATTTTTAAATATCAATAATATCCAAAGATTTTTCCGTGAAACTCGCCTCGGTGGCGTTGTTGGCTAACGCGCTAATCGTGTTGAGCTCGACTGCTCAGGACGGGGAAATCGAGGTTCGAATCTCGGTCGGGTGAACTGGGGGGGGGGGGGGTNGGGGGGGGGGTGTTTCCTAAATGGTTTTCCACTCTCCCTCCATGCAAATGCGGGTTCACTACCTCTAATTCAACCTTCCTAATTCCTAATCCATTAGCGTGATTAGTACTTAAAAAGCGTATAACCCAAACGGGTAGTAAGACGTGGTGCTAAATAATAAATAAATAAATAAATTTTCCATGAAATGTGGCAGCTGTTAGATCAAAGTATAAGTCTGAAACATGGAGATAGCATTCATCCTCAAATAAAGATATTATCTAATAGTCATAATAAACCATTTTAAAATAAATGAGGATTGTTTAAGTGGTTTTCAAGCTTCAACATTGCCATTCTCAGAAGATATAAGGCAATATAATGATATTTATATGCAAATAAGCAGTACCCTTAAGTGATCTTGTCTTAGAAATTTGCCCTCAAACTTATTAAAGTTTATGACTTGATAACCGTTGTGGATGTGATTAAAATTAATTTAATTTTCTCACGATAAGAAAATCAGTCGATGGACGCAAAACTTGAAGAAATTTGATTATGTCCTTTCTTTCGTTACACAGTGCCCAGCCGTTATATTTTAATATGAAGACATCGAAATATAAATATTTTTTAAATAAGTAGAGTGATGCCCTTAAATTGGATTTTAATATTAAGTTTAATGGTTTATTTATTATTTAAAGTTCCAAAATATGACCTAATTTTTTAACAACTTAGTTTTTCTTCCATATGGCTTTGTGTATGTAATGCACTGGCTTATATACTGGGTGACATCACACGCTCAGCCAATTATCTGGCGCTACCTTCTTTTCTCTTTAAATTGGATGGACGTACTGTATAGTAAAACCCACCATAAACATAGCTTCATCTAAGAATTTAAAATTTACAGTATTCAATAGTAATGCGTTAATTCACAAAAATAATTATTTATGAGCTGTTGCTCTAGGATCAACTTTGATAGGTGTATATTACAGCTGGATATTTAATATAAATATTTATTTCACTAAGTTTATGTTCAACAAGGCTCAGAGGTGTTTATTCTAGTGCCTTCTCAGGTGCTAGCGACCCTCTTTGACTTAGGAGTCTGTAAAAAATATAAAAAACCTCATGATTGTATTTTGGTTCCCATTGTCGAGATTAAAAACCTAGTCCACACGTGGTAGCTATATTGAACGCATGATATATTTTGAAAACGTTATAAAAAGTTTTCCTTGGTCACGTGTGTTTTCCTGCTCGGACAGGGCAGTTGACGTGAAGTTTGAGAGTTTCCACGTGTCGAGACACGTGGCTCGCGACGGTGCAAGGGGGGAGGTAGTATTGCTGAGTGATTGCTACGTATTAATCACGTTGCCGGGTTTGATTGGATCGAGTTACCCGACACGCCCCCCCCCCACGCCACGTGTCCCCCTCCTACCCCCACGTGGCACAAACTTGTGCGGCGACTCCGGGGGATTAAATAATCATGGAATAATAATGAGGGGATTGTGCTAAATAGTTTACAACATTGCAAAGAATTAATAATAGATTTACATTATAGTAATATTTATTTCTGTCATACTGAAACGTAATTAGATGAGTTTTTAGTTCTTAAGGTCATTTGACAGTAACCAAATAGATTTAACAACTTTAATAATTAATTAATAATAGATTAGCATATAAGAACAAGTTCGCCCCCTTATAACTCATGAACTATAATAATTTGAACTCAGTGAATCACTCTTTTTAAGTGTATTATTATAAAGAGTGCTTCACTGAGTTCAAATTATTATAGTTCATGAGTTATAAAGGGTCGAATTTGCTCTTATATGCTAATGTATTATTAATGATAAATACTATTAATAATCACCTCAAATATATATTTTTCAATCTATTAATCTCATATGAATGTCGAATTATACTAAATTTCAGCTCCATACATTATTTATCTTAACAATGGTACGTAAAAAGCCTAAAATAGCAACTTTGGACCCTTATAACTCGTCGACTGCAATGATTTGAAACCAAGTTTTGAATTATATACTTGCTAAAATTGAAAACTATCAAGGTTGATGGTCGAATGACCTCAGTGTTAGTCGCTTCCTACAAGATGTCAGTATCACGCTCATCAGGGATGTGAGTGTTCACTCTCCTCAGTAATGTCAATGTCCACTCTCCTTAGTGATGTCTGTGTACACTTTCCTCAGTGATGCCAGTATCCACTTTCCTCAGATGTCAGTGTCCTCTCTCCTCAGTGAGGTCAGTGTCCACTCTCCTCAGTGAGGTCAGTGTCCTCTATAGTAATCATCCTCCTCAGATACAACTAATCCCTACATTTATGTATTGGTCTGTAGAAGAAAATATTCATCTTAACAAAGGACCATTCACTCAGATTGTATTACATAATTATGTTTGTTTGTTTCTCTCGTGGATGTGTTTAATAATATAGTAATGAAGCTAACCACGCTTTATCATAGAGTAAGCCCTCAACTTCTCGATACACTTCAACTCGGAACTATCTCGAACTTTCCAAGTCTCCAGTTCCAAGTGCCCAACCCACCGGTATCTACTCTAGTAAACCGTGTGAAGTTAAACGATAAATTCAACCTCTCCCTCTGATTGACTTCTACAAAACAGGAGGTGGAAGTAAGGTACTCTCCCACCAGGTCACGTCACACCTGTTGACTTCCGGTCGCGTGTTACTCTCCTACTCCCTGCCCTTAAACCACCCCTTGACAATCGAGGGGAGGGACGTACTCGCCGATAATACGTCAATCAAAACTACAACGAAAGTGTTTATTTTTCAAATAGGAATTCTTTCAATACAAAATTAGAATTACGGATTTAATAAGACCATTTAGTGCACCACGGGTGACCCGGCGTTTGAGGGGTAAGGTGTCGAACTTCTGTGCTGGGGGCCAGGGCTTCAATCCTTGGTCCCGGTACATATTTATATGCTTGAAAAACCCTTCCTTCACCTCTGTCAAGACGTATATTAATCACAACTTGTGAATGTGGGGAATGCCAGGCCTCCACCGTGGTTCGGATTCCACGTTAAGCTGTAGGTCCTCCATTATCATCTCACAATCACCCTACCATTACACATTAGCGTATGTGTGTACAACCCGAACGGGTAGTAAGACATGGTGCTAATGATAATAATAATAATAACGCACCACTGAGGCGCGTTGAGAACTGGCAGTTAATCCCAAATTATTTCAGAAAGGTTTTTTTATTCTTGATTATTGTGTAAGTCAAAATGGAGGGGGAAGGTATCGAAATTTTCCTGTAAGTTTATAATTCTTAAATTTTAATATTTATAAATTTGAAGAATGATATGGGGACTGAGCCCGTGACACTTGACTTAGCACGTAAATGCTCTATCATTTAGATACCTAAGTATCATCCCATGCTTAGGGTTATTATTTAGTTATTGAATAAGGCAGAGTCTGTGATGGACGTGTGAATATCTTCAACTAGAAATACTATCGTAAATTTAAAAAAAATTAAATTATTTCCTTTTGAAGACTTTCAGGTGAAATGTGACAGTTTTAATAAAAAGTACAGGTTCAGAACTATATATCTAACTATATATCACAAATAGTAAGTTTTTTTAAACAAGGTTGAGTTTGGAGCAATGGAGGGCTCCGGGGCTTTAAAAATTGGAGGCCCCAGCATAGAACACACATTTTTCTTTTAAATCTCTTGAAATAACAATTTTTTCTTTACAAATTCAACTGTTATAATCACAATGTTAAATATATTATTTAAATAGAGATATATTGTCATCACAATAAACTGGACTTAATAATTCCACATGCAGCCACTAGGCTCATTGTAATCTATGGGTGTTGTTTATGTTTTAAAACTCACAGTCTGAAATATTTGTTTGTTACAGGTGCTACTAATAAGTAATATTTTGACCAAAAATATAGAAAATTGATAACTTAAATTATTTTAGGTATTTCTTAACACGTCTACTCTCTATAGAGCCAATATACACATATGTTGTACACCAACAGTTTGTGAGGGCACTGGGGTAGCTAGCCCCTCTCGCCCTCCCCTAGATCCGGGCCTGGTGATACTATATAATAGTGATATAGCTCAGGATTGTTTTATTGGTTTTGAAGCTTCAAAAGTGCCATTTACATTAGAAATACCGCACTGTGACAATATCCCCTTATATGGGTGGCGATTTTAGGGTGGGTTAAAAGGGAACGTGAGATAAGGTCTGATTTTGACCGTTTTTATAAAAAAACTAAAAAATGAGTATGGCTTCAATAGATATATTTATTTTAATTTTATACACACAATACTCCCAACAGTTCTTGAAATATATTTTTCATGAGCATCGTGAAATTCTCTTTGAACTTTTTCCTCTCATTTAAGGTATTCTGTTCCAATTTCAAATATTCAAGAACATTTGAGATTATTACATTTAAAGAAATTAAACGTATTTATTGAAACATCGATTTAGTTATTTTGCTTGCGAGTTGAGAAAAATGTCAATATTAGAAAGGACTCCACACATTTGACATCTGTCACTACTCTTTGTCATCTTTGAACGACAACTTATATCAGTTAGTAGAAAGTTTGTTTATTGAGTTAAGAGTCATTGTTCAGTTTACCAGCATTGCCTATATAATTAATCATAAGCGGAATTAATATTTCTCCTTGCAGGATTTTGAATTTTGCTTTGTCTACCTTAGTACTTTGTTTGTTTGTAAGTCGTTCGCTGAACTAATCCGTAGGTCCAGAAAAGGAACGTTAAATTGAATACTTTTAAAATTTAGTATATTTCGGAATGTTTACTGAACATATCAACTGTCACAATAATCAACGACCTTGCCGGGTATTTCACAAATTATTAAAAGCAGCATCTCTCACACAAACAATTGGCTCTTACAATAAACTGAATCAACCAGAAACAGTCCTAGTTGGATAAACTAAAGTACCCTAAATAGTTTTTACTATTTTAACCCCTTAAATTTCTAGTCTATGATCCCAATAAGCATTGCAAACCCCATGGTAATTGAGAGATTCGAGATTTGTAAAAATTTTAAAGAAGTATTTCGAAAACAACAGTCATTAAAACCTTGACTTTAAATCCCAATTATTTTAAACAATTGGTAAATGAATGTGTATATATATAAACACACAAACACTCTAGTATGGTTGTGAAAATGACAAAATAAAAAAAAGTGCAATATCGTATTATTATAACCAAGTTACTCAAAAAGTGATATTTTTTTCTGTATCGTTGCAAATATGACAAACAAAATAGCGTTGTCAGTGGTACAAAACCTTTAAAAACTGTTTTTAAATTCAATTAGAAATTATTTTCATTTTTAAAAAAATTCAAGGATTTGAATTTAAATTTGAGATTTGAAAGAAAATTTGAGATTAAGATTCGAGATTCGGATTTGAGAAACATTCGACCAAAATTATATAGACACACATATAAATACATATATTTAGTCCAAACGGGCTGTAATATTTGGGGTAAGAAAATAATACAGTTTAAGCTGTTTTATTCATATTTATACTAGGTCTGAATTAAATTGCAAATTTCGATTTAAATGTATTTTATGTTTACACAAGAATAAAGAATATTAAAATTTTTAAAGGGTATTAAGGATTTTTTAAGGCGTGTGAAGGGGTTTTAAGGAGTGTTAGGGGGTACTAGGGTGTTTTGAGTTGTTTTTAGGCTGTTGTGGTATTTGAAAGGTTTTTAAGGTGTGGGAAGGAGTATTAAAGGGTGTCAAGGGTTATTAATAGACGGTTAAGAGATATTAAGAGGCGTTAAGGAACATTAAAGAGAATTATGGAAGACTAAGGGCTATTAAGGGATATTAAGGTATATCAATGGTGATTAATGAATATTAAAGGGTGTAAAAGGGTGCTAAGCGTTATTATGGGGTATTAAAATATTAAGGGGTGCTAAGAGGTGTTAAGGGTGTGTTAAAGGGTGTTGAGAGGTGTTAAGAGGGTGTTAAGAGGTATTAAGGGGTGTTAAGTTGTGTTAAGCGTTATTAAGGGGTAGTAAAAATATGACTGGGTTGTAAGAGGTGACAAGGAGGTGTTAAGTGGTGTCAAGCGTTATCAGGGGTAGTAGAATTATACGTTAAAAAAAGTATCTCCCATAGTACCCAGCCGACATTTGAACACCGCCAAGCCTTGTGCTATGTGGTCTAATGCCTTAGATCATATGAACACTACCTCGGGCTCCTTTTACATAATTCATGCGTCACTAATAATTATCATACGTAACCATCGTAACTAAAAATTTATTAAAAACCTGTTTTAAACCACATTATAAAAACCAAAATAAAAAGTCAAATTCCAACAAACCAAATTATAAGACTAAATATAAACATTTCCTAACACATATAAAATACATTTAATATTATTTTCTTTGGAATGAAAGCACAAACATGAATCAAGTGTTCCCCGCAGCGGGTGCCGGCTGGCCTACGTTTTACCTTATGGTAGCGCCTCCGTCTCCAACCAATATTACACGCAATGGTTTTTTTTTACATTGGTGGTCGGATTTGTCGCCGGAAACGACGTTTTTGCAAGCAAAACCCCCATTTCGGACTAAATTGTGACTTCATTCCAGGACAGTAGTCGTTTACCCACAAAAAAAGGTTACTAAAACGGACCCTTTCCTTTGGTTTATTTATTATTGGTCATTGTTCTGCTAGCTTTGTTGAGTTGGACTTCTTTTTATTTTTTTATTTTTTGTGGTCCACAATTAATGTTGAAGCCGGGCCCCATTGCGTGAGCCAACACACTAACACACACCATCCGGTGTCGATAGAACAATGAGATTATCTGTGTGGAATAATCTGGATTTCCGTCATTTCCCGATTCATGTTAATATACTCTCCCAGTTTCCTCTCAACTTCCTGTACGGACGGTCTTCCACGCTCCATCCTCGATGAATGTCTGGTCCAGAACAGGAAGTGTTGCCCACCGCAAACGCCTCCAACGTTTGGTCATTTCATAGATTTTAAAAACTGTTTCAATTTTTATTTTTCTAATTAACACAAACCACACCAAGGATATTTGGTTGTTTATTTAGTTTCTTAAAACGTATAGTTTTATCACCCTTAATACCCATTAGCGGGCCCCAAAACAGCCCTTAAAAGCCCAACTAACCCATAACTCTCTTTAACACCCATTAATACCTCTTAACGCCCCTAAACACCCCTTTACTCTCCTTAGCACCATTAAAAAAAACCTTTAATCCCTTAAATACGTCTTAACTTTTAAAACCTCTTAATACCCCTTAATACTACTTGAAAATGTTTGGTACGCCTTTAAATCCTACAAAACCCCTAGGCATCCCCTTAAAACACTTAAACAGCCCTTAGAACCCCTAAACACACCTTCATACCCCTTAACATCTTTTAACAGACCGTAATACCCATAATACCACTCAATACCTCTTTTTATTATTGAATACACCTTAAGACCATTAAGCACCCACTCTGACCACTTTAACACCTCTTAACACCTCCTAACACTTCTTACTAATATCATTTAAAACCCCTTTATACTTCTTAATTCCACTTAACACCCCTATTAACCTCCTTAAACCTCTCAAGCAACCCTAACTATTCTTCATACCCCTTAACACCTCTAACGCCCCCTTAATACCCCACTTTTGGGTGTGTACCAAGGCCTACCCCCCATAAGGACTTTCCCCACATTCATTCAATAATATTTTGGAGATGTAGAAAGTATAATTGGGAAGAAATACAGCCAGATTTTTGTGGAGGTAAAGTAAGAAATAATTTAGAAAATATCTGAGTCCGTCTGGCTGGGACTCTTAGACCCAACCTCCTATCAACGAGAATACAGTCTATTACTACCCATCCGAGTTGTACGCGTATGTTCTAATTAGGCTAATGTGCAAGTAGTGAGAAAGGTTTAATTCAGAGAAAGTTTACCCAAATTTGCGTGAAAGAAAAGTGGAAAACCATTATGAAAACCCACCCACAGTACACCCGACTGGGACTCTAACCCTGATATCCTCATCATCAGCAGTCCAGTCTATTTCGAGAGTGACGCCTAAAACCATTCGACCTCTGAAGTGGGCTGCACGTTTATTGAATCTGGTTTTGGTGCATAACTTCTCTCAAAAGAAACTCTGTGCTGGATTATACTCTCGGAAATATTACTCTACATTGGCATGGTCAAAAATAGAACAAAATTAACTGTTTTTTATGATAAAACCTAGTTTCAAAGCTTTGCTATAGCCAAGCAAGCAAGGGTCCCCAAATCGAATCCCTACAGCGAACATAATCCAGACAGCTAACATAAATGCGTGAGGTGGGTCGGATTTAAGAAAGAACAACTGACAAATACAAACAAATCTTTTTTATTTTAAACCCACACACGATGTAAGCACTTAGCATAGTAAAATCTAATATAATATTGGAAATTACATTTTAAATTTTAAATAAAAAAAACTATTTTATAATTCGTTATTTTGATTCGAAACCGGACATCCGAAACCTATTTGTATAATCCTGAAGGGAAGGCGAAAATTCACATTTTATAGTGAAACATTTCGGTTTTTACATTTTGGTTATACACTAATTCAATGAATTTAGATAAAACACCTCTGCAAACCAAATTAATCCGTATGAGCCATTAATCGGTGACCTCCATTCTATTAAATTTGTAGAAAGACAAAGCAACAATAATTCAAATAGCCAACACATTAATCGTCCCGATCACAGTTGCAATACGCGTCTGTCGTTTCTTGGCTCCACGCGTAGCGAGTGAATGCTAATAGACGTGCTATTATAGCAGTGTTGCACATTAAATGGTGTTTCCTGGCTCCACGCGTAGCGAGTGAATGCTAATAGACGTGCTATTATAGCAGTGTTGCACATTAAATGGTGTTTCATGGACGGGCCACATAGTTCATGATCGGTATACTATGTGTACAGTGAAACGAGATGTAACTATGGAAGTTAAATGTAATATTAGGTTGGTCATCGTTGGGGTGGATTTTATTTTTAGGTCTAGTGGGATATTGTTCGCTCCATTGATCGTTCAATTAGAAACCAATTTTGGCAAATAAATGTTCATGATCAAGTTTAGAGGTGCGGTAGATCGGAATAAACAGCAGCTTCCCTCAAAGAACCTGAATTTTCAGCTTTTCTGTGTGTGCCTACAATCAGGTCATTTTAAAGTTTTCTTCGTGGTGCGAAGGAGAAATATAAATACGCTTTGCTTAAAATTAAAAGCCAAAAGCTCAAAATAGGCTATAATGAAATCTTATAACCTTTGAATAATAAACCTTTGATTGTAAAATCATGGGAGACCTCATTCTATTGCAGTTTAACGTGATAATCTGCAGCCACCACTGCAACGATCCACCAGTTATTTATTATTTGATATGCCAACTATTTTAAATATACTATTTCTAATTATTTTAAAAAAATACCCTAGATCAAATTAAGTTTATAAAATAAGAGCTACCACACAAGTTTGAAAAATTAGAATTATTTTGGTACTATTTAAAATGGTAAAATAAAATGTAACGATTGTTAAAATTACTTAAGAAGACATAGGAAAAGGGGAGATTATTTCCTATAAATAAAATGTATATTTACAATATAATAACTTTTTAAAGGTTGTTTCTGGTGAGGGTGAGGAAGTTGAGTTCTTTGAGGAATAAAATCAGGGTTGATGGTTCTTTGGGTGATTGTTATCAGAGCTCAAATAATTAGTTAAAAAAACTGTTGGCTTGCCAAGAAACGTTCTCCACGCTTGGATACTAACAAACAAACTGCACACATTGCTCTAAATAATGCAGTGTCGTACCTTAGAGTGTTTTCAGGCTAAGCAGAGCTTCTGAAAATGGAAAAATGGCACCTGGACATTTGTAGCCGATGATTTCCGCACGTTCATCATAGACTCTGCCTTAAATTATGAGTGAATAATGACCCTTGGCATGGGACGATTCCTGGATAGCTCAGTGGTTAGAGAATTGGTGTACTAAGCAAAAGGTCCCGGGTTCTATTCCCTTGTCCAGGTTTAAATTTTCAGAATATTATATCTAGATAGAGAATTCCTCACTAAAAAGCATAAATATTAGCTTGGGCTATTTGATTCTTAAGCAGAGCTTATTAAAACTGTATCATTTTCTCACCCCCATGGTTCCGTTTATGACCAATCACAGATAACCTCATCTCCACATACCTCACGTGGGAATGTATTTCTGTTGATACCAGGCCATTAATGTTCAACACAGTGATGAGAATAACTATTTCTGCTTACACTGACAATACTCCACAACACGACCTTGTTTAGAATAGAATGTATGCACATTGGTTGTATAGGCTAATGTAAACTATACTGAGGGTCAAGGACATTAAGAGGCGTAGTCCTTGGTTTGAGCCCCATCTGGTGCACACATTGATGAGACGTCATAGTTTGCCACTTTATAAAGATAACGAGACAGGATTGTTCATTAAAACATCTCAGGGATGAATATATTTCAAAGTGTCAATCTCTGGCTAGTCCAAATAGCGGGTGGCTTAGTTAAATGGGAGATTAACTTTCGTATGAATCTAAACATGTGTAAGGCCGTCATGGATAATAAAATGTCAAATAACACTAATAAATGTGTTTTTTAAACATTAATATTTTATGAAAATACATCAGGAGAAATTTTGATTGGCAAATTTTTAAAGCCTAAATTGGTGGTCATGCAGACAAAAACATTACTCTTATCTGATTTGGTTTTCTTGGTCTCGAATCCCGGCTGGTTGTAATGGCTTGGATTTTTGTAAAATATGATTTTACACCCTCTCACCACTTATAATTCTGGTACATTTCCTCCAAATTATAGATCTTATCTACGGTACCCTACTAATCAGAAAACCACTCAGATATAAGAAAGGCGTGAGGAACACAAATATAAAAGTGAAATTTAAATAAAGAGTTTCCCAGTAGATTTTTTTCACCTAAAATGATCTCAACAGGTAGAACGTGTGTCTACTGATTTGAGGATTCATAGAAAGATTCATGGAATGGGAAAATATTTATCATTGTCAAAATGTGTACCTCCCCTCTCACATTGATAAATTGTTTGCTGGAGTACTAGGTGCTGTGTCTGTTATAACCAGGGCTGTGGGGTCGGTACGTCAAGTCTTTGACTCTTAACTCCACAACTGTGACTCCGACTCCACTACACCGACTTCAACTCCACGACTCCGAGTTTACAGCATTGGCTATAACGTCTATAGTTTTTAAGATTTCTACAAATATGATCAGCTATTTCATAAAATGCACGTTAATGCTCCGGATAAAAACCATTAATATTTTCAAGACACATGGGCATAGGCTTACTCCTGTAAGTCGTCAACTTGCTGATCATGAGTGTGTCACGTGTTGCAGGATCGTGAGGAACAAGGCGGCGGAAAAGGCGAAGCATGTGCACCACCAACAGCAACAACAGCAGCAACAGTCGGGGGCGCAGCACGGTCAAGGGGCAACTAGCTCAGTGTCCGTCATCGCCCACGCACCCGCCGCCCACCACGCCGCCCCCCAGCACCATGGAGACCCACAGAGAGCTACCGGTGCCTATAGCATCAATGGTATCCTGGGAATCCCCCAGCAGCCCGACCCTAACGGGAACATCCCGAAGAGGAAGAGGGACGACCACCACGCAGGTGAGGAGGGGTTACAGGCGATCTGGGAATGAGAGAAAGGGGGACGGTCAATCTCATTATAATCAGCTTGGTACTCTTGAAAGAAACAATGCTATCCACAGTACTATTCTCTCATTTGTCTAGATCAGTGGCTCTTAACGTGTTTTGTGCCATGAACTAGTTTTTATGGCTAAGCCTAGACACTTTTGTATGTCTGGGAAGGCTTAGACCCACTTTTTTACGTCTGGGTAGGCCTAGAGACACTTTTGTATGTCTGGGGAGGCCTAGACACACTTTTGTATGTCTGTGGAGTCCTAGATACACTTTTGTACGTCTGGGGAGGCCTATATACACTTTTGTACGTCTGGGGAGGCCTATATACACTTTTGTAAGTATGGGTGGACCTAGATACACTTTTGTACGTCTGGGGAGGCCTAAATACACTTTTGTAAGTTTGGGTGGACCTAGATACACTTTTGTACGTCTGGGGAGGCCTATATACACTTTTGTAAGTTTGGGTGGACCTAGATACACTTTTGTACGTCTGGGGAGGCCTATATACACTTTTGTAAGTCTGGGTGGACCTAGATACACTTTTGTACGTCTGGGGAGGCCTATATACACTTTTGTACGTCTGGGGAGGCCTATATACACTTTTGTACGTCTGGGGAGGCCTAAATACACTTTTGTAAGTCTGGCTGGACCTATATACACTTTTGTACGTCTGGGGAGGCCTAGATACACTTTTGTAAGTCTGGGTGAATCTATATACATGTTTGTACGTCTGGGGAGGTCGAGATACATTTTTGTAAGTCTGGGGAAACCTATATACACTTTTGTGTCCAAGGAAGCCTATATACACTTTGGTAAGCCTGGGAAAGCCTATAAACACCTTTTCAATCTGGTTAAGTCTATGAATCCGTTCTCAGAATAATGATTTAAAATGCAGAAAATAAAGTAGGCCTACATAGGTCTTAAAATGAAACGAATTATATTTAAATTAATTTATCAAAATACTAAATACTGGCTTAATATACGCGCCCTCCTGCTAGCGTATTAAAAACAGGCAAGATAAAGTTAAATTTTCTTTCTTGAAGACACATTCGTGTGAAAGTTGTTTTGTACTAAAATTCATTAAGCCTCTTAAGTCTCCCCAAGGAACCCCTTAGGGTGTGAACCCCAAGTTAAGAACTCCTGCTCTAGATGAACAGTTATTTAACATTTCATCTGCACATAATGCTGTCTTAGGATTTATAGTGTGTATTTTTTACGCTGGAGCTTACTAACCGTCAGAACTATACGAATTACTATCCAAGCTATTGGGGATGTAGAGGGAGAATATGGGATTGAGAAATGTCACCTTAAGTACACCTGACTGGGATTCGAACTCTGATATCTCCGTCACTGGAACTGATGTAGACGGTTCACAATAACATGTTGGGAGAAGTGATTTCAACCAATAGGAACCTATAATTACAATCCAGAGTGGGAAATACACAATACTTTACCTTCAGAACCACCTCTTGCTACCTGTTCAGGTTAGACGCATATGGACTAATTACGATAGTAGGTAAGTGATGAGGAGTATTGCATTTAGAGGAATTGTAGCAGCATTTGCATGAAAGGAGAGGGGACAACTATTTTGATAAAAATTAGTACACTTGACCTCGATTCTAACCTCGATATCACTATCATCGTCAGTCTAAGTCTATAGCGAGAGTGACGCCTTGTACGATGTGGCCACTGATATA
>CABFOW010000157.1:305018-316930 GCA_902141385.1 Timema californicum
ATATATATATATATATATATATATACAGAAGCAACTGGCCTTCATAAGATCCGTTGAAAAGTGTTCGAAGAAATCTCCGGCTAATAGTGATGGCGTGTGAACATGTTGGTCATGTTGGAACCCCTCGCTCCCCCTCTAGTGTCTGGGGGTCTAAATGTAGCCCACAGTTGTGTGGTTGTACCCTAGGTGGGCGCTCATTAGCCCTCCCACCAACCACACAACAAGGCCTCTCTTGTCGCTTTGATCTCCGGCCGACACACACATGTGGACCTGGTGACATCGCTCACATACTTGGCCGCGAAACTACACATTGTTGTCATCTACCCGAGCCACGAAACGGAGGCTCAGCCAAATTTGTGGAGGTCACGTTAATGAGTTGTTTTCACTCGTGAGGCCATTGTCTCATCAGGACTGCCACATTTTTTGGTTTCAGATGGCTTTCGAATGATTATCGTTCCAAAGTTTTGAAGATGGCGATTCATTAAATGTGTACTGATTAATAGAAAACAAGTAAAATATCTTCATGGGTACAGCTGGTCCTTGCTTATGATGGTGAGGTCTCAGTATTCTCAAAATAGATCGCTTTCTATCAGCCTAGTGTTATTTCCAAGTCATCATTCATCTTGTCCAGCAGCCTTGCAGGCTATTATTTAGCAGTACTCTTTAATCTTTTCTAACACCCCTTTATCATTTTTTATCAGTCACCTTTCTCCGTTTCCTAACAGTTTTGGATAGTTCTCTATTCACCTTGTATCGTTTCCTAGTTGACATATTGTCTCTGAATCATTTTGTATTGTTTAATAGTGGTGTTTATTGTTTGTTAATCATCTTGCATAGTTTTCAAGAATCTTGCATTGTTTCCTGATTATATTACATCGTTTCCCAATCGTCTTACATTATTTCCTAGACATATTTGCATCACTTTATAATTATATTGCATCTTTCATTGGTGTAGACTATTGCGTCTTGTTAAAACCATATTTTATGATTTCCTCATTTAAAAAAACACATTGGATCGTTTTCTATCCATTTTTTATGGTTTCACACACCCATTGCACGCGAATGTATACCGAAACTCCCCATTTTTAGCTAGCCCATGTATTAAGGTTTTAGAACCATGGTGTTAAATGCACTAATTAAAGAATCGATCCTAGAACCAGTATCTCAGGTGGTAGGCGCACTACAGATTGATCAGGTGCTAAGCTGCCTTGTAGACCTAGAACACAAGTGTTCACTTAGATTCCACCCTCCCCCTCCTAGCAGTGGCATTAGTGGAGTTGTGGTGCTGAGAACACCCTCGCCACGACAATGCAGAGTCAGCTAGCGCCACTGGAGGGTCATTGTGGCATTGTGTTCAGTCCGTGGACCGTGACCCATGTGCGGCCGGCAGGAAGTCGCCCAAGAGGGTGGACTAGATCTTGACACGTCACACTCACCACTCTTCTTCGCACAATAGAGACGCCCGGAACGGGGGAAGACCCGGACTACTGAGAGTTGGCTACTTATTCGGGAGGATCCGACTAACTTGTACGTGCGGACTCGTTTTCAGCACTACACTTGGAGACTGTCTTAGCGTTGGCTAGCGGAGAAAAGTTTCTGTCTCGTTTAGTACAATCTGCTGGTATAGCTAGTTTGGGGCTATAATCCAAGTCGAGTGTAACAAGTTAACAGAAAATAAATGTATATAGTTCTTTGATCCACACAAATGCGGCCACACCTCTCCAAGACCCTTAGTGTAAATATGTGACAGATGGGTGTTAAGACGTGGTGTACACACAGGAGAATATATTGAATCAAAAACAAAAGAGTTTTGATTTACTGAGCAATAAATGCTTCTATCATCGTTCTCTCAACATTTTAAAACCATTATTATTTTGACAAACATCTAATAGCAGGTCCTATCAGCGTCAAGGACTCGTTTACACACCTGACTAGGACTTGGGACGGAGTTCAATTCCGATTTGATGAATAAGGGATTATTCCATTATCACTAATTGTTTCAAACCTGTATCCGGGTTGGTTTGATAAGATATCTCCAACTTCCTTCTTCCTCGTTTTTTTTTTCATTTTGCTCCTCTTACTTGCACACTAATTTCTATTATCTGCTCCTTCCATTTCTTGGTCTGTCTGGTGGTCTTTTCCCTGCATAATTCATCTTCATCATTTTCCCCAAGAATCTTTATATTCCATCCTCATTACACTCCCAAACCATCTCAGTCTTGCTCCCTCTATTATCTCATGTGCTCCCTGTAACCCAACTTTTGTACGGACAGATTCAGTTCTAATGCCGTTTCTCCTCGTGACAGCTAGCAGGCTCCCCATGTCCTCCATCAAACTGGTTTCTCTTACATGTATTGAGTTTATCCATTATTGGCTTTAGATTCTCTCCCTAAGCGAATTCTGGTCCCATTCTTTGACAGTTTATCTACCTTTCCTTTGGAGTTAGATAAGTCAATGTCAGCTGCATGTACCTCTAAGGGGCACCAAGTCAGATAGAGCAAGGTTATATGTATTTATATATCATGTAGGCCAGTTGCACTGGAAGAATGTGTATGCAGTTAGACCACTGTACGCAGTGGAAAGGGATGAGTGGTCAAATCTTCTGTAAAGTCTTTGCTCGAGCACCGGCCATATCAAAGTTAGTTTATTTATTATCACCACATCTCACTACCTGTTCGGATTGTACGCATATGTACTAGCTATGCTGATGTGTTTAGGATGAGGAAGTTTAAATTTACATGAGGTGTACTTGAATTTGCGTGGGAGGAGAGTGGTTTTAAGAACAAAAACCATTATTAGCACACACAACCAAGATTCAAAGCCCAATCTCCTCGTCATCGATAGTTCAGTTTTTGCGAGAGTGACGCTTTAATGGAGACTTTCACACATGACGATTTTTCGCCGTCTCCGGGGTTGGTGGGGGCAGGGTAAAAGACGGCATGCCATGTCTTGTTGAATTCCTTCCTCTATTTCCTTGCTCTGCTCCAGTGTGCTAACATGGACCAAAGGAAGAAGTGGTTGTATGTGTCTTATTATCGTCCAACGCAACGTTTCAAATTATGGGTTGATTAGAGCACAACATCCCTCAAGGCTGATAATGACTCGGTCCTAGATTTGTACTCCTCTAAACTTATGTCCCAAAGCACAGATGCAGTTGCGCTTGAACGATTAATAGCTCAGCATTGATTTTGAAAGTTCCGGAAGCCATATCTTCTACTACTCAATACAACGAACAACATGGGAATGAAGCGAGCACGCCTTGAGGACCGAAGGACCAAGGACCTTGGCGTGTGAAAGCCGCCTCAGACCAGGCATGTCAAACCCGTGGCTCGAAGACCTTATGAGGAACCAACATACAATACAACTCGATTCTTTTTTATTTAAGTTGTAAAAAACACCATTTACAAATTGTAAATTTGGCTACGATTTTTCATCAAATTAAACATCAGTCTTGGAGGCTACATTTTTAAAAATAATACTTGTTAGGAACCGAAACAACTTTGGGTGTAAAACAGAGGATACACTTATTGTTTTATATATTAAATTTATTTTTTGTTATTAAAATATACTAATTCAAATTTATTTTTACTTAAACTTGTAAAAATATTGTTTATTTTTAATATGGCCCTGTCAGTGTTTTAAGTTTTCAGTGGGGCCCTCGAGATCGAAAGAGTTTGACACACTTGCCTTGGACCATGCGACCATCGAATTATTACTTTATGGTAATTGAAGAAGGGGGGGAACAAGTAATTCGGAGTTTACTAGTAACCTTAGCAAGTTTTAGAAGCATGAATAAAAACCAGATATTTGTAGGCTATATTTTATTTCATAAAAATAAATATTAAAATATTGATTGATGTCTGTAAAATTGCTATATTCTATATTTTACCGTTAAAACTACAACCTAAGGTCACATTTAATGTAATAAGTGACTCAGTTTTAGTAAAACTTTATAACATGCCATTAGTAATTTTTGACTATCGAAAGTATTTTTGGTATTAATAGTATTTTAACCGAAATATTTGTATATTTTTTAGACTTAATCAAATATTTTATTTTGAATACGTTCATGCCCTTTAAATTTTTCCCATTTTATTTACGCTAATAGTGTATTGGCGACGCTGCCATTGTGCACACAAAAAAATTGTGTTTTGATCGAATGCGCGTGCAGCATGAAGAGAAAACAGCACTTCGCTCCATTTACATAACAAAAGGAGTTTGACTAGACTGTGGCGGGAGGAAGAGAGGAAAGGAGGGGTGGGGGTGAGAAATCTGATCGTGGGAGAAACAAAGGAATTACGACACCAGACTTGTTGAGTCACCCTGGTCAGGAGAACTGTGTGAAGGAATTGTCTCACTGCCGTCTTGTCAACAGGAAATACAAATCGTAGTGATAGATAATTACCGTCTTAAAAATGTAATCAAATATGTTTTACTGTCTAGATTTCATTTCTAAATTAAAACGATCTATAAAAATATGTAAATAGAAATTAGTTGCGAGCCAAGTATTTATTATATTTTGTGTCTGGTTTTCACAGCATATTTATACTATTAGGATATGGAAGATAGGAGTTCTAGAGTTTTAAAGGAAGCGTAACTGCGCTTAAGGGGGGGAAGAGTGAAAATTGTCTTTGGTAAAACCACCCTTAATCCAATCCAGTTATTCAGTAAACTAACTACCCTTAAGTAAGATTTCCTCAAAAAACAAACACATTATATCGTTATTCACAATTATCCCTCACCATGTATATATGTCAAACAAAACTGTCCAGACCATTTCGAAAATAATTTAAAAATCATTTGTTTAGCTACTATAGAGTAATTTTTTTAATAAAAAATACAATTTAAATTTTTAATTTAAAAAAATATCTCTCTTAAATATTTATTAAAATACGGAGGATTGAAACCAACTTTTAATAAGAGCAGATTAAATAAAATGACGAAACTATTATTTTTTTACCTCGTCTTGCTACCCACATGGGCTATCCACATTTAATACTAGGCCTACTATTGGAGTAGTGACGAGATCTGTATAATTATTATAATTATTATTATTATGATTAGCACCACGTCTTACTACCCGTTCGGGTTATACGCACTTACACTAATGTGTAATGGTAGGGTGATTGTGAGATGAAATGAGAGGACCTACAGTTTAACGTGGAATCCGAACCATGGTGGAGGCCTGGCATATCTGTATAATTGATCATTAATGTACCCACATTTGCTTGGAGGGCAAGTATGAAAGTATTTGGTGAAAACCACTCCTAGCACAAATCCTTAATCGCGACTGTGTTTTAAACCATTTACTCCCCTCAACAGTCAAAACAGATAAGTTGAACTTCACTCAATAAGGGTAAGATCAAAATTGAATATATTTCTAAATATAATTGACAAATATAGAATTACATAATTGATATACATGAAAATAAAGTTAGGCCTACTCTAGAAATATACTCAACTGCCGGTATACTAGAGGTATTTTTTCTAAATGGTTTTTCATTCTCTGTACACGCAAATGTGAATACATTTTCTCTTGTAATTAAATACGGAAAGCCTAAATGAAACGTAAGAAGTGTTGCAGGGATTAAAAAAAGAAATTAAAACAATATATAATTAAAATATGACATGCTTTGGTGGCTGAATGGTCTGAGGCGTCACTCTCGTATTAGAATAGATTGATGATAGCAGGAAGATCAAAGCTTGAATCTAGGTCATGTGTACTAGAGGGTGGTTTTCAGAATGGTTTTATACTCTCCCTCCACGCAAATGCAGGTACAATCCTCTAAATTGAACCTTTCTCATTCCTAACTCATTAGCGTAATTAGTACATATGCGTATAACATGAACAGGTAGTAAGACGCGGTGCTAAAAAAATGTAAAATAGTAGTAGGGCCTACTTGTTAAAAAATGATTGCCCTTATAAAGAGGACGTATCATTCTAAAAAGTAACCACCAAATACGTGGTTCAATTCCCGTAGAGTACACTGAGGGTGGTTTTTCCTAAATGGCTTTACACTCTCCCTCCACGCAAATGTGGGTGCACGTACTCTAAATTAAAACTTCTTAATCCCTAACACATTAGTGTATTTAGTACATACATAAACTGAACAAAGCTAATATATTTAAAAACGCGGGGAAGATATTCAATGCCGAAGCACAGAAATGAAATGCAGTTAATGTCTAGTAATACTCCATGTTGAAAATCCCCGTGACATTTTGTTCCCAGTGTGAGTAGTGCATGTAGACAGACAGACAGAGAGACATCTTGTCTTGAGAGGACCGGGACATACAGGGGAGGAGGGAGAGAAGAAATTCCCTGGTAAATAGCGAGGGGAAAAGGAAAGGGATCAAAGAGCGACTAGGAGTACCCTAGGGAACACTTCTGGGACCGGCAGATACCAAGACTTGTTCCCTCCCTCGCTCCTTAAGGAGCTACTAGGAGAGGGAGGGAGGGTCTTGTTTGCTCTATTGATTCCACTACACCATGATCAACAATCACTCAAACACATGAACATACATAGGACATGTAGAACACCAAGTTAGTTTTAAACGTTTGCAAACGGTCATTCAAAGCGACTATTTTCACAACTACTTTAACCACCAAATAAACAATAAACCCTAAACTATATTCCGTAACATTTAAAACAACTTTAATTGGTCATTTTGAGGCTATTTTGTGAGGTCGGTCCAGATTAAGGCGGCCTCCTAGGTCAACGAGAAAGTATCGATCGTTGTCAAGCCACACGGTCTAAAATACAATTGTCTGTTTTCTCGAACTACTTCTCTATTCTGTTTAAGCTTATCCTTCACCTACAAACACCCTTGTCATGTCAATAAGAAAGAAGGGGAAAGAAAGTTACGAAACTTCTTATCTTAAGGTAAAGAGAAAAGTTCATTGGTAGTTCTTAAATATATTTAAATTTTATTTTATGAGCCTATCAAAAAATTACAGTATTTGTTAAAGGAAGGCTAAATCTAGAACACATTTTGACCAAGCCTAAATTCCTAGCTTTAAAAACATGCTTAAAAAGTCGTTGAAAATGAGCTAACACATTTGCACACACTTGTTTATATTAATACAACTCAAACTATAGGGCTGTTAAAGAAAAAGAGCCCTGGTGGAATCTTTTGAATTCATTTTGTCGTGAACAATATTTTGAAATAACGTGTCATATAATTAAATATTGCGTTAGAGTTGAAAGTCTACACGACAATGTTTCGCTTATCGAGGTGACCCCCTTAAATTGAAACAATGTACAAAATAAAAAGAGAGGGAAGAAAATGAGCAGATTACCCTGCGAGGCCTTTAGTTTACCTACTAATAGCACTTTCTCTCTTTCACTGACGAGTACAAACTACTAGCGTGCCTGAACAATATTAACTTTATTATTCTAAATATAAATATACTTCCTTGGACATCTTAAATCTATATCCTGTCAGGAAGATTCGTAGTGAACATTTTTGGGAATATACCAAATATTCTAAGCTGTAAACAGTAAAAAAAAACTTTTACTAAAAACCATTTCACGATACAATGAATAGTTATGTTACAATGTAGGCTATATTTAGGTTTATTTAAGAATTTATGGTTTACGTTTCATTGTTATATATTTTAAATTTACCGAATAAAACGTAACATTAACATGGGAGCTCCTATCGTGACTTGCCGTGACATCACTGGTAGGCTTTGAAAAGAAGCACAAATATAGTTCCGTATCTTTACAGTTTATTATAAAACAAATCTCTTTGACTAAATTAATAAAATAAGGATTCAATAAGTTCAGTTTAATTTTCTTACTAACTATTTGCATTAGTTCTCGAAAGTTCATTGCCACACTTACAAAAGTGCGCCATCTATTCCAATCTTGAGCTATTTACATCGTCAATGTTGTAGGTACAACAATTATTGAATATTCGTCATGGGCATTGCAAAATTTGAACTAATTATTTTGTCTTCATCTTTAAAATATTATGTTCAGTTCTTACAATGCTAATTACAAATATTCATGAACTGTCAAGTTTACTATGTGTAGAGAACCTAAAGAAATATCTGATTTATTTTGATTAAAGGTAGGTATTTTTTTCAGCGTAGATTACCAGTTTGTAAAATATAATCATTGGGTAAACTTAGCGTTTTATTTTATAATTTTTTTTCCCCATACTTGTTAAGGTTTGGACCAGTATGTTATCTTTCTTTAGTTCTTATTGAATACCAGTTGGTGTGCCCATTCTTCGTACGGGGAATCTATAAAGTAGGTTTATCATTTTTAGTACATAAAACAAACCACAACAAAATATTTTATTATGTTTACATATTATCCTTTATTGATTTAATTTGTGATACAAAACGCGAAAGTGGGCTGATCATAGACACATTGTCAAAATAGAAATATAATCTGATTATGTTTTAAAAACTGATATTTATTTCGAAGATTACGTAATAACTTCTGTATGCACAACACTTTAAACTTTTGCCTGTTGATGATTATAAAAAAGAGATAATAGTGTCAGTATAAATAATTGGTTGTGGAAGGGTTGTAATTAAATGCAATCAAAAGTATTATAGCAAATTTTTAACGCATTTAACCCGTTCAACATTTTTACCCCGTTTACTCCTTTTTCCCATTTTACACATTTTACCCCATTTGTCGGTATTAACATAATACTTACTAGGCTATGATTAATTGGTAATAATCGTTGAGGAACGAATAAGTTAGGCTTATACATAGTCTGCAAATAGAGCAGATACTAATGTGGGTGAAATAATTGAATATTAACACTAAGTTTTGTCAATGTTTGTTTTGTCCTCATCAGTGCGTTTATAACTTGTTTTACTAACTACCCAAATATTCTCCAAATTTTAAACCCTCCATTTTAGGTATACTTCAATTTTCTAAAAAAAAATCAATTTTGGAGCACCATAAAAATATATTTTAACACAATAATTGATTGTAATTCCTTAATGTCAACCCTTATAGAATTTTTTTATTTACTTGGTAAAATTATATAGCCCCAAGCCTAGTTTTTTTTAACCCCATGTCTTAGTAGCCGTTCTGATTATACACTTATGTACTAATTACGTTAATGGTTTTAGGAATTTGGAAGGCTATATTTAGAGAAGTAAACCCAAATTTGCGTGGAGGTAGAGTGGAAAATTATTTTTTAAAAGCCATCCTCAGTACACCCGACTGAGATTGGAACCTTGATCATCCCGTCATTGGCGGTCCAGTCTACTGCCAGAGTAGTGCGTTAGAACATGCGGCCGCCGTAGCGAGTCCTAGGCCTAGTTAATCTAGAGGCTTATAAAAAGCTTATATGAATTTATTATCTTAAAATAACTATATTTTTCATGACTAATTGAAAGATCAAATAATAAAACAACTATGTTTTTGTTTCATGACTGTGGCGATAGTAAAATATGTTAAAGTTCATGATATAATAGATTATAAGTCATTACATTCAAACTTTTATCTTTTTTTCAACTGGCCACCATAAATTATAACAAAAATATTTGTTAAAAAAAAGTGTTTTATTTAGTAAAAACAAAAGCACGAATATGGGTTTGTATGTCGTCATCAACCGTCTTCATCTTATCCGGTTCACCATCTTTATTTAAGAAAAGTAGGAAACCTTTAAGAAGCTCTCGATTATAAATCAATTTTGAGTAAACCGCAGAAAAACAGTTTGTTGTGAAAGTTTTGACTGCCAAAAGTGACAGCGGATAGACACATGAAAGCACAGCTAGTAGCTTTTTATAACTGTCATATTAGGATGTTCGTAAGGAAATCAGAGTTTTATACTAATTACTTTATCTGAAGGAGTATTATAAAGAAGGTAGGTTCAGGAATTGACTCAGCATTCACCAGTAGAGATGGTGTTAAAACCCCAACATGTATGAACCAACACACTGTGCAGCTGGGTAATTGTTTCCCCAATCGCCTCGCCTATTCCAGTAGTGGTGGAACTCACACACTTAACCTCCTATTGTGACTGAACGCTTTGAGCTCGTCCTCCATTGCTGTATGTGTGTTCGTGTGTGTGGAACAAAGCCCCGAGCAGCATATGTGGACGAGAGGAGGGGCTTACTAACTGTTTCCAAATATCTGGCGGGTTAAAGTTCCTTTTATGACCGAGTAGGGGAGGTTTAATGCAGAGTACATTTCTTGGTTGGAGGGTTGGCTCCACGGAGGGAGGGAGGGAGAAATGTCGGGAAGTTGGGTTGTTGTATAGTCACATCACATGTCACCAATAAAGAAGCACAAATCCTCAAGTTCAAATGTAGTTTAGCAACTTTAAAACATATCTATGGCCATTTAACCCACGTGATATTCAAATAGTGATGTACGATTCGTATGATTTTAAACTATTTTGAAAAATTACAAAATTATATGTTATGATTTCTCCTGTTAGTACTGATTTTATTCAAGTAAATTAATTGAATAATTTTGAGAGGACCGTATATAATGTGGACTGTTACCATTTTATCAGATATTTTAAAATGAATATACAACTAAGGAGTTAGTAAAATTAGCAATTTTACTTATTGGCTAGTGAATCGACCATTTTAAAATATTTAAAAAAAATAGAAAAGGAAATGACAATATCTTTATTATAATTTTATTTCAACGTGGCTCTTCATATTATCAATAATAGTGGTGTAGTTTGAGTGAACACATTTAAAAATGATATTTATTTGCTAATATATGGGTAATAGAGGAATGAGGGGGACCGGAAAGCCAACAGAATGTTTGTATTGCTGATATTGGTTGAAAGTCACTCATGTTTACCTTTGTGGACATTTCTTTATTATAAATAAAATGTGTTGTTAATAATCTCTTCTAATAATACGTTCCTAAGGATGCCTGTATATCTGGCGTTTCGATAAATAATTGAAAGAACAAAATATAGTAATAAAACTATTATGTTTTTTGTTTCTGCCAACAAGAGATATTGTAGTACATAAAATAATACATTAAAAATGATATTTGCACTTGTATTTTATTACTGTATAAATGGCTACCAAATATATTTTTTTATAAATTAGACAAAATATTAGTTTCAAAATAAATATTTTTATTTTGTAGACAAAAGATCATAAACACAACCGAAAACCGTTTATATAATATAATCGGATATAATCAACGGTCTTCATTTCATCTGGTTCATCATCTTAATTTGTGAATTTAAAAGCTCTTGTTTGTAAAGTATTTGTAAGTAAACCACATATTATGCTTCCACACACACAAAAAAAATTCAAATGTTTAATTTTTTTTTATAATTTCGTGTTTCAATACTCTACTGTACAAACTGTTAAAACAAAAACAAAATTTAAAACAAATTATTTGTTGTGAAAGTTTTGACTGCTAAACGGACAGCAGCTCAATACATAATCTTGCAGATAATATGATTTGACGTATGGATACATAAGATTAGATTTGGTAGATTCTGATAGTTGTCAATTACCTACAGTCCTTTGGTAGATGGGGTATTAACATAGTGTAGTTTCCTATATCTTTAAGCAAGCGCCTGATGAGAACGCAGCCCAGCTTACATATGTGTAATGCTTGTGATGTTAGTACATTTTTTGCACTGGTAATCACTCGTTTCTCGTACAAATTCTTAAATAGTACTGATAAACAAAGCAAGTATGGAAGAAATTAGACTGTTTGTAAACAAGCGTGTCATAACTTGTCTAAACCTGATAAATTGTCTCACTTATAGGGGTTATTGAGCTACCAAGTCCCAATTATAGAGGTAAACATCGAAAAAATCTATGAAATCTAATCTCAGTTAACAAGGTCTGAAAATTCCCAGTAACAGAGGTATTTTAATGCAAAAGTGGCGGGACCTCATTGTAATTATCAATAACAGAGGTTTCTCACATATCCAGGCCCCAGTTAAACAGGTTT
>CABFOW010000157.1:317267-340792 GCA_902141385.1 Timema californicum
TTTAAAAAAAAAAAAAAAAAAAAACTCATGATAATTTCAACACATAATATCCAACAAATAAACCTCAGATATAACAAGGCAAGTAACATAACAATTAACGTAGCAATTGTTTAGCTCTGGGGCCAGTAATTTGCCCTCTAATAAAGGAAAACGAACAAAATCTCATATTATACCAGAAAACATATTTGACTGGTTTTAATGTACTCGAATGAACAGGGTGCAAACTTCAAACATCTGTCCTTTGTATCACTGTCAAGACCAGAGTCTGCGGTCCCAATTTCTGACTGTCCTAAAACTGTACCGGTAGTTTCTAGATAGGGCAGTGGTTTTCAACTGGCTGCCTTTTATTTTGCGCTCTTCAAAGTTTCTTGAAAGAGTACTGCAGAAAAATTAAGGTTTTCAGCTTAGAAACAAAGTTTTTACTTGATTGTAAAAAATCCATGAAAGCTCATACTGATGACCATGTGTAATTTATTCCTTACATTCGCTGTATTAGATTGATGCGTCAATGATAGTATATTTTAGATGGAAAATTCGTTTGGTAAGTAGTTAAACTAGTTTAACTCACCAATTATAATTTAATTCACTATTAAATACCTGTTCTCGTTTTTGCATAACTTAACAGAAATGATCCTATTATGACGCGGCCCATCACGAGACTCTTGGATTAGATTGTTGCCTGGTCTAGGGAGTCTGTCTCACAATATATTGCATTTCTGGTCATGGGTAGAATGTAGCTCAAACCCCAGCTAGAAAGAGTGAGCGTGATTTTCCACGTTTAATTTATGGCAGTGGTTTTCCTATACCATTTCCACCGATAATGGAAATGCATTTATTCTAATACAATCCATTATAAAAAGACAAAAAGACCCTAAAAATTAATTTGCATATTACTACCCGTCCGAACTATATACGTTTAATTAATTAACATTAATTGAGTAAATTTGTATGCTTAGGAAATGTACCCGCATTTACGTGGAGGGAGTGTTAGAGATTATTTATTAAATTCCTCTCTCCGTAAAAACAGCTGGTATTTGAACAAAAATTTCCTTATTCAACAAAAAATCCAACTGTTTTATTTTAAGATTCTGCCCGCGTGTCCACTGAAGCGGGTAAATCGTAACCTGAGCAATGAAATGCGTTACAGGTATTCAGAAATCCCGCGTTAGTTGAGAATTGTTTTGTTATTTTAAAACACGGCTCGCGCCAAAATAGCCGAAAATGTGTCTATACTGGGATTAAGATCTTACGTTCTAAGATTAAACATAGGCTTTTGATTATTTTATCATCGCGTCATACTACCCGTTCGGGTTAAAGGCCTATGCTTATGTACTAATTACGATGGTGGTTTTAGAGATTAGAAAATATATATTTAGATGAAGTGTACCTACATTTGCGTGGAGGAGTGGTGGAAAATTATTTTTGAAAACTCCCCCTCAGTACACGTGACCAAGATTCTAACCTTGATCTATCCATCATCGGCAGTCTAGTCTATTGATAGAGAAGCGCCTTAGACCATGCGGCCACCGAAGTGGGTTTTAAGGTAAAGCTAGCTATTATTTTAAGCGTATAACCCGAACGGGTAGAAAGACGCGGTGCTAAATATTATTATTAGCTATTATTTTAGTTGTTATTTAGCTGTGGTGCTTTGTTTATAATATTATTCCTAGCGATTTTGAAGCTTAAGAGCTCCCATTACCAATAAGAAGTAAAGCATGATTTTGGTAGAAAGAACAGTAGAAGCTAGTTACTTAGTTACTAAAACAATGTTAATATATTCATAGATAAAAACACATTATCTTAAGCTGTCACTTTTAAAATATATTATCATCACCAATACCACAACACAAATAAAATAGAGGAATGTTAGATATATTGGCCACAAGATTTTCTCTGCTGTTCTTCCAACCAAAACCAGGTTATACATACAACGGTAAAAGGATATTTTCCGGTGAGAAAGCAGCATCCTTAATTACTATGGTGTTAATGGTGTGTTCTATAAATATATGCTATAAAGTATAATACGTTACATCTCCAAAGTAGAAAGTCCTTGATGTTGGTACCTTGTATCAGAAACATGCAATCCTAATATTGTAATATTGGCTAGTGGTGTGACTTTGCTAAATCCTAGGTCGACACTTGACGGCGTAAGGACGCAATGAGGCAAGCAGGGCGCGGCGGTTTTCAAACAGCGTCACAGGAAAGAGGGGTAGAAAAGGGGTAGTTGGCCTCGTGCTCCCATCTGACGGCTGTTGAGTGCACCAAGCAAAGCAAGCTCTTTGTCACGCCTACGTGCCCACATTCACGGGGATTGTTTAATATTCACAGCGGGGCTAATAAGGACGACATTCTCAGCTAACAGAGCCGGGATTCTCAGCCTTATGGGGAGGTTTTTGGCAAGTTGTACACTTTGGAGAGACACAATATCGTCTTTCTGCACGGCTGACTTTCCCCAGTTTTAAACCAAAGTTTGCGAACAACACTGTGAAGGGATGAAGCCCAGGAGGGTTGGTTTCGGAGTGAAGGAGGGGGAGTGCTATTGTTGGATCAGCCAGCAACGGAGAAAATGTTTCCATGGAAAACAAATAGAATTATACATATATTCAACAGACAAGGATACTGCTGCAGTAAGCCAGACACGACGAATATGAAACTTATTATTTTACCATTTTATGTATAACTGAATATGTTAACGGTATTATAATATATCAAAAACATTATTTATATTATTATTAATTTGTGGTGTAAAACGTTCACGTTATGTACCTACTGATTATATCAGCTTACGACTTACAAACTAACTTTATTCTAGAACAGAAAAAATACCCTCTTCCCACACGAGGAAGTTTAAATTTCAGTAAAGCTAATATTTCTGATTGGGCTGGGAATCTATCTCAGGACCCTTAGCTTAGTGGAACGACACACTACCAAAAAGAGTGATAGTAGGGTGGTTTTAATGCTTCATAACTATACAATAGTAACAACAATATATGTTTAAGACTATTGTCAGTCCATGGCCCTTGTGTAGGGCATAGCCGCATCGATGACCACGCAGTCTAAGGCATCACGCTACAAATCACTGGATAGTCAGTGATGGAGTCCAAGCTTGTATCTCGGCTGGGTGCACAGAGGGTGGTCTTCAAAAACCCTCTAACACTAATGCGGATGCATTTCTTTTAACCCACTTTCCCAATCCCTGTCCCCTATAGTAATTAATTTATAAAATTGGTGTTTAATTTACTAATAAAATAAATTATACGGTGCCCGCAAGGACTTTCTCTCTCATATATCTAAAATTAGAGATATTTAATTAAAACTCGTAAGAGTTGTAAAACGGAATAATAGACAGGGTTGCAGATAAAGTGAGAAAATAGGAACATCTCTGTCCACCAGAGAACATAACGATAAATTCTCGATATCAAAGACCTCAATTATATATAGATTCTTATAGCTCAGAAACGGTTGGTTTTATGAAAATACAAATGATATAATATTTTAGTTTGAACAGAACTACAATTATGATCAATTATTTCATATCTCAAATAGTTGTGGAGATATGAACCAAATCTGCCATTTTGTTTTAATGTCAAATAGTGTCTAGATAGATTTAATCGTTATAGCAGATCTCGATATAATCGATTTGATTCTGTTTTTTCTTTAATAAACTACCTTTAATTTTAGGGTTAATAGCCAATTCCATAAAACCCTTGGTGGATCCTTAAGAAAACCCAAGATTTACTCCGATGGATAAACTGGTTTACGGTCTAGACCAAGATACAAAGAGGAGGCATCACCAAGACAGTTTTTTATGTTTCAGAGGATCATGAAACGGCCACATTTATCAATTTTGTGGAGGGAGAGTGAAAAACAATTTAGGAAAAACCACCATCAGTACACCTGACCGAGATTCGAACCTCGATCTCCCCTCCTAGTCTACTGCGAAAGTAGCACCTTAGACCTCTCGGCCACTGAAACGGACTTTACATCAATTAAAATGTGTGAATGGATATTATAAGAACCATTGTAGAGGAAAGATTAAAAATAAAAAACTAATGAATGAGGATGATCGCACTATTGACGTTCTTTATAATAAAGTTTGGCTAAGAGCAGGGGTTAGCAACTGGTCCATCTAGCACCAAGGTTCACTCGATCTCGTAAGAAAACTAGTCATCAAGAGCATCACATGCCCATCAACTCTGTGATACAGTCGGCTGGAAATCGTGAATTTACACCAGCACTATTGAACGTGAATCATCTCTGATTAGACATTAATGGAGATAAAGAGTTATTAGAAGTTCCTAATACGGAACAATGTTGAAATATCAAATGCAATTTGGATGGAAAAAACTGCGTTGAAAAGGCTGTTTTTGACCATTTTATAATGGCTTCACAGCCAATCTTTGTGAACAGATCTTCATTCTCTCATAATAAAGACATACTGTAGCTATTAACAATATACTTTGTTGGTTGTTCCCCCATCGTCACTCCAGAAAATGTCGAGTAATCATTCAAATACGAATGTACTACACACATTTCTGGCATATCGTAGGTTTTTTCTTTTATCTTAACTACCATAATACCTCGCGCGAGCTGGGAGATGATTTAGGCCGGCTATGATGCACGTTCTTAAAAGTAGATATTTTGAGTCCTTAAACTAGAAAACATATCAAGCACTGTCAAATAATGTTGGAGTGTGACCAAAATAGCCTTGACCTGTTGTAAGCGGAAATGTCGTAAGACATTTAAATAGTTTTTTTTATAAAGGTGTGGAAATAAGTATCTTAAAAAATATTAAAACTCTAGGAATAAAATATAAGATGTATTGTCATAGTAAAAAGCTAAATTATAGTGAAGAAACTACGGGCGATCGCAGGACAGTTTGTAAGTTTAATAAGTCGATTGGTGCGTAAATGTTCGCAAACCCCGGAATCTAGAATGGTCAAGTTATGGAGCCCCGTAGAGCTGAGAGACCACAAGATGATTTCATTGTTTTGAGAACCGTTTACAAAAGATTTATCTGTCGCTAACCATTGATTATTTTTTCAAGAAAAACCTTTGTATATTTTAATTGTTTAACTAAACGTGTACTTTTTGAAATGACTGATTATATCAGCACACGACTTACAAAATAGCTTAATTATAGAACCTACACAAAAGTTGGTCCTCTAGTCACCGTGAAAAAGGAATCTTAGATTTTAATAAAACATGAGTATTTATATCATGCTGGGAATCTAACCCAGCACCTTTTTTCTCAACAGGCAAATGCGCTACCAGTTGAAATAATGTATCAGATGTTTGGGTTAGTCAAAAATATGGTTTTCTAAACAATTGATCAAAATAAAATTCAAATTTAACACGACAGTACAACCTTTAACATGTAATAGCAAGTAATTAAATATAATCCTGAAGCACGTCTTTTACAGTCACTATTTTGAGTTTATTTATAGTTAACGGTAGAAACGTACGTTTTTACGGCCGACATGATCAATCATCGATCCTCATCCAGTTCTCATGATGGAGAGATAACAATATTATGGCGAATAAGCCTTGAGATGAAAAAGAATGTCGTGCATTGATCTGGAGCTGTGGTCGAGTTACTCAAGTTGTCCGCCACGGTTTATTGGCGCTAGTGGCGGGAACTGGTGGGGTGGAGTCAGTCTTCCGTGCCATTGATTTTGGGTCGGCGTGGCTACACTAGGTGGTGTAGAGGATGGGAAGGCTCTGTTACATTAGGTGATTTGGAGCATGGGAAGGCTCTGTTACACTAGATGGTGTGGAGGATTGAAAGGTTCTGTTACACTAGTTGGTGTGGAGGATTGAAAGGTTCTGTTACACTAGGTGGTGTGGAGGATTGAAAGGCTTTGTTACACTAGTTGGTGTGGAGGATTGAAAGGCTTTGTTACACTAGTTGGTGTGGAGGATTGAAAGGCTTTGTTACACTAGGTGGTGTGGAGGATGGGAAGGCTCTGTCACACTAGTTGGTGTGGAGGATTGAAAGGTTCTGTTAAACTAGGTGGTGTGGAGGATTGAAAGGTTTTGTTACACTAGTTGGTGTGGAGGATTGAAAGGCTTTGTTACACTTGTTGGTGTGGAGGATGGGAAGGCTCTGTTACACTAGATGGTGTGGAGGATTGAAAGGTTCTGTTACACTAGGTGGTGTGGAGAGATTGAAAGGTTCTGTTACACTAGGTGGTGTGGAGGATTGAAAGGCTCGGTTACACTAGGTGGTGTGGAGGATTGAAAGGCTCGGTTACACTAGGTGATGTGGATGATGGGAAGGATCTGTTACACTAGGTGATTTGGAGGATGGGAAGGCTCTGTTACACTAGTTGGTGTGGAGGATTGAAAGGTTCTGTTACACTAGGTGGTGTGGAGGATTGAAAGGCTCTGTTACACTTGGTGGTGTGGAGGATTGAAAGGCTCTGTTACACTAGGTGGCGTGGAGGATGGGAAGGCTCTGTCACACTATATGGCCTATCTAAATTTATCAGATAGTTCTCCTATTATATATTTTAGTTACGGTATTAGCTTCATTTAAATGTGACTCTTCTTTTGATATGAATTTGTACATTTCCTAATATTGGCATGATAAAGACCTCCCAATTCGAAGGTGGCTGCGTTATCTGATGTCTTATGATAGTTTTATTTCTTAATTTAAGCTGATAATTTCCACATGTCCATCACAGACTCAGCCTCAAAATATGGTTGAAGTTTGACCCTGGCCACGAGACTACTCCTGGATAGCTCAGTGGTTAGAAAATTGGCATACTAAGCCCAAGGCTCCGGTTTTTATTCCCGTGTCCAGATGTCATTTTTCAATTCAATTAGATGTGCTATATGAATTAGTCCTTAATTGATTAATTAATAAAATCTCCTTATACTAAAGGTGGTGTTCACATACAGAAACATTAGGAGATATTAAATTACTTCCAACGGATAATACAGGTGTATATTTTCATTATTGTTATGCTTTGCCTTTTTACAATACAATATAAGTCTCCGATATCCATTTAAATCCACTTGCAGTATTAAAATAAAATAAAAAATTGTTAGATATTGTACGCTATCTATTCCCTATTTATTATTGTTTGTGTAATTTCTCAAAATAGTTTCATATAAAAAAAATAAGAATATAACAAAGAGTTTCCTCAAAAAAATATGAACTTGCCTTATTTTAACAAAATTAAAAAGATATATTTTATTAATTTTACTAGTGATTCATGCCATTCTCAAAATAAATAAGACTTAAATGAATAATATCAAATTTATAAAAAAAAATCTATCAAAAGGGCGTATACAAATTTGTCAACATTGAGAAAGATGATTGGCTTAAACAGATTATGAACCAATACATATCTTACAAAAATACATATTTTTTTTAATACATTACATTTTTGTCGTTCATTAGCTATAGAAAAATAGTTTATTTATTCGTTGGATAGCTATACTAATATAAGAACTTACATTAAAAAAATATTGCCAAACTGTATTTTTTTAAATGACTCATTTGAATTCAAAACATGAAAATGGTATGCGTGATAGTCTAAACAAACATGGCCCATTTATATATAGAAAATACATTTTACGTATTTTTATTGAATCTGGTATTCACATAGTTATTCTAGCATAATCAAACATGATCGTCAATGTGAATATTAAGGATTTCTCAATAATTATTATTTAAAGATAATTAAACAACGCGAAAATAAAAACTAAGATTATATTTATATAAATACAAGATAACGCAGGAAAACAACCCAAATAACAAGGTATAAGGACATACTATTTTCTTATGAGTTCATTTGTTGAGTTTAATATTATTTGATGACAAGTAATAACACTATTTAACTAATTAAGTAGACTTAATTCTAAGAAGTGTAAAAGTACCCCGAACAAATTGTATTATTCGGTGAAGACACATCTTTAGTCTCTATAAGTTCCACATCCTTTTAGTACTAAGGTCCTTTGAAATGGGAATCACGTCTACAAAGTCCGTATCCGCACTCACGTGACCATGCCAACCAACGAGAAAGTTGGAAACAACATCCAATTAAACTCTTCGAAAGGAAACTTTTTAGGGCTAGGTGCAAGCAAACATCATCTGTGTAGCAGACGATATCCCAGTGTAACAATTTATTTATATAACCCCACCTCTTACTACCCGTTCGCGTTATACGCTTAAGATCTAATTACGCTAATGGGTTAGGAATTGGGGAGGTTGAATAAATAGGAAGGGAACCAACATTTGCGTGGAGGGAAAGTGAAAAACAATTTAGGAAAATCACCCCCAGTTCACCCGACTGAGATTCAAAACTCTATCTCCCCGTCCTCAGCAGTCTAGCTTAACATGAAACTAGCACGTTAGTCAACTATGTCACCGATGCAGGTCAGTGTAACAAATATTAACACAAGTAACTACATAATATATTTTGATACAACGTCCGGGATAGGCTACATTTGTAAGGTAGGTTAAGTGCGGTCACCAAAATATATTTAAAACATGAGCTAGTCAGTGTAATTGCTATGATAATTCTATTGGTGCTTTCATTTCGATGCGTGCGCTCGCTTGCATTTGAGTCAACTTATACAGAGTGATAAGGACTAAGGAATTAAAGATAAGGTATATGTAGACAGTACACTCTGATAATGTAGAGTCAATCTCTTAGGCCCCCCATACACGTACGGTTTTGCCTTCAGGATGAACTGACAGGCCGGACAAACAGTCCTACCTGTCCCAGGTCCCCACCACACACGCACAGTACTTTTAGGACTGTCAGGTTATTATCTCCAGTCCACCTTACAATCTGATTGAGTGTAGATGTTTACAAGTTTTTAGTGGGGTAAATGTCCTCAGTTGATGAATTGCTCAAATATGCAGCGATTGCGCGCGTCTTCAAGAATAAAGTCTGAGGATTAACGGTCTTTACTTTTTCAAGCAGTTGAGCATATGCTTTCTCCAAATCGTGATGATGATACTATTTACTTTTTATTTTACACGACGAAGGGGGATTTCTGAACTCCTCGATAAATTAAGATACAAATTTTTTTCGACCAAATAGCCGAGGCGTAGTATAGGATCAAACACGACACAAACACGATATATAATCGAGCACGTGTAGCGTGGAAATTGAACTGAATGAAGACTT
Organism: Timema californicum; assembly: GCA_902141385.1. NCBI lineage: Eukaryota > Metazoa > Arthropoda > Insecta > Phasmatodea > Timematidae > Timema > Timema californicum. Next base: position 326,414 of record CABFOW010000157.1, read on the forward strand.
AGCCTGCCTGTTGGCCACGTGTCCCCCACACACGTCAGTTCCATCTGACAGGCCCCGCGGTCTGCAGGTAGAACTGTCGGAATTCCAACAGTCCAAACGAGTGGCCGGCCTGCCGGCCCCCTCACACACGTCAGTTAGACCTTTCAGACTTCAACCGTTCAGGCCGAACGGAAGGCGAAACTGTATGTGTATGGGGGACTTTACGGAGCTCCACGCACCTAATGCATACGGGGTCTGTAGATGGGGCCTAACCCTACAACTGTGTACTCATCACTGCAAAAGATGAAGGACCACTTTCATCAAAAATAAAACTTTCCACATGGCCAGGGAACCATACCTGGGCCCCCTAGCTCGATGGATAATAAGTGCTTCTGTGCGACTGATTAACCTAGTTTAGGTACCCGACTACACTCAAACCAGAAACCCCATGCAAGTTCGAGTTTATGTATTCTTCAATAGACAACGTGATGGCGACCAGTCAAACTGTTTTCACACTAATCCTTTTCTAACTTTTTAAATATTTAAAAATAAAATTGTAAAAGGGTTTCACTGGCCTCAATTATATCGTTTTCTAATAATATTACATTTTATTGCGCTAAGATACAATACTAGCTCAAGCTGTAATATGGTGGATATTTGTATAAAAACTTTTTGAAAATACAATTATAGCCTATGTCCTACGACTAACATTGATAAATATTTTCTTGATTATTTTATTGTTATAATCATTATCAACATTATCATTTCATATTGTCTATGAAAAGTGACAGTGGCGGTCCAGATGGCCTGACGTTGGTGGCTTCATGGTTTAGCGTATCACTTTAGTCTTGGACTGTATTTACGGTAACCGGGAGAACGAGGCTAAAGTCCCATTTTGCCGTAATACGGAAGCGTTTTCCTAAGTTATTTTAGCATTCTCCCTCTATGCAGATGCGGAGTTATTTCGTTTAAAATTCTACCTATCTCATCCCTATTCTATTAACTCAATTAATGTATGATTCAAACCAAACGAGTACTAAAATGGGGTGAAAAAAACGTTCAAAGGTGTCGAAAGATTTTTATTTTTTCTAAATCGGACCAAGCCACGTGTTATCCGTAAAGATAGACGTGCTTCTAAGGGCGTGAGGAAACCTAAACCCAGAATACTCGACTGTGATGAGTGAACTAACAACCAATATCTCTGTTTGCCTTCATCTCTGTCCTCTATTGAGCGATAATAGTGTTGCTGCTAAGTATTATCTGTCTCGTATCCATCCGACACGAGTGTCCACGTCATCAGCTGACACGAGGAAGTAGCACCATCGTAACCCTCCCTCCCCCCCTCTTATTACTAGGTGAGGGAGAGGGTGTGATAAGTCTGTCATAACCATATCTGATAGAGACAGTATTCGTTGGAAAATACCCACAAGAGGAAAACTAGGAATAACATTTTATTAACTTTAAACCAAAATGAAACTGAGCAAGATATATTAAATATCACTTAACAAATGTCTTCTTTTAGAGGTTGACCTCGGAAAACTTGGGGAAAAGTGCTCGCCTCAGGACCCGATGCTCGTAGGTTCAAACCCAGTAGGAGTTGATGGATTGTTCTTGGGCGATAAAATTCTGTAGCACAACTTCCTTCGGAGGGAAAGTAAAGCCATCAGGCCTAGGTCGATTGTGACATGTAAAATAACCATTAAAATTATGTTAATATACCTTTCATGGCAAAACTGGTTGGTCCTTTCGATCTCGCTCATAGAAATTCTCGTGTACTTAAATAATTAGTTGGTTAAGAAAGTGTACGTAAAATACCTCAAATGGCCTAAATGAAATAAACTAATTTAGAGACTGGTTAATTTAGGTAAAGTTTCCTCAGGTTTCAATCTTTTGACCTGAAATTAAGAACACACCCTCTAATAGATACATAGTTTAAGTCGTCAATTTCACAATAGATTGTATTGCTGATGACAAAGATGTTGAGTTTCGCTGGGAAATGTTTTCCATGTATGATTTACATCCGGCCATACTCAAACCCCGACCTCCACACCACCAGTAGTCTGGACTTTACGAGACTAATATTTGATCCACGTATCCAGTGAACTGCGTATTTGTTAATACTATAAACTAGAAATGAACTGCACCATACTTTAGTTTACCTACAAAGGAGTTTTTATCTAAACCAGGGGTTATCAACTGGTAACCCATGATGCCTTTTTTTTTTTGCGCCCCTCAAAGTTTCTTGGAAGAGTAATCAACTGTAGTTAAATAATTGAGGTTTTCAGCCAAGAAACGGAAAGTTTTGATTCGCGTGGGAAAAATCAATGAAAGCTCACACTGATGTTCATGTTTAATTTCTCTCTTAGGCCTACAGCCACTGTATCATATTGATACATCAATGATAGTTTGGTTTAGACGGAAAATTCGTTTAGTATATAGTTAAATTTGTTTAAATTACCACTTATAATTTCATTCAAAATTATTAAATACCAGTTCTCGTTTTGGCGTACCTCGAAAGAAATGATCTGATTATGAGGCTCGTGGATGAGATTGTAGCGCTGGGGAATTTTTAAGTTGGATACCCTCGATGTAAGCGAATTTAACAAACCAATGATATCCATGTATAAAGTGTAGAGTGGATATTATTCCAGCAACATTTTGATTCAAGAAGAAAACTAAAGTGGTTTTAATGTAGGAGGTGTGTTTATAGGTAGGTATGTTTGCAATATATGTACCAAAAAGCGTTTTTAGTCATTATAAATAAAATATTGCTTTATTAGAAACCTTAAGTTTAATTTTCTCAACAGTTCTTAATCTTTTTCAGCGGTATCATGACATTTGACCAGGGTTCTTTAAATGAATAGAAAACACAACGATGTCCAGGACGGATATTCAAGAAATTTTAAGGTTACTGTGTATATATATATATATATATATATACACAATTTTTATTTGAGGAATTTGACGTGCACTTTCTGAACAAACTGACTATAATATATCAACATACAATTTCCAGGCCTCCACCGAGGTTCGGATTCCACGTTAAACTGTAGGTCCTCCATTTCATCTCACAATCACCCTACCATCACACATTAGCGTAAGTGCGTACAACCCGAACGGGTAGTAAGACGAGGTGCTAATAATAATAATAATAATAATAATAATAACATACAATTTAAAAATTAATTTAAATTTAGATCAGACACAACATCAAGTACTTGGCCTTAATTAATATTTGTGACGGTGGAAACCCACATTTTACGGGGGGGAAATGTGTTAGCAGGGATTTCTTGTAGTCTGCCTCTTGAACTACAAGTTGTTTTTACAGTCAGTCAATACCATGAGCAGAACTAGTATCTAAGTGTTTTTTATAGCTAGATTTCAGGATGTTATAGACGCTTAAAAATGGAAAATATCCCCTCTAAATGTATTAGGGTTATTTTATTTTTGCCCCAAGCCACTCATTTCACTGGTGATAATTTTTGGCCATGACGGTAATCGAAACCAGGACCTTTATCTCAGCAGCGAGATATGCTACCAACTGAGAAAAAGTGTCGGGACTTTTACTTAACTAAAATAAACTTTTCTACCAAAACAATACCTGATAAATTTGATCCAAAAATGTTTTTGTAATAAAAAGTGAAAATATGGACCTTGAATCTTGTCCCGTTCCTGCCTCAATGTTATCGTTCTCAAGCTAGATATTCATCCCGACAGTGATATCGTGGCTGCCACGAGGCTCAAAAGGATGACCTACGACGTCCGACTCTTTGTGTGACAATCAATTGGAAATAGCGGCATTTGTCCGGTGGCGTATCTCGGTGCGAGGGAGGGTGAAGATAATTAAGTCTGGACAAAGCTGGTCGGCCCGAGGAGAATCATAGCTCCACAACACTCCCAGGCTGGCCTCAATAGATTGCAATGTGTCCCCGGAGGGAGGGGGAGGGATCCAATTAAAATAATGCGCCAACAAGTGTCGCTGCTGTGTGTTGCCAACAGAAACACACATCAACCCCCTATCCCCTTCTCTCTCTGGCTACTCCCCCCAAACCCCCTAAACCTACCAACGATACTCTCTTTCCAATGTAGCGCTCAAAACAGGGTGAGCCACAATACAACATGGCAGCTTGTCTCACCCTACTTACATCATATTGTGTCCAACTGGTTTTTCAATACTCACCCTGGTGAACTCGGGGACTCGTGTATAGTATGGGCTAGACGACGGGAATGTTGGGTTTCAAATACCGGATGGATTTAATGATATTTTTCCCTAAATGATATTTCACTTCTACACGCAAATGCAGGTACATTTTATAGACTCTACTTCAATCCTCCGTGTGGTTGAATATGGATAGCTCGGAGGCGTAGTAAGGCGCAGGACGAATGAAAAACTACCTCAATAAAATTATTGTAAGATGTTGTTCTACTACCCACACTCAACACTTTTAAATTATTAATATTTATTAGTATTCATAAAAAGAACCATTATATAAGTATCAATCCATCCCTCCTTTTTTTTTAAATGAGATAATCATAGTGAAAAGAAAAATGGTCTAACAATAATTCAACCTATTGATAAATGGGTGTTTTTGTAATATAAATTTATCGTCCAATCCTTATCTAAATAAAATACTTAAATACACACTTATGTACAATAATTGAAATAGGCACGTTTTATTATTCAATTAACTTACTTTGTTCGCTTGCAATTAAATCATAAATTGTTTATAAGTAGGATTTTCAATTATCTGTTTTAATTTTAAACCATTAAATTAAACACTTTGTTTTAGCTTAAAAACTATAAGTGAACAAATTTTTTGGTGAAAAGAACCTTTCTAACCATTCTATTAATTATTATATTCCTACGTGATTCGTTTACTTTCTGACAATGCTAGGTGATGTTTTTATTCTGTAATACTGAAAATATTGTCACTGTCTTTCTCTCTCTCTCTCTCAGCAAGCTCTAAATTATCACGTGTAATTAGTTCACCACTTCACTCCGAGTTTGGTTTGAGCCGAGCGAGTGACTACTTGTTCTGACAGCTAAACTTTGGCCAAACATTTATTAGGGAAGAAAAAAAACAGAGGTAGAAACTTCGAGAAGAAAAAGAATATTCCATACGTAGCTGTATGTTTCTAGTACCCGGAGGCAGTTAGTATGTATAAAAACTGTAAGATAGTACATATAAGTTTTCACTAGGGTTGAGCTTGTGTTCTGTTAAGTACGTGTGTTACGTGTGTAGTCCACAGCATCAGAAAAAGGTACAATACTGTACCAGTGTATTACAATCATGTTCGACGCACTCGGTTGGTTGTAGTCTACTGGTAAAACGCAATTGTGAATTGTGTTACCAGGAAATGCAATTTGGATTTTGGAATCCCCCATACAAATAAGTGACATCTATGAAAACTAATTACTACTGTACAAAATATTTAGGTGAACCGTGGATTAATTTAAAGGGAAAATAAATGGCAGGGAACTCCACAAGGACTTTCTGGCTCTATTGTTTGAAAATGGACATATTTACTTAAAACTTGTAATATGTGAAACGAAATAATATACACTATTAAACACAAGCATAAATTGAAATATATTTATGTAAAACTTTTTTTAGTCCCGATTTTAAATTTTATAATCTTGTTTTTAAAGAACCAATGTCCTTATTTGTATATTTGGACCGATAAAAAGATCAATGTTGAGTTCACAAGGGTCAACACTTCGTATTAAAATTTCAACTTCCGGTTAAAATTTTTGACATTTTATTAGGTGTTGCAAATATTCATGCCATCGTATTGCTATTAAACTGCTCATTTATAAATTTTGACCAATAAATATGTAAATATTTACTATTGAGTCTAAAATGGATATAGATCATTTTTGTACAAACATTTGTCCTAGGAGGTTGAAGGAAAAACCACATAAAGGTTTAGAGAGACTTAGGGCATACTTATATTTAATTACTCTATGGCAATGGAGAATTATAACGTTAAAACTTAAGTAGTATCTTTTTACAACTAAATAATAATAATAATATTTAGCACCGCACCTTACTACCCGTTCGGGTTATACGCCTTAAGTACTAATTACTCTAATGGATTAGGAATTGGGAAGGTTAAATTAGAGGAAGTGAACCCGCATTTGCGTGGAGGGAGGGTGGAAAACCATTTAGGAAAAACCACCCCTAGTTCACCCGACCGAGATTCGAACCTCGATCTCCCCGTCCTCAGCAGTCGCGCTCAACACGACAAGCGCGTTAGCCAACTACGCAGCCGAGGCGGGTTTTTACAACTAAAGTTCACAAAATTGTATTAATATATTTGCGAATATCTCAGAAATTGTTGGATCTATAAAAATATAATTCATATAAAAGTTTTTTATTTTTAATAGTACCAAAATTTTTCAATAATAAGTTTTTTAGTATCACAAATAGTTGCGGAGATACTAAAGTTTCTGCTTCTGTAAAGTACCCTAAAATTAATTTTTATGGTAAAATGAAAATATCCAGTTTATTTATAATCTTAATCAACACCAAGATACAAATTTTAATCAAAATCGTTAAAGTCAATTTTGAGAAAATCGATTTTTTTAAATCTTTTCGCTCTTTCTTAAATTAATCTTAATTTTAAGTTAAAACAGACACACAAATAGACGTCATTGAAAATATCACTTTTTAGGGTTTTGGGGGTCTTGAGACGTCTACATCCATCAACATTTCAGGTTAGATTTTCTTTTGCGGTCGCAATACTTTTACCTTTTGTGTTCGAAAAGTTAAATATATATATATATATATTTACATATAGCTTGAAAGTGATTGGTTTTATAAAAAAAATACTTCTTATAAAATATTTGTATTATAAAAATACCTACATATTTGTAGCTATATGTAATTTAAAATCTCAAATGGTTTAGGAAATATTATAAAAAATATATAATTTTAGCATCATACAGGAGCCCTTAAAGTTATTTTGCTGAAATATTGAGATAAGTTATTTTGTTTGGAATATTTATAAATGTTTAGAAATGAAGTTTAATCAAAATTGTTAGAGCCGATTTTGAGAAAATCGATTTTTCTCTCTTTTTGCCCTTCAGTAAACTACCCTCAATTTTAGGGTTAGATATCCAATTCCAAAACAACTTCGGGGAAACCCTATGCAAAAACCCTAGATACCAAGTTTTAGCCCGATTGGTAACATAGTTTAGGTTCTAGGTAGATGTACAGACAGACAGACGGAAAGTCAAAAACAACTTTTTTGGATTCGGGGGGTCATGGAACGTTAGGATTCATCAAAATCTTGAGTTCAATTATTTTGACGATCACTATACTTTCTCTACCTGTAGGATGGCGAGAAAGTAAAAAGTGGCTTTAAAATTATGGACGTCGAAGGTTTTACAACTTGTAAATAAGTGATCTAGCTAGATATATATTTAAGAGTTTTGTTATAATACGTGTTTCAACTATTATATGCACTTTAATGTTGTAAAACTAATTATTTTTTGCGTATAGTCCGAACGTGTAGTAAGACGTGGTGCTAAAAAAAATCTTTCTCAATTATTCGATTGCGGTTTTAGCTCTTCTATATAATATGTAAACGACTGATGGGACTTTCTTGTGCATATGTGTGGGTTGACAGATATTGATAAATTTGATAATTCTTGACCAAACTTGGGCAACCTTTCAAGAAACCTCGTGGCTTTGTTTTTAATCTTGTTTTAGAAAAAAAAGGCAGTGATTTTGAAACAAAATATAATAACATTCTCGAAATTTGAATGTATTATAAACAACTTAAATAGTTACATAAAATATATTAATCTATCTGCTTATTAGGGTGTAAATATGATTAAAAGTATGTATTAGACATATTTTAAAAGTATATTTGAAATGATAGGGGCCTGCTATTGTTATAAATTAATTACACTAAACAGACTTAAGCTGCATTTCTAAACCATCACAAGAATCAATTATTATTTATGTCTTTGGTATAATTCATTATTTTAGTTAGTTTTCGTTTGTGCCGAAAACATAATATATTTCCCATAAAGCTGATATTTAAAATAATAAATATATTTCTTTTTCTTTGATGAAAATATTAAATTTGCTTTTATTCAGTATCACAATAAATCTATAAATCTTGCACGTTCAATATAGCTCTAGAAGAAGCATATCAAGAATATTAAACAAAACGTTAATGTTAGTAAAAATATAAAATATAATATTATTTTAATTTCGGGTGTACATTTCTATTATAAAATGAACGTGGGTCTACAGTTCCTCAAAAAATCTTTTAAACAACCAAAAATAAAAAGCGTGTCGATTGTTTCGAGTCAGGGTGTGAAGTCGAGTGCGTTTCAATTGACCAGTGACATTTTGATGGGCCTACTTCCCACCAGCACCCCCTCCCCATTCTCACCCCTACTGGCTGCTGCAAAATTGTGATTAGATTGTTGCTGGTTCGCGCAGAAGAGGGGAGTAGGGGTAGAAAGAGAGGGGTTTAGCAACGAAGGGAGAGAAATTGGATTACCCGTGTTGAGCGTATTATATGATGATGATCGAGTACGCTTTAGAGGGTGAATATATGGCTAGTCACACAAGCAACGAGGAGGGGTGGAGGGGGTAATGTGTATGCGCGGTAGATTGGGACACTAAAACGGAGAATGGGGGTGAGGGGAAGGAGGTTTTTTGAAAATGCCAACAGCACGATGAGGGGAAGGCGAAAGAGAAGTCTGTTATATTCTCCACCCTAAACATTTTTTTTTTCAAAATTGTATGGGTATAAAAATATCACGAGTAATGGAGTGGAGGGTAAAAAGTAGTTGAAGGGGGGTTGTAAAAGAAGGGGAGGCAGCGCCTATGGGAAGTGTCTTGGTCCATAAAAATGCAGCGTATGCGTGTTTTAATGCGATGTGCTGCCAGAGGGGGCAGTAATGCTGCACTTAGTCGTCTAATGACTTTATTTATTGCAGCACAAATCGAATTCTCTGCTACAGCTGTAAGTTAGGTATTTGTGCGCCACCCCGTTTAAAACTTGTTTCATATTTTTGTTTAAATAACATTTCAACACCACCAGACGTTGATGTTTAGATACAAATACGATTGTATAAACATTTGGAATATTTTTACTTCTTAATAGCAAGCTAGATTTTAAAATTAACTCAAGAATTGTTATTAAAATGTATTGTTTGACACTTTAATATCCATACTATTCTTAACACATTCAATATGTAAGCATTAATCATCCATATTATCACGTGTACAGCCTCGAAGAAAATTCTTTTTGATTTTAATTGCTATGTTATAGTGTGGCATTGTCATATTGCCATAGGGCTTACAGTTACAAAACTCTTAAAACTATATCCACATATTCTTTCGTCAATTCGTATGTTATTTTAATCAATTGTGTTAATACCAATAAAATATTTAAAATAAAAGGCATTTTATCAAAATTAAGAACATAATTTTAGAGTTTCCAAACATACCTTCCTATCGTGGTTCATATATACATAGCACAGGATAATCTTATTTTAAATTACATATAATTCTTTATCTATGTATAGTAATTTATGTATATATTACCTTATTTGTAGATAGTAATAAGAAACATCTACCAGCCAGGGAGTCCAATTTTCTGATATTATGCAAGTACATGTTTATTTTCAAACAAGAGACTGCTAGCACCTCTTTTGTGAATAGGTTGCTTGTCTAACCCAATTCAGTGGCCGCATTGTCTAAGGCGTTACTCTCACAATAGACTGGCTGCCAATGACAAGGAGATCAGGGCTCAATCCTAGTTGGTTGCACTGAGGGATTTTTTTCCTACACTGTTTTCCACTTGGGATGCATGCAAATGCGGGTTCACTTTCTCTAAATTAAACCTTTCTCATCCCTTACACATTAGAGTAATTAGTACATAGGCGTGTAACCTGAACGGGTGGTAAGATGAGTTTTTTTTAAATAAAATTTGTTTAGTGTCTTGAAGTATATACTTCTCATCCTATAACCTAATAATAACTAAAATAAGCTTTAATAAACATGAATAAAAACATAAACCCATAACACTAAAATAAAAATAAATTTCGCTTCACGATCTCTGCAAGGCGTCTACTACTTCAAATGTCTCCTTCTAGCGCCTACCAGACTTTAGTTTATAGTCTTCATAGCATTAAACTAAAGCTGATTGCATTACTCAGTCGATCAGGGTGAGACAAGACCGCAGGGGCTGTACAGTACAACCCAGCCCTTTTGTGGCCTTGCGTCATAAGTTGCGACGTCAGTGGTGGTCTCGTTTCACGAAGTAAAATACAGAGCACGTTAATTGCAGAGGAAGGACCTTTTGGAAAGAAATATTTTTTTTTTGCGGCCAAAATTGACGTGACTTGACGTATCAGACGTGAAAGTATATCCCAACCAGTATTTTTATTTGCTTAACTCGCTTGCTATTCTTATTTAACGAAAATGGGAATGTATTTACTCTCATTTATATATATTTCGCTCCTATTTCATCGCCTTGATTGAAAATGCTTATAGTCCGGATGGGTATTGAGAAATGGTTTGAAAAAATAATTACTAAGGCATTTGAAATATGGTTTACAAACTTACCTATGGGCCAGAAGAGGAGAAGGGTCAGTTTGACTCGTACTTGGAGCGACAGTTTAAATACTATCGATATCACTAAGTGGAACCAGGAAACGAAGCCAGGACCGAGGTGTGTCTACCAGTTCCGATACCACTTCATAATATTTTCCTCGGCAAGTGTCTCGGAACCTCCACTCCAGCTAATGTTCTACACTGACACAACACTCCGCTCGCTTCTTTTTTTTTTTACCGTTCAAAACATTCCGAGGAGGGGACACACACACAAAAAAAAAGGAGAATTTGTGACGCTGGCGATAAAGACGCGAAGAAAAGGAAATATTTTCTTCATTTTCTCTCCTCTTATTTTTCTTTTTGTCTTTTTCGCTCCCGTTCTTTTTTTCAATTTTTTTTTATCTCGGTGTGGTTCCGTTACTTGACCGCAGTGGCGCTGTCGTCTCGCCGGAAGTACCCTCGCTTAACGCGAACTTGGCACGCGGCTGCAAGTCGATACTTCATTGTTTGCTCGTGGAAGAAGTATCCCAACCTCGTCGCTTGGGGCGCCACCACCGAGAGAGAGGAGTGGAACAGTATTGCACACAACCCTCGCTCCCCTTTACTTTTTCTTCATTGGATTGTGTGTGCGCCTCTTTTCTTTCCATTATTGCGCGCCACTACAGAAGCAACGGAGCGTCTTTTACAGCGCCCATTCCACTGGCCTGCGTCCCGACGCTTCTACATCCCCTTACACCTGATTGCCATCAAACTGTTCTCGAGACTTCTCTTCTTTCTCTCTTCACTCGTGGGTCGTGGGCGGAAGGTTCATTTTAAAATTGGGGAAATAAATACGGAAACTTTCTGAAGTAGTTTATGTTAGTGTTTTAGGTAATGCTTGGTGGTCATTTAAAATATATAGAGTGGATTTTTTTAGGGGTGTGTGAGTAGGCATTTTCATTTCGAACCAAGTTTGAATCAAACCGAGTTTTTTTTCTTATTCGCGTAGAAGGTCTATAGAGAAATGTTTGTACAAAAAATATTTCAAGGTTAATTTCTATAATAAATCTATGGGTTTACCACAATTAAGTACACACATAATTTGATTAGAATGATTTTTTTTTTGCGAAAAAAATTATAATCACATAAATTCGAATTTTTTGATAAATCTAATATACTTGTACAGTGTTTATTTAACTATACAAAAGGAAATGTTGAGGGACTATATTTACTATGAATTTATATCTAAAATAAATAAAATTAATTTAACTTGGCATTTTCTGGTAAAAGATCAACATTTCTGAATAGTCAAATTTTTCAAGTTTTGTAAAAATCTTTTAGTTAAATTTTAGTAGCCTCTAAATCTAAACTTGAACTCGAATTTTCAAGCGCTCGCACAGTCCTAATTTTTTTTAGTCAATCTATCACTTACACAATTGGCTTTGCTGTATGTTGGTAATTTATTTTCCCTAGATTATTTTTATAAATTAACCTTCTGCACTTTATGGAGCTTATTTATTATCAGACACATAACAAATTTAGAAATATATTTTTATTGATATACTTTGTTTAGTTTTAAAGAAGCAAGCTTACCTGGATGGATTGCACTAGGGTGAAACTTTTATTATTATTATTATTATTATTATTATTATTATTATTAGCACCCCCCGTTCGGGTTATATGCACTTACGCTAATGTGCAATGGTAGGGTGATTGTGAGATGAAATGAAGGACCTACAGTTTAACATGGTATCCGAACCACGGTGGAGGCTTGGCCTTTCACACATTCACAAGTCGTGATTAATACACGTCTTTTCAGAGGTGAAGGAAGGGTTTGGTAATCGGATAAATCTGTGCCGGGATCAAGGGCTGAACCCCGGACCCCCAGCACAGAAGTTTGACACGTTACCCTTAAGACCCCCAGGTCACCCATGAAACTTATAAAATAGGGTAAAGGCTAAACGGGTGTACAACAAAACACTCATTAATCACGTGAGCACAAAGATGCTAAGAGGAAATTGATCTTAAATAATGTAGAGAGAGGATGAAAAACCACTGTGAAAATCACAGGGAGGGGAATAACTGCGCATTCGACAGGGATTCGATATCCAACCTTCCTGTCAACGACGACCAAGCGCTGAGCGAGTCACCTTCAGACCGCTCTGCCTCCAGTGAGGTTTCCACTATTTTATACAAGTGAATAGATTTAGGATGACTATCAAAAATACCCGCCTCGGTGGCGTAGTTGGCTAACGCACTTGTCGTGATTAGCTCGACTGCTGAGGACGGGGAGATCGAGGTTCGAATCTCAGTCGGGTGAACTGGGGTGGTTTTTCCTAAATGGTTTTCCACTCTCCCTCCACGCAAATGCGGGTTCACTTCCTCTAATTCAACCTTCCCAATTCCTAATCCATTAGAGTAATTAGTACTTAAAGCGTATAACCCGAAAGGGTAGTAAGACGCGCTGCTAATTATTATTATTATTATTAAACTATCAAAAATGCGACAGAATTCACCAAAATACAGGACAGTTAACCACAATGTGTAAATTGAACATAAAAAAACTCTTCTCCAAAATCTAACCTTGACTTGACAAGAAACGTTCATTAGAATCTCCCGTGTTTGTCAAGATGGAGATGGACGGACTGCTTAGAATTGTACCATTCCTCCACGCCTCCATGCAGGACCTCAGTTAACCGTCTCAAATCACTTACATTTTCTGATTTCAAGCCTCCTTAAAAATAATAGTGTTGTCTAGTGTTCATTTTATTAACCACATTATTATATCATATCCTCACTTACGAACTAACTTAATTTTAGATGCCATCCCCAAACACTCATATTCATCAGTTCACCATGGTAAAAAGGGAGACCCCAATTTTACTTTCATTTTTTGCATACTGGAACTCAAACCCGGAACTCTTAACTCATATATGAGACTCACTATCCACTTAAATAAAGATATTAACAAGAAAAGATAATACATTTCAGAATAAATTAGGGTTATATGTAGAGTATGTCTAAAAATATAAGTGAAGTAGTATATATGATAAAATAAATTTCCCATAAAAATAATACAATTTTACAAGAGAAATAATTATGTGACATGTGTGACTGTTGCTTACAGATGAGAACCGCGACCTAAATGGTCACGCTGAAGACGACATTAAGAGACAGCGAACACAGTACAATGGTGACCAACTCTACTCGAATGTAAGTAGGATACAGCAAATATATTCATGCTATCACTAAATAATTAATTTAAATATGTATCATCTAAGTCACATCGGTTTTATAGTATACAAATAAGATATCGTCTTAATTTAAATATAAAAAACGCCCGAGCTTTCAAGTTAATACTTTTTTGTAAATATAAACACACATTTTCTTGTTGACTTCATTCTAAATCATTACTTTCCTTAGTGGAAACTTGTATTAAAAATAAAATCTCATGAATTAATACAAATCTTTCTCCCCCACACACATGAATAAACATGAACCTTTCTCTCCCACACACATAAATAAACATGAACCTTTCACTCCCATGCACATAAATAAATATGAGCTCTTCACCCTCAAACACATGAATAAAATGAACCTTTAACACCTATGCACATGAATAAATATGAAACTTTCACACCCATGCACATGAATAAAATAAACTTTTAACACCTATGCACATGAATAAATACGAACCTTTCACCCCCATGCACATGAATAAGTACGAACCTTTCACCCCCATGCACATGAATAAATACGAAACTTTCACACCCATGCACATGAATAAATACGAACCTTTCACCCCCATGCACATGAATAAATACGAAACTTTCACACC